>BTPG01000002.1:7531048-7538548 GCA_036245525.1 Semisulcospira habei | reverse complement strand
TGTCACTGTGAAACCATGTTTATTGCCTTTACGTTTAGACCACAATAGTTATTAAGGCATGCGGGTGTGTGTGAGTGAATGTGTCTGTGTGCGTGTGTGTGTGTGTGTGTGTGTGTGTGTGTGTGTGGTGTGTGTGTGTGTGTGCGTGCGTGTGTATGCGTGTGTGTGTGTGTGTGTGTGTGTGTGTGTGTGTGTGTGTGTGTGTGTGTGTGTGTGTGTGTGTGTGTGTGTGTGTGTGCGTGCGTGCACGTGAGCAGTTTAACTATATTTTGATGTGTTTTATGTTCTTCTCTTTAAGTTGCGCAGCACCGAAACGATTTCCTAATGTATCATACATAATGGCAATAAAGTTCTATCTCATCTCTTATCTTATCTTATCTTATCTTATACCTCTTGCAGTTTTGCAATGTCCGGGCTTTTCTTGTCAGTCAAGGGGTCAATTATTATCCTCTCTAAAAAAATGTTAGACACTGGCACATCAAAGTTTGGTTGTATGTTATGAAATCCGTTTCTTGGAGTTTGTCCGTCCCAGGCTTCAGAAACCGTAAAATGTTGATACGCAAATCATTCGACGGAGGTCCGGCGACGCCGAACCTGCGCGGTTTCGTGGACTGAAGTGGTTAACCCCTTCACTGCCGTAAAATTATGAACCCCACCACTACTGCAAGAGGTATAGATCCTCATGAGCCCCCGCATTCGCGGGGGCTCATGAGGATGCTATGCCTCTTGCTGACACCACTGTGTGTTCACTGTTCACGGGACGACTGCGCGACTTTTCGTGCGTTGAATTCAGTTGACACAGATTTCAGACGTACATTGTACGATCAGTGGCATTTAGTGGGTTAGCGTCCACGGCGCCGGAGTGATAATCAGGGCGGCCCTAACTCTGATCAATTCAGCCGCACTCCAGCTGTATGCCGCTTTGACTGAGCCGGCCGAAAGCACCGTTGACGCCATTTGTAAGCGACCATAAGCCGCGGCACACATAACCACGACATGGTTAGTTCGGGTTTAACGTCCACAGCACCGAGGTGATCATGGACGGCCCTGACGGGCGGGTTAGGGAGGACAGGGCAATCTATTGACCTGAACACTGATCAACTTATTCGCACTCCAACAGTGCCACTTTGATTTACCAGGACCTTTCAACGGACACGCTATTGAACAAATCGGGTTGTTTTCCCCCTGGATTGTGAGTCCAGCTACCGGAGGCCGCGACGGGATTCGAACCCACGACCCGGCGATTCCCTTCGCTCTCCTGCTCCGACGTTTAACCGCCTGAGCTATTATCGGACTCTCAACCGCGACCTTTCAACGGAGATGCTATATATAGAACATCCCCGTCTTTTTGCCTGGGCCCCAGCAAGCAAAGGCCCTAGGGCTCACGACGGCCGCAATGGCGGGCCCGCGCACGGCTGTGTGCGGGCCCTCTTTGTTTGTCGTGAGCCCGAAGACCTTTTGCTACTGGGGGGGGGGGGGGAATACACGGCCCAGCGGCTGTTCCTCGTACTGATAGCGTTGTATGTCTAGAACGGAGTCAAGTGGAGTCATTGTCAGGTTACTGACTCGATATAAAGACCGACGTGTGCTGAACTGGATTCTCCCCTGTAGAGTCCGAAATAGCTCAGGCGGTTAAAACTCATTCTACCCCAGGCACACCACAGCAAGATCAGGATCGACCATGATAGTTCAAAGGTGATGCCAGAATAGCTTGGCGCCTATGGGCGCCAAGCTATTCTGGCATCGCCCTTGAACTATCATGGTCGATCTGTGTCCTGCACTGCAATGCAGTCTTCAGAGGACAACAGCAAAATTTGGGGATTTCGGTGATGGGGTAGAATGAGTTTAAGCGTCGGAGCAGGAGAGCGAAGGGAATCGCCGGGTCGTGGGCCGTTCGAGTCCCCGTTCGGCGGCCCCGGTAGCTGGACTCGCAATCCAGGGAAAACTAAAGCCCTTCTTGTTTCATAGCATGTCCGTTGAAAGGTCCTGGTAAATCAAAGGGGCACAGTTGCAGTGCGCCTGAATTGATCAGTGTTATGGTCGTACTCCATAGGCAATAGATTTCCCTGTACCCCCATAACCCGCCCGTCAGGGGCCGTCCATTATCACTTCGGTGCCGTGGACGTTAAACCCGGAACTAACCAACCTGGATTGTCCTGTGTCTAATAATGGGTAGACCATCGAAACCGATGATGTCGTCATTGTGCATGACTTCTATTTGTGGGTGCGGGTGTGGCTGGCCAAGCCAATCCTGGAGCCACACCTGCGAGGGCAATCGGGGCACTGGCACGTAGCTGTGGGGAGAGTCGACGCTGTCTTTCTGCGAGCTCTGGCACTGGTGATCCGTTCGCGCCGATTGTGTTCAAAGAGCGTGCAAGCTTTCCTGGTGGCGGCACGCCAGCCGGATCTGTCTTGTGTCCTGTGTCTAAATGAACCATAACTAGACCTGTGTGTAGCGTTTCGTCACCATCTGTTACTGAAGTGTATCTTTGAACAGTGACGGCGGCATTGGGCCTTTAAGTAACATGACGCAGACATTTGAAGCCAAGCGTTCTGGTTCCCTCTCATGATAAAGAGAGGATTCGGCTCATTTAGAGTTGAGTTTCCCCAGGTCAAATGTATTACGTATTGATCGTAATGTATTGATCGTCTTGTCTTATACCTGCGTATTTCTCTGTGGGCTGGCGATTGGGTGCCTGATAGGTGGGGGCAGGGGATCTAACTGTTTGTCTGTCCAGCGCTGAGTCGTTCCCCTTGGTATGCATACAACTCTGCCAGCGCTAGCCTCACCTCTCTGGTTTGTGAGCAAATGTATTACGTATTCGGGGCGCTTTCAGTTAAACCTGCGTTTATTCAGTTGCTAAACGGGCTGTGGAGATAAATCAATCGAAAATGATATTTAGTCCGTTCTGTGTCTGAGTCACCAGAACAAATAAGTTGGACGGCCACTCCCTAGGGCCGAAAACCTCATGGGCTCAAAAGTCCATTTTAGTCACCATAACTATATATACGATACATAATAAAACACCATGCTGGCTTTGTCTAGGTTGTCGGAAAAAAATAAAAATAAAAAAACACATGCCGCACACACTTTAACTCATTCAACCCACGCACGTATTTCCCACATTTTGGAGGCGTCATCTAACGACTATGCAACAGATGGATCGACCATGATAATTCAAGGGTAGTGCCAGATTAGCTTGGCGCCGACAGGCGCCAAGCTAATCTGGCACTACCCTTGAATTATCATGGTCGACCCATCTCCTGCTGTAGTGCGTCAGGGCTGAGTGGCTTAATCCCGGCGTGTTGGATACAACGATGATATTTTGTGCGTCCATGGCGGGCGATGAGGACCACTGACATCCCTAGCCATGTTGTGTCTAATAAAGATGTGTCCGGAGATGGCTGGTGAGGCCAATCCGGGCACGGAGGTGCCTCCCACAGGTGGGACACGCGTGAGATGGCGCAGCATTGAAGGTGCTTGCCGCTCGTCTTTTCTCTAGAGGCGCTGTCTCTCTGCTTCGGATGTGCGCCTATCCTCAGCGCTTGTGGATACAACGATAGGTGTAGCGTGGAACGTCAAGTTCCGGATTCCGAGGGCCTGTGTACAGGCCGTTTGACATCGCAGCCCACAACGTTTTTCCCCAAATATCTCCACAAAGAAACACTCATCTGTACCACTTTAAGAACAAATATCATTTAGTGCCAAATGACCTAATATGGAATATTCTTACTGAGCTCCTATGATTTGTCGATTTTGCTGTACAGTCGTTAAAAANAAATAATTAAAAAAAATGGGAGAAAAGACAATAGGCAATAGATTTCCCTGTCCCCTATAACCCGCCCGTCAGGGCCGTCCATGATCACCTCGGTGCTGTGGACGTTAAACCCGAACTAACCAACCACCAACCAACCCAGAGTTTCCTATAAACAATGTAGTTCACTTGTACTCCATTGTGAAAAATCAGAAAAGGATGATAAACAAAGCTCCTGCAGGCAAATATAAAAGTCCTTTGGGTGTTTTGAGCAGCTATGGGCCGAGCCTCAGTTGCATAGTGAGCTTAGTCCTGCGCAAGCCACTTAGCCAGGTGCTCCGCTACAGCGGATCACCTTGCATAGTGACTTGCACAGGACATAATCTCAGTCACGCCTCCACATCCCCCGCACCAAACTCAGCACTTTCGGCCCCCGCTCCTTCTCTGTATACGGTCCATCCACCTGGAACACTCTCTCCGTCAGAAACACTCTCTCTCCTCCTTCCAGTCCGCCCTCAAAACTCACCTCTTTCAACAGTTCTAGCACTACATCACCACACTCCCCACCTTGAGCTGACCGTCGTAATGTATTTTCACTATTTGTGGTACGTGAGTCATTGTCTAAAGCGTGCGCATGCGTGTGCGAGTTGTGAGTGCGCGCTTAGAGTTATAATTATTATAAGATAAGCGCATTATAAATACCGTAATTATTATTATTATTATAAGCCATTTTCAATACCCTAAATAGAGCCCCGGCAGATTTCAATATCGAGGCCAAGCATGCAGACTTCATGTATGCCTGCGCTGTTTCAGGTTTCAAAACTTGGCCAATTCACGTGAAAATGGAACTTTCTTACACTGGGCTTAATATACGTTGCGCGATCCGATGTCAAACGGATCTTTCAGTACGGCCGGGCTGAATATAATCAGGGGCACATGTAACATCCGAATTTTTACGACAGCTCGGCAGAACTTGACACATTGTTCGAGTCTCTCGAAAAGCTGGTAAACCGTATGAGGTCGACTGTCACTGAATGATACTGGTTCTAAGATTGCTATAGAAAAGTGAGATACTCACAAACCAGATAGGTGAGGCTAGCGCTGGCAGAACCAAGGGGAATTACTCAGCGCTGGACAACAGTTAGATTCCCTGCCCCCGCCTATCAGGCACCCAATCGCCAGCCCACAGAGAAATACGCAGGTATAGAATAAGACGATCATTTGCATCTTCAAATAAGATGCATCAGGTCTCTTATATAACCCATGTCTTTCTCCGGAACTTAGGAAGTAGGCAGGGGAAACATACATACACAAACACGAAGGTGCATTACTATATGTGGTCGGGTACCCTGTATTCCCACAGTAGATGCACAGAACATTACACAACAATGTAACGATACAAATTTGCCTCGAGTTATACTGAGATACTCACAAACCAGATAGGTGATGCTAGCGCTGGCAGAATTGTACAACAAACCAAGGGGAATTACTCAGCGATTTTATAGAAAAGTGGCTCTCTGCGGAGATATTTGCGAAAAACTTTATGCGCTCCGATGTCAAACGACATATACCGGAAGTTTCCCGCCGCCTTTTGTACGTAAGGGAAGTAACTCTCCTGCGTACAGGGAGAAGAAGAGCAGAAACGTCTTTCATTTTACGACATTCAATCATTTCATGGTTTACATTAACCCCTTTGTCCCGGCCAAGTTATTGTCAGACATACTAAGACCATTTGTAAAAAGATATCGCGGTAAATTAACCTTCTGCTCACTGTTGTAGGTCGCTTTTAACACTTGTAATTAATTGTCCTCGCCCGGATAGAAACTCTTAGTCCTTGATGTCTGACGTTGAACTACATTGCCCAAAGTCACTGAACTTATCTTTTGGGACCTTTGGTCGCCACGGACTGTGTGACGCTCAGTCTAGCCTACTTTCCCACTGCTGCTCTGCATAAAGCCAGGCCAATTTCGCGCAGACGTCGGCAGTCTAGCCTACTTTCCCAATGCGCAAAAGGCCATCGGGCCGACGTCGGGCGCCGTTGGCCCGCGCACAGCTGTGCGCGGGCCAACGGCGCCCGACGTCGGCCTGATGGATTTCGCGCATTGGATTGTTCGCTTCGAAATAACGGTGCCATTTCTCATGCTAACAAATTACACTGTCAAGCGTTAAAAGCGGCCTACAACAGGGAGCAGAGGGTTAATAGACTAATAATATCTCTTTTACAAATGTTCGTAGTATGTCTGACACTAATGCTGGACAAAGGGGCTACTAAACGACAAATGACGTCCGTGAATATATTAACCTTTTATCTGACTGCTAAAGTCAATGCGCGGCATTTTTTTTTTTTTTAAATAAGTACCATTACGCGTAAATCTGAAGACACATTTCAGCAAGATTTGTGTTTGTTATGTCTTCTCGAAACACCTAATGAACCATAACAGCAGTTTGGACACGCAGCAGAAGCACACGCGTAATCGCACTTATTTATCCTGCGCTGCCATTAGCATGTCAGTCTATATACTGACTTCCGTTAGAAACGCGAAAAGTGTCTGTAAGTGTACCCGCAAACAAAGAGCCACCCTGACAGCAAAACAAGAACATTTTATTTGTTGCTTACTTCAGATGTTCAGCCTACTGTCTGAGCTACCTTCACACAAAAATTGGATGAGTTATCGCCCTTGTCTACCTTGGAGGACACAGGGTTTCATTAGTGGTGAAAATAGGCAAAACTGGACACACTCTGTGAAGCAAATTTTCTGTGATAGATGTTTTAACACACAAGTTGTGTGGATTGCTTATGATGTTATTAACTGCCTCAAACGAAATTTGACTCGAAAAATTCATTAGAGAACCAGAACTTCCGGTGCATATCATTTTCTTAATAAATCGTATTTGATTTAATTTGAATTACTTTCAAACCATTTTGTATGCTCCAGTGACTGACACGGAGATAAAGAACACACCCATATCCATTGTTTAGGTAAATATGGACGCTAACCTAAAAATAAAGAATTTTTTGATTTTCATGTTTGTAGGTCATGTTGATTATTTAGGTGCCTTTGACAAACAAAAAGTACGTCAAGACCAAACATGCCGGATTTTTATGCACACGGAACCTAGTGACACTGCACATTGGTTGGCTTTTAGCTGTGTTCTTTCAGATGCTCTCCATTTCACTTTCAAAATTCTGTGATGGTAGTGTCACTGATGACGTAGTCATCGATGTGCGATTTTTAAAACTAAATATTCTATTTGCACACGACATAACACACTCTTCATAACATTTTCTAATAAATGACGTCAAAATAACCCGGATTAAAGCATATTTACGAAGAAAAGCGCTATGATGAAAAATTAACTTTTTTAATGGAAGTCAGAATATTTTTAGTTGTTTCTCGTACTGATAGCGTTGTATTTCTAAAACGGAGTGGAGTAACTGTCAGAGTACTTGATACAAAGACGACGTGTGCTGAACTGGATTGTCCTGTGTCTATAAAACCACATTGTCACAGTTCAAAGCTCACTTAAAGACTTTTCTTTTCTGTCGGGCATTTAACATTTAGCTCACCTTTAGTTAACTGTTGACTGACTGCCTTTTATTCTGATTCTAGATGGAAGTGAATGTAAGGTGTTGGGAAGGGATGGGGTGGGTTAAAGTAGTGTATAATTGTGCGTGTGTCTGACAGAGAGTGTTCTGTTGTGCATGCGCAGTGAGTCCGGTGTTTTCCTGGAGAACAGCGCTCTA
>BTPG01000002.1:7115876-7525517 GCA_036245525.1 Semisulcospira habei | reverse complement strand
TGGCAGAAGAACAGGCTGGCTTCAGAGTTGGAAGAAGCACTGTAGAGCAGATTTTCAACTGCCGCGTCCTGATCGAGAAACATCTGCAGCATCAGCGCGAACTCTACCACAACTTCATTGATTTCAGGAAAGCATTTGATCGCGTCTGGCACGACGGACTCTGGCAAGTCATGAGATCGTTCAACATAGAGGAGGGACTGATCCAAATGATAGAAGCGCTTTACAAGAACGCCTGCAGCGCGGTTCTACTTAACAATCAGTCAGGCGAGTTCTTCAGGACGACGATCGGTGTCCGTCAAGGATGCCTGCTCTCTCCTGTCCTTTTCAACATATTCCTGGAGAAGATCATGCAGGAAACCCTCCACGACCACCATACTTCAATCTCTATTGGTGGCAGATCCCTGTGCAATCTTCGATTCGCAGACGACATTGACCTCATGGCAGGCAGCAATAGTGAGCTGCAAAACCTGACAGACAAACTTTCAAGTAGCGCAGGGTCTTATGGCATGGAGATCAGTACGGATAAAAGCAAAGTGATGATCAACACCACAAGCGACAGCAGCAGCAACATTCACATGAACGGCCAGAAGCTAGAAGAGGTCAATAGCTTCAAGTACTTGGGAGCCACCCTGTCCAAAGACGGTAGTTGCATAGCAGAGATCCGTATCAGGATAGGTACAGCAACATCCGCAATGGCCAGGCTGGACAGGATATGGCGAAGTAACTCCATCAGCTTCACCATCAAGTACAGGCTTTACAAGTCCCTCGTAGTGTCTATTCTACTCTACGGCTGTGAGACTTGGACGCTGCTTGCAGACTCAGAAAAGAAAATCCAGGCCTTTGAGAACAAGTGCCTGAGGAAGTTGCTCCACATCTCGTACCGCGAGCACAAGACCAACGAATATGTACGGAGCATCGTCACTTCCCTGGTGGGCCCACATGAACCCCTTCTGGCAACCGTGAAACGGCGCAAGCTTGCTTGGTTTGGCCACGTGACCCGACACAACACCTTGTCCAAGACTATCCTCCAAGGCACTCTCGAAGGAAGTCGTCGGCGAGGTCGTCAGAGAAAGAGTTGGGTCGCAAACATAAAAGAATGGACCGAACTCGAGATGCCAGACTTGCTTGCCACCGCCCAAAATAGAACTCAGTGGAGAGCACTGTCTGTTGCTGCTGCCTTTCAGTCCCCCCAACGCCCAGTTCGGGCAAGGGACTGATGATGATGATGAATCTGTAAAGTAGCCTTCAGAGGACAATAAGCACATTTTACAAAATCAGCCTGAGTATGTCATGGGTTAAACACCAAGGTGAAATCTCACCACTGCTTTGTTGCAGCAGACCGTTACCCGCTTCCCTGCCAAAGGACGTACTTTTTGTTTGTGAAAGCTGTGTTCAGTGGAACGACCAATAGCCACCTCTGCCCTAAGAGCGTGGACGCAAGTTGGTCTCGGCAAAAGGCATAGATCCTCATGAGCCGCCGCAGTCGCGGGGGCTCATGAGGATCTATGACTTGCAGTTAGATCTCGTTCACTTTTGTCTCGGCAGTGAAGGGGTTAATCATTGATTCATTTGCTTTGAGAAACGTGCAGGGTTGAGAGAGAGAGAGAGAGAGAGAGAGAGAGAGAGAGAGAGAGAGAGAGAGAGAGAGAGAGATGATGAGAGAGATGATGATGATGATGATGATGATGATGATGATGATGAAAGTTTATTTTTCAACGGTAAAAAGTTTTGACCAGAAAACAAATCGTCATTTTATGACGAGAGAGAGAGAGAGAGAGGGAGGGAGAGAGAGAGAGCCAGGCATGACACACCACATGTAACATGTAGCTGAAATAGTATTAAAATGTTTATCTACTTCTAAGATATTTCAGCAGTTGTGTCCTGAACATTTTGACTAAAAGAGGCTGCTCTATTATCTGCGGGAATCGTGTTCCAAAACTTAGCCCCTGAATAAGACAAGGATATCTTATAATTATACCGATTATTATATAGGCGCTTTTCCCAATTCTGCGAATCGTTCAAAGCGCCGCGAACTGAACCCAGCACGCACGCTCACGTGATACACACGCACATACACACTGAAGACAAACAGAGTACAAGACAAACACAGGACATTCACGTGGTGCGATGGGTCAACTCAGCTATCTTATAAATATCTAGGCGTGGCATGGGCACTACCAGATTCTTCCCTGGTGCTCTACTAGACTTATGAGCGAAATGAAATAGATTAGTGAGATACGTTGGCGTTTCCGAGGGTGTAATTTTGTACACGAGTATCAGCTGTTGTAACTAAATTGCTGCTCAAGTGGCAGGATATCGAGCAGCTTGAAGTCAGTTGTCGTCAGTATTTATGACTTCTGTAGACCTGTCAACAATTAGTTCTATGGCCCTTCTGTGGAGCGAGTTCAGCCTTTTAAGTTAGCGTGACTACTGCCGTCCCAAACAGAGGAAGCGTAATCTAAATGTGGCTGTATATGGGCACAATAGAAGAGCTTCCTTGTTGGTTCATCAGTGAAATATCTCAATTGGGATAACAGGAATAAATTTGTATATACTGTTTTACATACTTTTTTATATGACTCTGCCAGCACAACCTGTCGTCTATGATGATAAGTGTGTGTGTGTGTGTGTGTGTGTGTGTGTGTGTGTGTGTGTGTGTGTGTGTGTGTGTGTAGGTGTAGGTGTGTGTGTGTGTGTGTGTGTGTGCGTGTGTGTGTGTGTGTGTGTGTGTGTGTGTGTGTGTGTGTGTGTGTGTGTGTGTGTGCGTGTGTGTGTGTGCGTGCGTGTGCGCGCGCATGTGTGCGTGTATGCGTGCGTGTGACAGTGTGAGCTTTCTCCTTGTGTGGTTGAGTCAGTGGTGTGGGTCAGTGATTTTGCGGCAGGAGGTATGACATAAAAACACCGTTAACTGTATACCTGTACGGATTTTCGTACCGGTACGCACCTCTAGTCATCAATACTGCATAGATCCTCATGAACCCCCGCAACTGCGGGGGCTTATGATGATCTGTGTCTCTTGCAGTTGGATCGTGTTCAGTTTCTCTTATCAGTGAAGGGGTGCCACTGAACACTCTGGAATTGAAGCCGCTCGGTGAAAAGTCTAACTGGGTCATCAACGCGTACACGTAAAGTAACAGACACCTTTGCATTGGATCGTTGCCGTGTTGAGCTAAAGCTGTGTTTCCATATAGATAATTTACTGAAGGTCTGAAGAAATGCAACATTTTTGGAGTCATCGGAAACACTGAAGTGTTTCCGATGACTCCAAAAATGTCGCATTTCTCCTTGCTCGTTTTCGGTTATTTCAAAAATGTCGCATTTCCTTTGCTCGTTAGTATAGTTATTCGAGAGCGACGCTGTAGGCGACACAGCAACTAAAAAAAAAAAAATTAAAAAAAAGCGGTGAGACAGGCGACATCGCGTCCCTGTTCGAGTTGTTTACAACTGTTGCTATTTGTTGTCCCCTGCTGAAAGCCACGCTCCCTTCACTCGGCGGAATCGCCGTCGAGTTGCTCCACGTGGCGATATAATTTCGTCGCACCGTTGTCGCCTGTCGTATAGAGTCCCAAATAGCTCAGGCGGTTAAGCGTCGGACTGAGCAGGAGAGCGAAGGGAATCGCCGGCTCGTGGGTTCGAATCCCCGTCCAGGTCCCGGTAGCTGGACTCGCAATCCAGGGGGAAAAGGCGGATTTGTTCAGTAGCATATCCGTTGAAAGGTCCTGGTAAATCAAAGTGGCACAGATGAGTGCGCCTGAGTTGATCAGTGGTCAGGTCGTACTCCATAGGCAATAGAGTTCCGCCCTGTCCCCCATAAACCGCTCGTCAGAGCCGTCCATTATCACTTCGGTGCCGTGGACGTTAAACCCGGAACTAATCAATCAATGTCGCCTGTCGCACAGCAGTCGCGTGGCGCATATGGAAACCCTCATTCTTTATTTCTGTGATCTCAATTTTTGTCGCTGTCCCCACCGCTTTCGCGACGCTATATGCAAACACCCTTTAAGTCAGTCACTAACCCTGAAAAAGGACAAGCAGCTTATCTGTCATGGGAAAATAAAAAGAGGAATATTATCTCGGCATAACGAGTTATATTTATCAGGCTCAATGTCGCACCCTGCGACCTACAACCGATATCTGGGTAAAAGTGGCTAAATGCTTTAGTGCTGTCTTAGTGGCCCATGGTCTTGGAGTCACGATTTGAGAACATGTGCTGGCTTTCCCGATGGCGATGATGATATTTAAGTCCTGCGCCAGCCGCTAAGCAAGGTGCTCCGCTATAGCGGAGCATCTTGCTTAGTGGCTGGCGCAGGACTAAGCTCGCTCATACAACCGGCCCCTGGCCTCAGTTGTCCGAGTGAGCTTATATCCCACGCAAGCCACTGAGCAAAGTGATTCTCTACGGGCCAGTTGTATACATAAGCTTAGTCGGGTATGTCCTAAAATCGGGGATCGTGATCTGTTCGTGTTATTCGTAATTCGTGATTGTGATTTTTCATCCTCGTGGTCCGTGAAAGAAGCGGGGTCGTCGTGCCGTCCAAATAAGATTTTCATGATCCAGGAAAACGTTGTTTCGTGAAACGTGACTTCAAAGTCTGTTATCAGATTGAAACGTTTAGTCAGAAAGCTCCTTCCCCCTCCAAGCAAAGAAACGCACCAGCATCACAGGCCCCCCGCCCCCCACTGCCCGCCCCCCCCCCCCCCCCACCTTTGTCATTGACGTGACTTTTCGGCCAGTGAAAAATGTTATAAAAGCGGTGCCTTAGATCTCTCTTTATCGTCCTTTTCAGTGAAGCGTGAATGCTGCGTGAATGCTGGTTTTGTGTGTGCCCGGGTGTGTGGGGGTGGGGGGTTGGAGGTGGGGTTGGAGGGGGGGGCTGGGGGGGGGTCTGGGGGGGGGGGAAGAATTCGCGATTCGTGAAAGGAAGCCATTTTGTTTTACAAAATTGGAGTCTATATAGATCTGACTGTTGTTATGAACTTCAAAAATCTGTAGACATGTACGATTGACCGGTGCGACTTTTTAGCCAAGGATACTTTTGAAGTATATTTATAATGGGTAGACCATCGAAAACCGATGATGTCGTCATTGTGCATGACTTCTATTTGTAGGTGCGGGTGTGGCTGACCAAGCCAATCCTGGAGCCACACCTGCGAGGGCAATGGGGGCACTGGAACGTAGCTGTGAGGAGAATCGACGCTGTCTTTCTGCGAGCTCTGGCACTGGTGATCCGTTCGCGCCGATTGTGTTCAAAGAGCGTGCAGGCTTTCCTGGTGGCGGCACGCCAGCCGGATCTGTCTTGTACTTGTGCTTCAAGTTCCTTTACCGGGAAGACGCATCACTTAAGGCTGTCTCTTATGCAGTCTTTGAAACGTTTCTTTGGCCGTCCTTGCTTCCTGTGGCCTTTTGAGAGTGCACCATACAGGAGTTGACGTGGCATGCGAGAATCATCCATGCGTATGACATGACCTGTCCAGCGGAGTTGTGACTTTAAGATCAAGGCTTCAACACTCACTAAGCCAGCATTGTCCAGGACTTCCAGGTTTGTCACCTTGTCTTGCCATTTGATGCCCATGAGTGAGCGCAGGGATCTCATGTGGAAACGTTCAAGCTGCTTGATGTGCTTTCTGTACAGCGTCCATGACTCACAGCCGTAGAGGAGGCTGGGTTGGACTACTGCCTTGTAGACTTTGATCTTGGTGGAGAGCTTGACGTTGTTGTTATTCAACACACGAGTGCGCAGACGACCAAGGGCTTGGCTGGCTTTGCTGATGCGAGCTGCGATTTCCTTATCGATAGTACCGTCAGAAGAGATGACGCTCCCAAGGTACCTGAACTGGTCGACAGTCTTCAGCTCGGTGCCTTCGATATACACTTTGGGCTCTTGTGCCTGGGGCTGGTTGGTGCAGGACCTCGGTCTTGTTGAGACTGATGGTGAGGCCAAACAGTCGAGAGGCTTCCGAGAACCTGTTGACGACTGTCTGGAGGTCAGACTCCGTGTGCGCCATCAGCGCACAGTCATCGGCAAACAGCGTCTCAAGGATCAGTCTCTCGATGGTCTTGGTCCTGGCATTCAGTCGATGGAGGTCGAAGAGAGAGACGTCTAGTCTGTACTTCAGGCACACTCCCTTCTCAAAGTCGCGTACTGAATGGGTGAGGACACACGTTAAGAACAGGTTGAACATCACTGGGGCAAGAACACAACCTTGTTTCACACCGTTGGAAATGTCGAAGGGTGTGGATGTGTCGCCGTTTGACTGGACAACTCCTACCATTCCATCATGGAAGAGGCGGATGATGTTGGTGAATTTCCTGGGGCAGCCGAGCTTTGCGAGGGTGACCCAAAGCGCTTCTCTGTTCACGGTGTCGAATGCTTTGGTCAGATCTATGAAGACAGCGTAGAGGTCCATGTGCTGCTCAATGCATTTCTCCTGGACCTGTCTCACAGAGAAGACCATGTCGACTGTGCTGTGGCCGGGTCTGAAGCCACACTGAGCCTCTGGGAGAGCTTCCTCAGATACAGAGCTGATCAGGCGGTCGAAGATGACTCTCGCAAGGATCTTGCCAGCAATGGACAAGAGTGAGATCCCTCGGTAATTGGCACAGTCTGCTTTGCTGCCCATGTTCTTGAACAGGGAGACGATTGTAGCATTTCTAAATTCCTGTGTAATGTTCTCCTCTGCCCAGATGCATGTCAGAATGTTGATCAAGGCATCAAGGGTCTCAGATCCAGCTGCTTAGAAGAGCTCTGCGGGGATGCCGTCCATGCCTGCGGTCTTGCCGGAGCTAGTCTGGTTGATCGCTTTCTTGACCTTGTCCAGGGTTGGCGGGAGGTCAAGGTCATCCAGTGTCGGCTTCTGGGGAATCATGTCCAGGGCCACGGGATCGACAGTGGAAGGAAGTATATTGACATCATGTTTTAAGACCTTTCTCTTAATCCGGCTGACCAGACTTGTACCCTTCCCGCCGTCAGATGGCTTTAGTCGCCTGTTCGGCGTTAAACCCCAATAACTAACTACTGAACTACCACCGCCTCCACCACCCCCGCTACCCCCCACGCCCCCTCCACCTCCACACACACACACACACACACACACACACACACACACACACACACACACACACACACACACACACACACACACCACAGTAAATGAAAAGAAACCCGGAGCGTGGTAGGAAAAAAATCTTTGAGAAGAAACGAAACATAAACTTTCGGATCGAAGATACGTCATCAGGTGGAAGATAAAAACAAAGTTTCGTTTCCACTTGATGACGTATTCCGAAAGGTCACGTTGTCAGTCATTGTCATTTTCTTTTTTGTCCACCGTATTAAAAATACGGTAGACTTTGAAATGGGGCTGGTCGGAGCACATTCCGGAGCATGCACATGACGGTTTTGGCATGCCTGGCAGAAATTCTGGCAAAGCAGTAACAAGATTAAAAAAAAAAGGCGTCGCGTCTAGCTACACAAACCTTGCTAGAAAACGTTTTTTTGGCGCCAAGCGCCGCGTGTGTGTGTGTGTGTGTGTGTGTGTGTGTGTGTGTGTGTGTGTGTGTGTGTGTGTGTGTGTGTGTGTGTGTGTGTGTGTGTGTGTGTGTGTGTGTGTGTGTGTGTGTGTGTGTGTGTGACGGCGACAAGAGCCCGCGTTTGAGGCCGGACAAGCTTGAAATTGTAGGATATTGTCCCTAAAAGAATAATCTCGAGACCTATTTTGAGTTTCGATTTAGTTTTGGATTAAGATACTCATTGGCCGAGAAAATGGCCGTTTCACAAAAACCGGTTGATGCACACTGGAATCCGTAATTTTTCTTATTTCTACTAGATATTTTGCATGTAGCTAGATAAAAGGGAGGTATTAAATGATCAGAGGTTGGCTTAGAGAGGAGTTAAATGGATCAGCATTATAAGCCTTAAAAATACGAACAACTCTGAATGTTCCTAAAAGATAAACGCATCGGAGCTCCAAACAATACGGTAGACTTTGGGATGAAATCCTCATCTTGTTATATTTTTATTTTTCCCTCTCTAAGAGTTGTTCCTAACACACATCAAAGATTCTCGAAGCGTGGTAGGAAAAAACCTGGGAGAGAAAACGAAACACGAAGTGTCCGATCGGAGATACGTCATTTCCACCTGATGACGTATCTTCGATCGGAAACGTCATCTGTTCCTTTTGGCCTCTGAAAGGTTTTCCCTACTACACTTTAACGTTTCGATTCATTAACTGACTGTCTTGTGTTACATTAATTTCATTATGAGGCTGTCCGTTTATGTCAGATTTGCGTGTTATTTACGCCCAGTTCCTTGTGTTGTTTATTGACAGTGTGCACCGACTCGCTTCACGGCGTATGTGTTCAAGGCGGTTTTCAATTTTGCCCGGATGGATACAATCGTTACTCGCTGAGCTATTGCGGATTCCAGGCCACGTGCTGCTATAATAACCATACCACCGTGCAGCCAGCCACGCAGTCTCCAGGGGGCACTTCACGTAAGGGTGGAGGGATGGATGAGTTGGTAGGAGGACTGATTAAGCATTGACCGATTGATTGACTGACGGTGGATGGATGAGTTGCTTGGAGGACTGACTGACTGACGATGGAAGGATGGATGGATTGATGATCGTTTGGTGGATTGATTGATTGATTGATTGATTGATTGATTGATTGATTACAATCGCGCTGACTGTGAAAAAAATTCAGTTGTTTCTGAACCGTACAGTATAACCACCAAGGCGCCTCACGAGCTGTGTGTGTCAGTGTTGAAACTTTGAGTCAGCCCCCTCACGCTAGCGCAGTGCTGACTACTCACCGTACAGAGTGTCTACAGAGTGGGTAGTGCGCTGTGCGCGCGCGAGGGGGGGCTGACTCAGAGTTTCAAAACACACTGAGCACCTGTCAGGCGCTTTAAATAGGCATTCCTCAGCAGCAAAACGTTTTCGGCACGTTTTCGGGCCCACGACGGAGCATGATAATTCAAGGGTAGTGCCAGATTAGCGGATTGGCGCCGATCGGCGCCAATCCGCTAATCTGGCACTACCCTTGATATGCCGCAGTGGGCCCGAGGCCCTTTGCTTACTGGGTTACCACTGTAAGTGAGGACGTTGTGGTGTTGCAGACCCGACATGCGGCGTGTCTGCTGTCAACGACAGACACAGGATTGTGGGCGGTCACCAGGCCCAGCCGGCAGAGTACCCGTGGCAGGTCGGGGTCTCACTCCGTGTCACACTGGTTGTCGCCCTCCATTCGCTGCGCTGCTGAGCGCAGCGAGTCGAAGGAGACAACCAGTGTGGCTGTGTGTGTGTTGGTGTGTGAGTGTATGTGCGTGTGTGTGTGTGTTGATTTGTGTGTTCATGTGTGTGTGGTTGTATGTTTTGTGTGTGTGTGTGCATTTGTTTGTGTTTGTATGTGTGTTTGTATGTGTGTGTGTGTGTTTGTTTATGTTTGTGTGTGCGTTTGTGTGTTTATTTGTGTTTGTGTGTGTGTGTGTGTGTGTGTGAGTTTGTGTCTTCGTATGTGTGCGTGCGTGTGTGTGTGTGTGTGTGTGTGTGTGTGTGTGTGTTGCTGTAGAAGTTGTGTGTATGTGGCAGTTGCTGGCTTTGAAAAGTTCCTGTAACTGGCGGAAGTTGCTTAACTGGTCCGTTAACGGGGACTGATTTCAAACATCCCCGCAACACTAAAAACCATGGCAGGCGGCCGTCACATGGCCGGGGGACTATTGCACTATTGTCATGAAGTGCGACCTGAACTGACACCGATCAATTCAGGCGCACCTAAGTACAACTGTACTACGTATCTCAAAAGGTTCAATATGCGCTCCGTAAAATCCGAAATTACAGCCCATCAGCTACGCAATATGATATAGTCCATAAGCTAGGAAGGTCTACCGTGCACCCACCCACCCCCCAGTACTCAATAAGATGGGTTTCAAAGTGTTCCTTAGTATGTCCTGAGATGTTTAAGCCATGTTCCCCGAAAATCCTTAGGAACACACCAGAGATATAGCCGATGGCGCAAGGGTACCCCCATTCACGCTCTTCGCAGGTGCTAAAATGAGGTTGAGAAACATTTTCCTCTAAATAAATCAGAGTTCATTCCAGAAACCCAAATCAGGCAATATTATGTCAAGGCACACCTTCTGCATCCTCTGCCAAAGCAGAATGAGACAATATTGAATCTCTGGCTCACAGTGAAGGTATCTGTGCACCCAGTAAACGACCATTTCCGCAAAATCGCAAAAAAGACAAAAATAATGTGTCAGATGCCTTCAGACATTTTCTATAGCACTGACAGTCCATTTTCAGGTTTACATCATTAAAACAGGATGTCATAATTATTATAAACTTGATTAGGTGATGCTGTGATCACTGTGAGTGCGACAGTGGTTGATTTTGTATCCCTACCCCCAAGTTGTAAAAATACACAAAATTAATTAGAAAAAATTGCTTAAGTTATTCCATTTTATTTTGACCTATCTTTAACTATTAAGTTTCAATAATATGAGCATAAAGTGCAAGAAAATAAGGAAAGTCGGCATCCTTTACAGTATGTTCGTGGTGAATGATAGCTTTTTCCCATTTAAAATTGACTATTTGGGAAACGTACGTTGTTTCTGATGCCCTCAGAAATTTTGTATACAACTGATAGGTCTTTTTTTAGCTTTTATTGTTTAGGAAAGATTACCACAGTTACTTCCAACCTGATTTTATGATGCTGTGATGCATTTAGGGGCCACAGTGGCTGAATCTGCTGCCCTACCCCCATTTTACCTGTATACAAAGGAACGAAAAATTATCATAACAATTGCTCCTCTGATTAAATATGTTTGTTGCCAGTTTCTTAACAAAATATGCATATTGAGCATAAACATTTGTGATCATTTCATTAATTTCAATGTGACCCATCAATTTAATTGTAATTCTTTTTATTTAAGGCATGCTTAACAGGGGCTGCCGCTGAAGCTTCTATCGTCTGCACATTCAGCACTCTTGTCAAACTCGGGGAAGTTGTACCTCAGGGAGATGTTGTGTCTGATGCTGTTTTTGGTCTACATTAATGACATCAGTACAACAGTACCAAGGTTCGTCTCGAACATCCTCCATGCGGATGACTTTGCAGTGTGGAGCGCAGCAGAACATAAAGAAATAGCATCCTCCAGAATCCAGGATGCTGCCAATAGAGTCAGCAGCTGGACTGAAAGAGGCCACTCAAACTGAGCTAGACCATCTCTTTCAATCAGACGGAAGAGGTCACCTCAAAACTGGAGACCTTCCAGTACGAAAGACAGACAGGCCAACTTTACTGGCAACAAATAAATTACTGGATTCATGTGGCCTCACATTGAAGCCATGGAAGCTAGAGCTGCCAACAAAATAAAAGTCTCTGATGAAGAAACTGGTGGGGACCACATTGGCGCAAATTACAGCATCCTGGCACAAGCAAACACCTGCTCGGTCAGACCAGTTGTGTGGTACCAAGATACATCGACAACATGAAACACTGCCTGCAAAACCCAAAAAGCCAGGCTTGACAAGATGCAGAACATGGGTCATTCTCATGATGCAGTGACATTCTTAGAGCCATCTGGAGCACCCCAATTAAGGAAATGGAGGACATTGGAGCCACTGGAATGCAGAACAGCACACACGATGAAGAAACTTACTAAACACCGACAGCATGGGAGACTACAGGAGCAGACCAAGAACCGTCAGAAATGTCCAAATCTAAACCGCCCAAATCTGAACCGCCAACTGAAGGTCCTGCAAAGGGCTAACACTGACGTCCTAGAACCAAGCCCAAAGATGTGTGAACAGCTCCCTTCAGATACCTGGACATCTCGAAAGAGCCTTCAAGACAACATAAACAATGTTCCAGGACTCTTTGCCAAAGGTCGCGGCACTGCACAAAGCCATCTTGCTGGAGGTTGTGCACAAGCGCTACCCTCACAGCAGCTGTGATACCACACAAGATGCCCTGCGGAATGAAGGAAGTGGCGTGTACATCTGTTGTGCAGACCGCACTACTATCTCCCTCTCCTTACCAGCTGGTGGCAGCAGCTTCAACTATCATACAGATCTGCAGGTGCTCAACACAGCAGCAGAGCACTAGCTAGGGAAAGGCAGCAGCTTGATCCACTGATCTCACCAGAAAGCTTCAAGATAGACTGGATGCCCTGTCCACAAAATAGTGCTGCAGTGGATTCCAGTGCATTCTGGACTAGCTGGGAATGGAGACACTACACAACAAAATGATTGGCAACAGCAGAATGGCGGCTGCAGCCCGTGGGCAGATGACATCAACAAGCTGAACAGGGTGAGCCAGGCTACCATCTTTCATCTACGCACTGATTACTCTGGACTGGGTCCATACAAAAAAGCAGGAACGTTTCACAAACCCAAAATGAAGCCTGAAGGTTTACACACTTTAATCAGATCACTCTGTATCAGCAATTATTTGAAGCTTCTGTGCCTAATGCGTGAAGAGATGCCAAAATAAAAGAACGCTTAGCGAATAGATGACTTCGGTAAAAGCGTAAACAACCAATCAAAATGTTCGGCAGAAAGGCCATGCAGTCACTTTATGATCAGAGCTAAATATAGATCACTTGCAACAAGCGTCAGCATGATCGTTGGGATATAATTGTCGCAAATTGGGGAGAAAGAAAAAAGAAATAGACAAAAGTCTGCCAGCACGTTGCAATTTTTTACAAACTTTCACAGACTATTTAAGGAAAAGGACTGAAATTGACAGACTTTCCAGGGCCCTGAAAAAGCCTTGTCATTTTTTAACAACTTTCACAAATGTTCACAGACCGTAAGGACCCTGCTGGACTCACCTCGTGAGATTGGGTCATGCGGAAACAGCCCTATGCGAATTTGGCGTAGAAAATCAGTCTCCTTAGCACATTCTCCAAACATGTCCATACACAGAAGTGGTCTGCTGGCAGTTCTGACCAGAAGACACGGCCTTATACACCACACTCTGAAAACATGCTGCCTAGCTCTTGACAGCTCACTTATTGGCAGCCAGAACAATATAAGATTTAAAGACGGCCATAAAAAATTGAACGTTGCAGAAGGTGGAAGTGGAGATCTCGTGGTCGACATGTGGAAACTAAGTATTTTTGATAACATTGTTTTGGCTATTAGGAACCATGAAACTTTATAACGCATTCATATTTACACATTTCTAGATGAAAATAAATGAAGGAAAAGGGGAGACCTTACTAGACTCGCCTTACGCTAGGTAAAATATCACATAAAAGACCAGCCAGTTAAAAATAGTTACAATTAAATTGATGGGTTACATTGAAATTAATTAAATGATCACAACTTTTTATGCTCAATATGCATACTTTTTTTTAAAAATGGCAACAAAAAATATTTAAACAGAGGAGTATGACGTAAGCATTTTTTATGATTATTTTGCGTTACTTTGCGTACTGGTAAAATGGGGGTAGGGCAGCAGATTCAGCCACTGTGGCCCCTAAATGCATCATAGCATCACAAAATCAGGTTGGGAGTAACTGTGGTACTCTATCCTAACCAATAAAACCTAACAAAGACCTATCGGTTGTATACAAAATTACTGAGGGCACCGGAAACAGCGTACGTTTCCCAATTCGGCAATTTTAAATGGGAAAAAGTTATCATTCACCACGAATGTACCGTAAAGGATGCCGACTTTACTTATTTTCTTGCACTTTATGCTCACATTAGTGAAACTTAATAGGTAAAGAGAGGTCAAAATAAAATGGAATAACGTAAGCAATTTTTTTCTAATTAATTTTGTGTATTTTTACAACTTGGGGGTAGGGATACAAAATCAACCACTGTGGCACTCACAGTGATCACAGCATCACCTAGTCAAGTTTATAATAATTGTGACATCCTGTTTTAATGATGTAAACCTGAAAATGGACTGTCAGTGCTATACAAAATGTCTGAAGGCATCTGACACATTATTTTTGTCTTTTTATGCGATTTCGCGGAAATGGTCGTTTACTGGGTGCACAGATACCTTCACTGTGAGCCAGAGATTCAATATTTATTCATTCTGTTTTTGCAGAGGATGCAGAAGGTGTGCCTTGACATAATATTGCCTGATTTGGGTTTCTGGAATGAATTCTGATTTATTTAGAGGAAAATGTTTATAATAATAACAATAATACCGTTGTTTCAGTCTCAACCTCTGGGGTACCCTTGCGCCATCGGCTATATCTCTGGTGTGTTCCTAAGGATTTTCGGGGAACATGGCTTAAACATATCAGGACATACTAAGGAACACTTTGAAACCCATCTTATTGAGTACTGGGAGGGGGGTGGGGGGGGGGGTGCACGGTAGACCTTCCTAGCTTGTGGACTAATACACCTTACCAATTCGGCACCTGGTTTAATTTCCCAATGCCCAAAAGTACCTCGGGCCGACGTCGGCCCGATGGTGGCATTTGCGCACTGGGTTCCTTCCCCAGCCGTGTTCCATAAAAAAAAGTTCCTCGCATTAATAATAATAATATAATCTCTAATAATAATAATAATAATAATAATAATAATAATAATAATAATAATAATAATAATAATGATAATGATAAAGGAGATTTGTTAAGCGCTTATTCTAAAAGTAGCTCTAAGCGCTGATACAATGAAAAAACGAAAAGCTCACACACACACACACACACACACACACACACACACACACACACACAACCACCCACACACAACCACCCACACACACAATCACATGCAGACATAAAAATGATTCCACCACCCGCACGATCAATCTATTGTGTTGCTGACTTAAGTAAGCCATGGATAAAAGTGATGCCATCAACAGGCAAATGCCACCCATCTGCAAAGGGCATAGATCTTGATTTAACCCCGCAGACCAGAATGTGGATTAGATGTAACATGTGTGACCCTAGTGACAAAGAGATCACTTCTGCACAAGCCAAATCCAGGTTTTCTCAAATTTAATTAGTTTTCACACAGCTGTCAAACACCCGTGACGATTGACGTTTATGATATCATAGAGTTGACTGAACTAGTATACATAACAAAGTTCTTATCATCATCAGTGTGCCAAATTTGATTGAAAAATTTTCAAAACTGTTGATAATACATGTAACTACAATTCTTTCCACAAAAAAGGGAAAGCCATTATGGCTCACGTGGACAACCGATATACTTACGTGTGACCTTTGTGACCACAAGTAAATGACTGGCTTTCGCACCAGCAAAGTCCATGTTTTTTCAAACTGTAAGTATTTATTACACATATGTACACCCCCCCCCCCCCTCCCCCACACACACACACACACTCCCCCACCCTTGACATTTGCAGCGAGTTAAGTAAATTAGTATGCAAAGAATGGTCTTATCATCAGCAACCTTTGTGCCAAATTTGATTGAAAATGTTGCTAAAATGTTGAAAATAGCTACAATTTTATCAAAAATTGGCATTTTACACACATTTGCAAGCCTGTGACCCTCTCAGAAGGGTTATTCAAATCAGTATGCATAGATAGATCTTACCATCAGGTATCTCTGTAGCAAGTTTGGGTTTGAAGTTGTGAGCAGTATTTGAGGAAAAAAACTTCTTTTGTCAAAATATGGCTAATTTGGACCTATTTCCTGAGCTCTTGTGACCCTTGACCTTTCCGAGGAATTAACCAAATTAGTATGAATTAAAAGGTCTTACCCTCAGGTATCGTCTTAGTACCAAGTTTGGGTTTGAAGTTGTGAAAAAAAATAAATTATGTCAAAACATATCTATTTTTGACCTATTACCTGAGCCCCTGTGACCTTCCCCTTTGTGAGAGGTCACTCAAATTGGTATGCTTGGAAAGGTCATGCCAAAAAGCCAATCCTTGGGCCAAGATGGAAGACCGCCTGTGGCTTGAATAGTCTCCGAGAAAATGCCAACGTTAAAGTTTTCGACACAGACGGCAGACGGACAGACTGAACACCACTGGACCAAAATAATAGACTCACTTTCGCTTCGCACGTCAGTGAGCCAACAGAACACCGAAGTGAATGCGGTCCTTTTACTATCTGTGACCTCATGTGAACGCTGTAAAAATAAAATCTTACTACAGTTAAAATCCCTCTCAGCACCAGTCTGACTTTCAACGAGCGTTTTTGGGTATTGAAACAGTTTTGGCGGAGTTACTTTTTCTTTAGATATAGCGTAGTTGTTTCAAGTCAGTCAGTCCCTCCTCCTTTTTCATCTTGGAACCGGCAATGGCAGAGTTGTATTCATTTGCAAATATCCAAACGCACATGACTCTAGAATTGAAACAAATTACTACTGGTGCCGGCTACACTTTCCAAACACATGGCCCCAAAGTCATTTGTTGCCACGTGGTCCGAAATGCAATGGTGTCATATAACCGCAAGATGAGCGAAACTGAATTTTTTTTTGTAAAGAAAACAACTTGAATGCCTTATTGGTAGCAGGGGGTAAAATGCATGCTTTCTTTGACCTCCCTCAGGCCTACAAGGGTCAGTGTAGCGAACCCCGGTGACCCGGGCAATAACTTGACTTCAAGTTATCAGATACTAGCCTCACGTATTCCCCCCCCCCCCCCCTCATACACACACACCATCCCCCCCCCCCCCCAAGCACCCCCCCTCCCCCACCCCTTCACAACACACCGCCATGAGATGGCTTTAGTCGCCTGCTCGGCGTTAAACTCGAATAACTAACTAACTTACTTCACAACACACACATAGGCCCCAAGGTCCCATGATAATCTCAAATGATGTTGGAGATGTTGCCGCCTAACCTCTACTCTAGCTGCATAGATTCACCACAATAATTCAAGGCTACCCTTGAATTATCATGGTCAATCCATCTCCTGCTTCAGGGTCCCCGGCGAAATGGGTTGAGACACGTTAAAAAATACTCGATGTTGACTGAATTACACACATGACTCATATGGCCGAAATGTGTTCTAAGAGGCAAAATCAAACAACGGGGAGGGCCCGTTGTCGTCAGACATTGTAATCAAACAAAGGGGGGGGGGGAGGTGTCAGACCTTGCTTCCAGGGGCCGAAGAATCAAACAACGAGGAGAGGGTGGGGGGGGGGGGGGGTAGTGGATGGACCTTGCTTCCAGGGGCCGCAAAATTCAAACAACTAGGGGCGGAGGAGGGGGGGGGGGGAGAAGAGCGACACGCCTTGCTTTCAGGGGCCGAAAATCAAATAGCGGGGAGGGCGGGGTGGTAGGGGGAATGGGGGGACCGAGGCGATAGGCCTTGTTTCCAGGGGTCGAATAAACAAACGAGGGGGAGGGGGGATCAAAACACCCCCAAAAAGGGACTTTGTTATAACATTTTTACAAATTTTCAGTGTGGGGGGAGGGAGGGTTCATGGACCCCCCCCCCCACCTGGATCCAACCCTGCACCCCCTCCCCCACCCTTGACCTTTGCAATGAGTTGAGTAAATTGGTATGCACAGGAAGGTCTTATCATCAGCTACCTTTGTGCCAAATTTGATTGAAAAAAAAATTGGCAAAAATGTTGCTAATACCTACAATTTTATCAAAAACTGGCATTTTACACACATTTGCCAGCCTGTGACCCTTGACCTTTCCGACGCGTTATCCAAAACAGTATGCATAAATAGGTCTTCCGATCAGGTATCTCTGTAGCAAGTTTGGGTTTAAAGTTGTGTTTGAGAAAATAACATCTTTTGTCAAAATATGGCTATTTTGAACCCATGTCCTGAGCCGGCTCTTGGTGACCCTTGAACTTACCGAGGCCGGGATCAGCCAAATTAGTATGCATGGAAAGGTCTTACCCTCAGGTCTCTTTGTACCAAGTTTGGGTTTGAAGTTGTGAATAGTATTTCAGAAAGAAAAACAAAAATGTCAAAATATAGCTATTTTTTTACCTAATTCCTGAGCCCCTGTGATCTTGACCTTTGTGCGAGGTCACTCAAATTGGTATGTTTAGAAAGGCCTCGCCACAAAGTATCATTGGGCCAAGTTTGAAGAATGTGGCTTGAAAAGTCTCCGACAAAATGCCAACGTTAAAGTTTACGACGGACGACTGACGGCCCAAAACATATTCACTTTTGCTTCGCACGTGAGCCAAAAATGTACTTTCACATACGTACGTACGCACACACACACCACACCCATACCATATCATACACACACACATGACACACACAACACAACACACGCGCACACACACACGTAATAGTGGTGATGAATTGTGCGTGACTGGAGAAATGGACTAGTAAACGGCAGCGTAGCCGAGGTGGGTTTTGAGAAGTGATTCTCAAGTGTCCGATCGGCGAAACGATGAGTAGAGCTTGAGTTACGGATCTTGGTTGGGGAAAAGAAATCTCGCCGGCAGCTCAGTGCCCCTCGGGCTGATGGTGATTTTTGCGCTGAACTGATGTGTGTGCAGGTATCTCTGCGTTACAGCGGTCAACATATATGCGGTGGCACACTGATCGATTCCCAGTGGGTCCTGACAGCCGCCCACTGCTTTGATGAGTAAGACCCGTTGTTTGTGCGTTTGTTTGTAACCCTTCTTCGCTAGTGGTCGCAGATCACGTCAGTTTCTGAACTGAATCATTAACCCATTCAGCCCTGACGCACTACAGCAGGAGATGGATCGACCATGATAATTCAAGGGCAGTGCCAGATTAGCTTGGCGCCGACAGGCGCCAAGCTAATCTGGCACTGCCCTTGAATTATCATGGTCGATCCATCTCAGTCCTGCAACAAGTGCATAGTGGTTCAGTAGATGACGCCTGCAAAATTTGGGCGGGCTGAATGAGTTAACCCTTTGTACGCTAAGGCCGGCTCTCCCCCTCCCCCCCCCCCCCCCCCCCTCCCCCAGAGTGGATTAAAGCTTGCGGTCGGCCCCATGAGCAGCTGAAGCCTGAGAGATTCTCAAGACGTCACTACCGTAAGTTTGAACGTAAAATTTCTATATTTACCATAGTATTCACAGACCGACTCGATCGCTTGTACTTATTAAAGTCGCCTATACATTTTTTGTAAATATAAATTGTTTTAAAGTGACACACAGATACGCCCGCCCCCCCCCCCCCCCCCCTTTTCCCATCCCGCTTTTTGATTTTTTTTTTTTTTTTTTTTTTTTTGGGAGGGGGGGGGGGGGCAATGGAAAGCAAGGACCTAGTGCGCAGAGGCCATCGGGCCGCCGTTGGAACGCGCCGCACGGCCCAACAGCGGCCGATGTCGGCCCCATGGCCTATAGCGCATTGGGGACGGCTCTCTGAACGCCATCCCTCTCAGGTTGAAGTTCCCACGCAAAACGCGGTTGAACCCCCTACTCCCTCCCCCCCCCCCCCCCTCCTCACACACTGAACTCGCCAAGTAACGGATCCGCCCATGAATGTCGCCCTGTTTCAGCCTGTCCCTCTCCACGTACTACTGGTCGGTGGCCGTGGGAATTAACGACATCCACTACATCCCCTCTTCGCACGTGCGCAACGTCGTGCACATTTACCGCCACGCCAGCTACAGCTCCGTCACCAACCACCACGACCTGGCCCTGCTGCAGCTCTCGGCCCCAGTGGACATCACGAGTCACGACGCCAAGGCTGCCTGTCTGCCGGGAGCGCACGAAGAATTTGACGGTCACATGTGCACGGTGACGGGCTGGGGAGCCACTGATCACGTGGGTAAGGCTGAATGTTTCACGTCGGTCAGTGTTTGGCTAGCAGTTGGAATGGTGACTGACGCGGCCTCAGTTTGGCTGTCGGTAGCGATTTTTTGTCGCGACAATTTCTGTAGGAATCGTCGCGACAAAAAACGCTACCGACAGCCAAAAGGTTTCTCGGTTGAGTGACTGGTTGCTGAGCTGGATGAATGGAAGGTTCATTAGTTGATTTGGCGGGTTAACTTTTTAGTTTTCTTCCTTAGTGACGTAAATGCAGCATTACATACGACATGAAGGCAGTCTCGAATTTTAACGTGGTCTGGCTTGATGGAGGGGTGGATCTGGAAAGGGAAAGGGGGGGAGGAGGGGGGGGAGAGAGATTGATTGATTGTACATTGCTTAACGTCCCGACAGCAACAAGGCTTTCTCAGGACGTGCCTGCACTGCTTGTGAAAAAAAAAAAAACAGAACATTGAATGTATGTTGCCAGCCGGTCAAATACATTAAATAAACCTAACACATGGGGCCTAAATAAAGCTAAGACCATTTAGCAACACACATCCAATATCAAGAGCTACAGGCAGTGCAGACAGTAGGGAGAGTTTTAAAAAGGCAAATACAGGTGAATGGACCAAGGGTAGACATAAACACATGCCCCAGAATAGAGAGAAAAACTCACCCTGTGGGGCTGACCAGGGTGACCCTGGGAACTAAAAAGTACCTAACCCCACCCAAGTCCCCCAGGGCAGACCCGGGTGGGGGAGGGGGGAGAGAGAGAGAGAGAGAGAGAGAGAGAGAGAGAGAGAGAGAGGAGGGTCTGGTCTCCAAGGGTTCCCGCCAAAAATACTTTAAAAGGCAATATCAATCATTTTGGGGAGTTTGGATAACCCCCCCCCCCCCCCCCCCCACGTATTCTTCCTGGTACTAGTAACATCTACACCCCCCCCCCCCCCCCTACTCTAAAATGCTATATCAAAGTTTTGGAGTTATGACCCACCCTACACCTCCTCCCCCTCTGTAAATGTCCCGGGTAGAAGTATGTGTTAACACACAACGTCCTGAGGAATAAAATCATCAGTTTTTGTTAGATGTCCTTTAAGGTCTGCATCAGTTCTGGAGATGGAACAGCCATGACAGTTCAAGGGTTGTGTCAGAATAGCTTGGCACCTGTAGGCATGGTAGCATGTCAGGGTGTTAAGGTCGCATCAAAGGTCAAGGTCACATTTGCCAATGTCACCCCATCCACCTGCAACCAACCCAAAACCATATGCATCCACTCAAATGTCATTTGCCAACAGCCTCACCCCCAGGCAGCTATTCTGACACCACCCTTGAACTATCATGGTTGATCCACATCCTATGGTAGCATGTCAGGCGTTATCGGTTAAGGTTGCATCTAAGGTCAAGGTCACATCTACCAATGTCACCCCCCCCCCCCCCCCCCTGCCGCACAACCCGAAACTAAATACACCCACTCAGTACAACCATATACTTGGGACTGACCCGCATTCCAATCGTCTCACTGTTCACTGTGCATGTAGACGGGACCGGCTCGCGCTACATGATGGAGGCAGACATCCCAGTCATCAGCAACTCCATGTGCACCTACTACCTGGGTCGGGACGCCAACATTCATGCGGGGAACATCTGCGCTGGGATGACTAGTGGAGGGCGTGACACGTGCCAGGTCGGTGTTTCTTAGTACAGTCATTCAACTTTGTTTAACCCATTACATCCTGAGATTGATTTTTGTTACAGTTGCTTATTGTCCTTTGAAGGCTAGGTTACAGATTACGAGATAGATCGACCATTTTAGTTCAAGGGCGGTGCCAGAATAGCTTGGCGCCTCAGGCGCCAAGCTATTCTGGCACCACCCTTGAACTATCATAGTCAGATTTACGTCAAGCAACAGAGTCAAAAGTTAAAAAACTCACATGTTAAAAAACTCAGCATTCCAGCCAGCTGTGACTCTAGAATGTCACTAATAATTTGGTTGACCCCTTGGAAAGGTCAAGGGTCACGAGACCAGGAAATAGGTAAAACAAATAGCCATATTTTGACAACGGATGTTTTTTTCCGAAAATACTATTCACAACTTCAAACCCAAACTTGGTGCAGAGATACCTAATGGGAAATAAGTATGCATAGAAGGGTCTTACCACCTGGTATCTTTGTACCAAGTTTGGATTTGAAGTTGTGATTAGTATTTGAGAAAACATAAATTTTGTCAAAATATGGCTAGTTTTGACCTATTTCCAGATCCCTGTGACTTTACCGTTGTGAGAGGTTACTCAAATTGGTATGTTTCAAAAGGTCTTGCCACAAAGTATCCTTGAGCCAAGTTTAAAGACAGTGGCTTGAATAGACTCTGTGAAAATGCCAACGTTAAGGTTTACCATGGACGACGATAGACCGACAGCAGGTGACAGATGGCCCAGAACATAGACTCACTTTTGCTCTGCATGTGAGCCCAAAACCCAGCCTGTGGGGCTGACAGGGTGACCCTGGCAACTAAAGAGTCGCCAACCCCACCCAAGCCCCCCAGGGTGAAAGTCAGAACGTTCAGTTTTAAGAAAAGCGATATTTTAATTGTATGCCAGTGAAAATCAGCATTTTCTGCAAAAATGGACAGCCTGGTTATACAATGAAAATCTTACTATTCTAATAAAAAGGACACACTGGCTTCTTTTATGTAACGGCAGAAATGCTCAATTTACGCATAAAATGCAATAATCGCAAACCCCCAACGCCTTTCGCAGATTGAGCAAGCTGGATGAATCCACGGAGTGTTTAAAGTCCGTGCCAAGTTTGACCTACCTCCAACTTAGAGATAACATCAGTTACACATACTTAACCATCTCACTGCCAGCAGGCGCACACTGGGCTTGTGAAATGGTCGTTACTTCAACGCAAGTGCATCGCAGCCATCAAAGCAACATGGGGGTACGCAAAGTGGTGTGGGCAAGAGGCATAGATCCTCATGAGCCCCCGCGACTGCGGGGGCTCATGAGGATCTATGTCTCTTGCAGCTGGGTCCTGTTCAGTTTTTCTCAGCTAAGGGGTTAAAACGATGCACCATTCTTTCACCGTCTTGCTTGCAGGGCGACTCGGGCGGGCCGCTCACCTGCAACGTGGGTGGCGTCTGGAAGATTGCTGGTGTGGTGTCGTGGGGGTACGGGTGCGGGGACAGGTACAGCCCGGGTGTGTACACCCGCGTGTCCTACTATCTAGACTGGATTCAGGCCACCAAGTCCGGCGCCCATTCTATTATTGGTTAACAGGAGCTGTTCACCCCTGCCACGCAACAACAGGAGACGGATCGACCATGATAGTTCAAGGGTAGTGCCAGAAAAAATGAAGCCTATCTACAAGGGTAGTGCCAGAATAGCTTGGCGCCTACAGGCGCCAAGCTATTCTGGCACCACCCTTGAACTATCGTGGTCGATCTGTCTCCTACGTTGTAATGTATTCCTCTAGAAGAAATGCCCCAAATCTGTGAACTATGACTGGATATGGCTCGGTGTGTTTACTGTCTAGGCACAATTTGACATCTGCAAATGTACAAACTTACAGAGGTAGAGTCGTGAACTCCTGCGGTCTAAACTAAAGGTATGACAGTAAAGCCATTCACAATGCTCCAGGCTGTTTTTTGTTTCTCTGCTTTTGTGTGTGAAGTGACTGAACTCAGGGGTGGATCAGTTACCTCAAGAGCAAGGGGGGGGGGGGGGGGGTGGGGAGGGGGGGAGAGGGAGTGCACGGTTCCATCCAACTTTTTGTTTGAGACCTTAAACCTGATACAAAAGGCCTCCCCGACAATAGACCTTGCTTCCAGGGGCACAAAAATCGGAAAGCAGAGGGGTGAGAGGGGGGGAGGGGGCGAGAGAGGAGAGTAGGCGTGGGCAGGTTAACACCATTCACCAAAATATCAAATGAGGCTTGGGGGGTAAGGGGGGGCAAGAACGGAGGGAGGGGAGGGGGGGGGTAAGGGGGGGAGGAACAACCCACAAAGGCACTTTCTTATAGCATTTTAAAAAAATTTTGGGTCTGAGGGGGTTCTGGGGGGGTTTCAAAACACCTGGAACCCCTCCCCCCCCCCCCTCTCACAGATCCGCCCCTGAAACTAAATCAGGTTTATAATTCATATAATGCATACACTTACTAAAACGAAAAGGAACGCTGAAATAACAAAAATAAATGATTCCTTTAACTTCCATTTATGATCTTATCGAGGTTTTGAGAAACATAATGCGAACACATGCATAGCACTGAAAATGTGAATACAATGATTATTGCACATTACTTTGAATGCCTCAAAACACACACGCACACACACACACACACACATGTATACAATCACATGCAGACATTCCTTTGTAGCTCCAGAAAACACACACACACACACACACACACACACACACACACACACACACAAGCAAGGCACACACACACACACAAGCACACACACACACACTACAAATCACTAAAACATTCATCCATGAACTGTCCAAAGAACAAACTCATCCAAAGCTAGTCAGTAACTGCAACAGGACACTTCTTTCTGTGTCGGATAATCCCACTCCGCCAAGCGTATCGCTCACCGCACAAGCACGTATACCTCTTCTCTGAATGTCTGCGTCTCTTGTGCTCGACTAATGTCGACCGCGCTGACAATCTCGCCCCACAAATATCACAAACATGGGCGTCAGGATTTCCGCAGCCTTTCTTGTGGGCCATTAATGCGACAGATGATGCATACCGACGTCCGCATTTCAAGCAGGCGTGGGGTTTTCGCTGCGCATGAACGTTGATGTGGTCTCCCAGCAGCTGCTGATTGAAGAAACGTTTGTGACAGCCAGGGAAGGTGCAGGCCAGCAGCTCCTCCTGAAAATAATGGGAGAGAAAAGACATTTATAAAGAAGACATCCGACCCCTAGACAGTTGCCATCAGCTGTCCAGACAAGAGCAGGTGACCATCTTCCGTCTGAGGACCGGGCACAACCGACCCAATTTCCACCTGCACAGACGCTTCCACCTCGTGCCATCTCCCCTGTGCCCTTGTGGAGAAGCAGAGCAGATCACAGAGCACATCCTCCAGGACTGTGGGAACCACCAGCTGCTGAGGGAGGAGATATGGCCGAAGCCCGCCACTCTACAAGAGAAACTGTACGGGCCTGTGGAGGCGCTACAGATGACCACAGATTTCATTTCTAGAGCCAAACTCCAAGTGTGACGGCTTTCGAGAAAAAGAAGAAGAAGAAGAAGACATTGGGAACTGTTAACTCATTCGAGACGTGCCGCCTACAGATATGTGGCAAACTGTCGCGTATCCGTACGCAGAACGTCTCAAATGAGTTAACCCTTCCCTGCCTGGACCATCTCTTTTAACTCATTCAGCCCGAATCCCGTATTTCCCAAATTTTGGAGGCGTCATCTAACAACTATGTACCAGTTGCAGGAGATGGATCCACCATGATAATTCAAGGGCAGTGCCAGATTAGCTTGGCGCAAACAGGCGTCAAGCTAATCTGGCACTACCCTTGAATTATCATGGTCGACCCATCTCCTGCTGTAGTGCATCAGGGCTGTATGGGTTAAGCAAATGTTATTACATGTATCACGCTATTCGTAATCTTAACCTTTTGGCTGATGGTAGTGATTCTAGTCGCAATGACTCCAGCAGGAATCATCGCCACAGCTAAAATTGCTACCGACAGGGTTACCCCACCCCATACACGCAGTCACCGGTACTGTGAACAGTACTGGTGACTACATGTGCAAGAGGCGGGGGGGGGGGGGGGGGAAGGGGGGGGAAGGGGGGGGGGGGGGAGGGGGGGGAAGGGGGGGGAGGGGGGGGGGTGATAGTATAGTACTCACTTTTGCATGCTTCAAGCGTCGATGTTTCTCCAAACTGAACTTTGACACCAGGGCATCCCCACACACTGGACAAATCCATGAGTGGTCTTCCTTGTGCTGGACAAGCTCTTCTTGTGTTGAGAACGGTCTCTGGCACATGCGGCAGTGGAACGGCGAAGAGTGGAGTTTCACGTGTCTGATGAAGGACTTGTGGCTACGATACAGTTTGCTGCAAGCTTCACACTGGTAGGAACCTCGCTGGAGTGATTTGCCGACAGCATCGCCTTTCTGGTTAAAAAAAAGAATTGGAACGAAAAGAATTGGAACAAAAACAAAAAGAATTGGAGCAAAAAGAATTTGAACCAAAAGAATCTGAACAAAAAGAATTTGAATGAAAACAATTTGAAGGAGAACAATGTGAATCGAAAATAATTGTTGAAATGTTGCACGTGAATTTTTCATGAAACTGCTTCAGGCAAGAAAGGCTTAACCCATTCAGCTCCGACGCACTACAGCAGGAGATGGAACAACCATGATAATTCAAGGGTAGTGCCAGATGAGCTTGGCACCTTGCAGGAGATGGATCGACCATGATAATTCAAGGGTAGTGCCAGATTAGCTTGGCGCCTTTAGGCGCCAAGCTAATCTGGCACTACACTTAAATTATCATAGTCCACTCATCTCTTGCAACTGGTACATAATCGTTAGGCGACACCAACATTTTTTAGGAAATGTGGCCTTGGGGTAAATGGGTCAATCGTTGACACTATCTCCTACATCAACTTTTCAAAAGGGCGTTTGCTTCCATAGAGCAGCACGACAGAGACGTTAAAAGTGATGGCGACGGCAACATCAATGAGAACACAGAAATAAAAGAATGAGTGTCTCCACATATTACGCACGCCATGACACTGACAGCCGCTTGATCATGTTGCAACAAAACTGCATCGCTCTTTGAAGCGATTCAGTCGCAGTTTTGCCGAAAAGGGGGCATGTTTTTCAGTATGCAACAACAAATCACAACAATTCTAAACCAATTTAGGGACACAATACCTCCGGTCATGGCACTTGTTATGGAAAGACATAAAGCAATTTTCCGCCTGTTGTTTGGCCACTTTTTTGCCGTGTCGCCTAGCCCACGAGCATCACGTACAGAAACACAAACTTAGTTATGTCTTACAACAATGCTGGACAAAAGGGATAACTTATGAAGCTCAATTGTTGTAAAATGAAAGACTATTATCTTTTTCTCCTTTGTCCCTCTACTGCAAACAAGTGGCAGGCGCTCTCCTGTTACGTGAGCCTACGCATATGGACTGCGAGATAAAGGGTTGACAAGTCTTGGCTGAGAGCGAGACCAAACATTAACCCATCTAAACCTTATCATTTGGAATGCACCAGTGCGTGAAATAAGTTTGACATAAATAGTTCAAGGGGAGTGCCAAAATAGCTTGGCGCCTCTAGGTGCCAAGCTATTCTGGCACCACCCTTGAACTAAAGCCATTGGTCAATATCCTTATCTGTAAGTACTATACTGTAGTTTGCATATATGGCAGTGCACAAATTTGAAGCTTTTAGCCTCAGTATTTCCAAAATTGTGAAGGTGTCACCTAACGACTGTACCAGTTGCAGGAGATGGATTGACCATGATAATTTAAGGGTAGTGTCAGTGCTGTAGTGCATGGGTGGGACCAAAAAAAAAAAGTTGAATCCTGAAGCGAGGGTCTTGGGGCACTTTTTAAGTGAAAAAAAAAAAAAAAAAATTTGAATCCGAAAATCCGGCTGAAGCCGGAAAAGTCCCACCCATTTAAATGGGTTAACTACAGCTACAGACTTACTACTGATGATGCAAAGGGCTCTCCAGACTGAATGCAGTGATTTGGCATTGGCTCTTCATCGTTCACACCTCTTTCAACATCACCATCATCGTCACCACCGATACAATCATTATCACTGTTTTTTTCCAGCTGCACAGATTTTAAGGACAAAACTGATCCTCTTTCAGATTCCAGCCTGTGTCTCTCAGCCCTCAGCAGAGCGATCTGAGCTTTGACAGTTATTTTCTCAACATCCACGGATTTTCTTTCTGCCTCGAGTGCTCGCCTCTCAGCTTTCACGGCTTGTCTTTCAGATTTCAGCAACCCTTTCTGAGCTCTGACAACATCTTTTTCTGCTTGCAAAGCACCCTTCTCGGCTTCAAATGCCTCTTTTTCTGCTTCAAATAACTGTCGTTCGGCCTGGAGCAGTTCTCTGGATGATTGTAATGTTTGCCTGTCATGATGCACAGCTTCTCCGTCTCTGTGCAGCCTGCGTTTTTCCCTTTGCAGTCTCTTTTGTTGGAAGTGTGGACTGCTGGGATGGTTATCTTGGTTATAGTTGTCAGCATCCACAGAACCTGTAGATAGTAAAAACTGGTCAGCCTTGGTATGGCAGGATACATGGCCGCAATAGCCAGAATGTCCTAAATATTTGCGATTTTCATTATTGAGGTGATGGTTTGGCGTTATTTCTTGGTCAGATGTATAATGTATCTATGTTCATATCATACAGAAGGACCTGTTTTGAGTGACCACCCTTATGAGTGCTACCTGTCTAAAAACCATCACTTCAGTGGTTGCAGTCACCAAAATGATGGTCTATCACTCATTCTGCCCATGACACACCACAGCAAGATATATGGCTCGACCATGATAGTTCAAGGGTGGTGGCTGAATAGCTTGGCGCCTATAGGCGCCAAGCTATTCTGCCACCACCCTTGAACTATTATGGTCTATCTGCCTCCTGAATTGTAATGCAGTCCTCTGAGGGTAACTCTAAAATGTGAATGTGGGTATTTCGTACCTCGGGCACAATGGGTAATGATAGGTCACACTTTCTGCCCTGCTTCACTTCTGCACCTGCGTTTTAAAGACCACCTTTCTTTGCAACAACAAAAAAAAAAAAAAAAAAAAAAGTTATTGCTCAAAATAGATTCTACTGCACAGGCGCTTTCCATTTGCACTTGCAGATCATCTCAAATAGCAGTGTACTAATGACCGACCCGTACTTTCACTTTCTTTCTCAATGTGGCCCAAGACTCCTTGCTTTTGCTGGAACAGAGATAGTTTCACCACTGCGTTATCCTCCCCTTGAGTCATTAAGTCCGCCATGACCCTGCGGCTGTATTGCTAAACAAATTTAACAGTTTTGAAAGACGACTTGTTCTCTCCATGTAATGGTCAAATAATTTGCTGACGAAAATCTGTAGTGCGTAATTGTCTCCGGTGTGGCGGTCTGAGATAGGGTCGGTTTGAGACAGGGTGATCGGAGTTGTGCGCATGCGCGGTAGCAGACGACTTGTAATGCCCTGTTTCAGACTGCACCTGTGGCGGTCTGAGATCGAGCCAGTCTGAAATAGGGTGATCGGTGTTGTGCGCTAGTAATGTCTTGTTCAGTTTGAAATGGGTTGTGTAGTTCAAAGGCAAGACTGGTTACACTAGTTACTAGTAAACTAATTAAATAAAACTTATTTACTACATTTATACAAATATCTTGTAAAAAATTAAAACTTAAGTGAGCATTCAGTTGATAGGATCGCACACTCAGACAATGACTTTTGCTGTGAAATACATCTTCGCAAACGTACTTGATCTACGTTAGTTTTAAGTATTGTAACTGTGTGTGTATTGTTTGTATGCCATGAGAAATTTATAATCTTATTTATAATTATAGTTTGAATAAAATTAATCATTTAATTTAAAAAAATCGTAAACACAACGGAGACTGCAAAGTATCTTGTAGCTAAAATCATAAACACAACAAAAAATTATCAAAGATACTTTTAATTATTCAACAATACAAGACAAATGAATTTTCGAGCTATGCTCTTCTTCAGATTACAAACAAACATCAAATGACAAGAATGTGTTACCAATTTACTTCTTTTTTCTTTTTACTTTGAACTAATAATATTATAAAGTAATATCAAAAAGTGTCAAGTATAAAATTTAATTTTAACGCTGTAAGCTGGCGTAGAATTCTAATAATTGTGTTGAAGGAATTAGCATTCTTGTCATTTGATGTTTGTTTGTTTGTAATCTGAGAACATTACATTTAGTGATTTACAATTTTGTGTCTCTTATGCAAGATGTTTAATATGCCTTAACATAATTTATTCATGAAAATATTAAAACACTTTGTAAATTTAGGTAAACTACCCAACTGGTTCTTAAAAAAATTGTCTATCATTTAACGCTGTAAGCTGGCGTAGAATTCTAATAATTGTGTTGAAGGAAGTAGCATTTTTGTCATTTGATGTTTGTTTGTAATCTGAAGAAGAGCATAGCTCGAAAATTTGTCTTGTATTGTTGAATAATAAAAAGTATCTTTGATAATTTTTTGTTGCATTTAAGATTTTCATAATTTAATAATATGAATAGGCTAGATTTTAAAATTAATGCATGCAATTTTATACTTGACACTTTTTTGATATTACTTTATAATATTATTAGTTCAAAGTAAAAAGAAAAAAGAAAGTTACCGGCCTTGGTCGAGACGATACACAGCTTGTTTTGTGGTGCTCTTTTTTGCTTATTTTTTTTCTAGTTTAATAGGACTGTACTGACTCAAAAAGTTAGGAGAGTCACTGTAGCCACAAGAAGAAGTTCCTGTCAATATTTCTCTCTTGTGCTAGCTCCTGTTGGAGCAGAGGACGGACGGAGGATTTCGAGTGCTGTGGTGTGTGGACCGGCCGGTCGGTGCAATATGGCGACCTCAGCTATGCACGTTGAGCCCGTGTTTGCAAAGGCGAGCGACATGCCGGGAGACGCCAGTGTACTGGAGGTGTGTTTGGCGGCCGAAAGTGTCTCTGGCAGAGAAACAATTGCTGGAGCTCAACGTATCCGCGGGCTATGGCGAATATATCCACTGAATAGAGAGGCCAGGACAACTTTATTGGTAAATGGAATGGAGATAGGTGGGCGATCTCTCTGTCTACACGACAAGAACCCTTACATTCTGCGGGAATCTCGCTCAGAAACACCGACTACACGGCTTTACATACAGGACATACCCATCAGCGTAGCAGACGAAGAGGTTATTACCCTCTTCGACAGACTCGGATGTGTCAGGCGCTCTTCTATTACATATGAGCGTGCCCGTAACACTGATGGTAAGCTGACCCGTTTCCTGACCGGACGTCGGTTTGTTTACATTGAGATCCCGACGGTTCCATTGGAGCGTAGTTTTCAGATGGGCCCCTTCAGAATTTCTCTATTTTACAAGGAAATGAAGAAAACGCGCGAGCAAAAGTGTTCCAACTGCTTGCAGACAGGACACTACACTCATGAATGCGTTAATCAGGTGGTGTGTCGTGGGTGCAGACAGGGTGGACACAGAGAAAAAGAGGGCAAGTGTGTTCAACTGACAACCGAGGAAAACACCATGACGGCTGACCCAGTAACTGACACGGACATTGCCGACGTTATTGTGACATTCCCTGCCGTGACACCAACAGACTCTGACCCCAAAACCGATCCCGTGCCGCCCGCGGCTTTGTTTGCCTCTGGTGACAGCGCGGATGTGGGTCAGCGTGTACAGAAAGGTCGCCAGCTGTTGGAAAGAGGTCGCCACGAGAAGAAAGGAAAACAAACGAAGCTTACCAGTCTTGTCCAGCGTAGACACCGATCGGATACACCTAACAAAAGACTGAGGTCGGAATCTAATTCCCCTCTTCATTCCCCAGGTAAAAACGCACGCACTCTACTGCCAACAAAGGACGGTTGGGAGACTGGAACCACTGAAACCTCAGAGTCCGACTCCGTGCCACAGGGCCTGACCTAACAAAGTTGGTCGAATATGTGGCTCTTTTTCGGTCCTGACCTCGCATCCATCCCTGGACTATGAGACCGTTATGCGACTCAAAGTATTATCACTATTGAGATTAATAAATAAACACTGTTAGGCCCTTTATGGATGCTATATCAAATATTAATGTTGTAACGCTCAACGTAAGAGGAATTAGAAATAAGCGAAAACGAAATGTAGTGTTTCGATTTCTTAGACAGAAAAAAGTGGATATTGCATGTTTACAAGAAACGTATATTACTGACGACGTGAAGGAGGAGTGGCGGAATGAATGGGGTGGTCAACTGTTCTGTTGTTGTGTTAGCAGTCATTCAATGGGTCAGGTTATCTTAGTGCGAAGAGATTTTATATACGATACAAACCTCGTACATCACTCAGACAGAATACTGTCTATGGAGGTGTCTATTGATGACAACATACTCATGATACACAACGTATATGCCCCGGCTTCAGGAAAAAAGGCTCCTTTCCTTGAGCAGCTGGTACAACATTTAAATTATTACCCTTCGTCTGTCTTGGTGTGTGGAGACTTTAACTGTGTTCTAGACAACAATAAAGACGTAATTAGTGGAGACAAGCACTCAGTGAAGAACGTTTCCTCTTTTAATGACTTTCTGATTAACAGTGATTTGAACGACACATGGAGATTACTGAACCCACAGCAGACGGAGTTTACATGGTCTAGAAATAACCCCACTCAGGCTAGACGGTTAGACTATGCGCTTTCTTCCGATGAAGTGTTTGACAGAATTCTCTCCTGTGAGCATGAGTCGGTGTCTTTCTCTGACCATAGATGTGTCACTTTAAAGTACTGTATATCTAATGTTACTAGAGGCCCAGGCTACTGGAAATACAATAACAGCCTTCTCAAAGATGAGCAGTACGTCAAAATGATGAATGCATTAATCTCTAATTTTAAGGCTACGACGGATGAAACAGATAGTCAGATAAAATGGGAGTTATTAAAAATTCAAATACGTGAACTCAGTATAAACTTTTGCAAAATTAAAAAACGAAAGGAAAGCAAAAGGTTAGAGGATTTACAAAGAAGACTGAATACTTTTGATATAGCACTTGCCAACAATCCCAGTAACATTGATATTCAGCAACTACGTCAGAAAACAAAGATTGAACTTGAAATCTTTGAACAGCACGCTGCAAATAGCGCTCGAGTCCGTGCTCGAGTAAAGTGGATAGAAGAAGGCGAAAAAAATACGAAGTATTTTTTGAATTTAGAAAAAGCTCGCGCGAATTCCAAAATAATGGATAAATTAACTCTGGAAGATGGGTCAGTAGTTACAGATCAAAACAAGATACTGGAGGAACAGATGAAACACTTTACATCACTGTATGCATCTCGCACAGACCAGTCCCCCATGAGTCGCTTGGCGGATGATTTCATAAGTGACACTGCAATTCCAAAACTTTCATCCCTTGATAGTGAGTCATGTGAAGGTTTAATAACAGTAGATGAAGCTTCCATTGGTTTGAAACATTTAAATAACGGGTCAGCCCCCGGCTGTGATGGTATTACAGTAGAATTCATGAAAATGTTTTGGGCCCATCTGAAGGATCTTGTGGTGGACTCCATGAACAAGGCCTTTGAAAATGGCGCTTTGTCTCCTTCACAGACCAAAGCAGTCATTACTCTAATACATAAAGGGAAAAATCTAAGTCGAGATATTTTGAGAAACTGGCGTCCCATCTCCCTAACAAATACAGACTATAAAATTTTGGCAAAGTGTCTTGCTCTTAGACTGGCCAACGTGGTCGGAGATATTGTCCACGAAGATCAAAAAGGTTTTATCAGAGGTCGCAAAATCTCTACAGCTATAAGGTTAATTGATGATACCGTTGAGTACATGAACCAAATAAACTCCCCAGGATTACTGCTGGCGCTCGATTACGAATCTGCCTATGATAGTATATCAAAGGAATTTATTTTATATTCTTTAGAAAAATTTGGGTTTGGTCGTGAATTTGTTCGGTGGGTATCTGTTATTATGTCAGACGCTAAGAGTTGTGTTAATTACTGTGGCTGGTTGTCAGGGTTCTTCCCAGCAGCACGTGGAATCCGTCAAGGTTGTCCGTTCTCACCATTAGCTTTTGTCGTTGCGATGGAACTCTTTGCAATTAAAATTCGACAATGCAAAGAAATAAAGGGACTTGTAATGCCGTATGATGGATCCGACGAACTGAAGTTATTAAAGATTCTTCTCTACGCTGATGATGTAACCATGTTCTTGAGAGACGAACATGACCTAAGAAACGCTCTTGCCATAGTTGCTCATTTCTCAAAATTTTCGGGCCTACAGCTTAATAAGAATAAATCAGAAGCCATGTGGCTAGGCTCGAAAAAGAACTGTGATGAACAATATGGAGTACTCCGGTGGAGCAAAAAGGTTAAAATTCTTGGAATCTACTTTAAAAATGACCAGCCAGCGTCACAGGTTGAGGAAAACTGGACCGGTAGAATTCAAAACATGAGAAGTATAATATCGAAATGGAAAAAGCGGAAATTAAGCATTCGGGGGAAAGCTTGCGTTGTTAAAACATTTATTATCTCACAGATGGTATATGCAATGCAAGCGCTCAGTATCCCCTCAGACGTACTAGATGAAATAAACACTTTGCTTTTCAGATATTTATGGAAGAACAAAAATTTGAATAAGAAGGCCTTTGAGAAGGTAAAACGTTCAGTTATGTGCAGTGATTATTGTGAGGGTGGAATTAAAATGATTAACATGAGGGATATGCAAGCCTCCTTTCTCTGTGAGTGGGCAGCGAGGCTGCGTACAGCCATAAAACCCACGAGAGATACTGTCTTGCCCAAACATGCGCTAGGTGTATTTGGTCATGACTTGATATGCTTTGAATTTAATATCAATTCCAAAAAATGTAAAGGGCTTGAAAATATTAAGTCGACCTTCTGGAGAGACGTCATAATGTCATGGTTGGATACTGTAAAAAACAAACCCACTACGGTCCTGTGGAATAGCAAGGTATTAATGTACAAGTCTAACGTTCTGTTTTTTAAAGACTGGGTCCGCGCAGGCGTCTATCGAGTGGAGGATGTGAAGAAAGATGGCGAGATTATGTCGTTTGAAAATGTCTGTCGCATTGTTGGAGATTCCCCTGGGAGGTTGCTGGAATACAACGTTGTGAGAAGTGTCCTTACCTCGTACATGCGATGCCTTAATAACAACGCTGACTCCATGTCAGAGAGTATAACGCCAACTTCAGCAAAGGAGTTTAGGATAACAATTGTGCAGCAGAAATACAGTCCCCCTTATGCCCTTCATTTCTGGGCGATGAAGTTTGATGTCCAGTTAGGTGAATGGCATTGGGGTATTGTGAATAGAGCAACAAAGGAAGTGAGGTTGCGAGAACTGCAGTGGAAAATTCTACACAATATTTACCCAACCAATATTTTATTGTCTAAAATGGGCGTCGTTAATAATAGATACTGCAGGTTTTGTCCTCATGAAGTTGACTTTATTGAGCATTTTTTCTACTTCTGTGATTCAATATCTCGAATCTGGAAAAGAGTTGAACAACTTTGTTCAGGAAAATGCAATGTTCAGATACGTATAACCCCTGCCCAAGCCTTATTGGGATACCGTGATAACGTGTTAGGAGCAGCAGAAATTGCATTTATTAACCACGTCTCCTTAGTAGCTAAGCTGTGTATTAGCAAGTACAAATATGGTACACCAATAGATATCATATTTTTGTTTGAATCTGAACTTAGAATAAGAAAGTTTCTGTGGTAGAGACAATATTGTTTCCCGGAGATTCACGTAATAGTTGCACGCGACTCACATCTCGAATTACAGTAACTGTGAAACTAATTGTAATCTCTCTCTCTCTCTTTCTCTCTCTCTCTCTCTCTCTCTCTCTCTCTCTCTCTCTCTCTCTCTCTCTCTCTCTCTCTCTCTCTCTCTCTCTCTCTCCCTCTCTCTCTCTCTCTCTCTCTCTCTCTCTCTCTCTCTCTCTCTCGCACACACATACATACACACATACACGCTCACGAACTCACAGGCATACAAGAGCGCCCTCTCAGTCTGCGCTTCTGTACGTGTAGATGTGATGTACATGCTTATACATTGCCACATACATGATCTATGTTAACAACTTGTGGCTGTACTTTGTACTATACCGATTTTGTGAATGAAATGTGTCCATTATAACGAACTAAAACAAACTGTCCATCAAATCACCTTTTGAGAGTACAACGTAAACTGTTGTCATATCTAGTGTGATAATTGCTCCACTGTAATATAGTTGAGTAAATAAAATCTATCCTTGAAATAAAATAAAAATAAGGGAAATATGATGTCAGAAGGAAGCAAATAAACACAAAAAAAAAAAAAAAAAAAAAATAAAGAAAGAAAGAAAGAAAGATTGGACACCTTCTAACTGGGGCATTTGTCGCCCATCTTGACTGATTTCCCAAATAAAAAAAAAAAAAAAAAAAAAAAGAAAAAAGAAGGAAATTGGGTACACATTAATTTAATAAATAGGCCGTGAAGCCTTTTGATAAGTCCCATATTTACATTACATTGAGTGATTTACAATTTTGTGTCTCTTATGCAAGCTGTTTAATATGCCTAAACATAATTTATTCATCAAAATATTAAAACACTTTGTAAATTTAGGTAAACTATCCACAACTTAATAGCAATGGAGAAAGTACAAAGGAGAGCAGCTAAAAGTTGTAAAAACTTATAATATGAAAAACTGAAAGCACTAAATTTTCCAACTTTAAAATATAGACATTTTCATGGCGACATTATATACGAGTCATTCCACACTAATGATGACTAAAAGGGGGAATCACTGCTAAAAAAACAAACTTAACTTTAAATGTTAGCACCATTGTTAATTATTGTGTTAATATGTGTAGTTTATAACCTGTAAAAAGAAAAGCAGACCAACATAGAAAACTGCCAATAGACGGGTAAATATGAAATATGTCGCTGTGGTGTAACGCAGTTACACCGTGACAGAAATTCAGCTGTGAGCAATGTACAAATCATGCAAAATGTCCTATCAATCATGGCTTACTTGAACACAACAAGGAGAAGATAAAAAAAAAACAATTCTTGAGTTATTAGATGCAATTTGTTTTGGAAAGAGGTATTTATTTCATCAAAAACATTACCGATGACATGACAAATGGGAGTGTCTACTACGTGCTCAAATTCTAGCCTACGAACCCGTTGTGTGCACACACAACCCGGGAGGCACTCGGGGAACCCTCCAGAGGGGCCAAGAGTTGTCTCCCGGACCTGCCTATCCGGTTCCGAGTCACCTGACTCGCCAGTCAGCTACGTAGGCTCACGACCTTCGGACGTGTTCTAGCCTCGCGCTCCCTTCGACCGGTCGGTCTTGGTGCTCGAGTTCGCCGTGACTTTGGCTTCGCCTGTTGCTTCGCTTCTGCTTCGCTTCTTGCTTCGCTGCAGCTTCGCTTGCGCTTCTTCGCTTGGCGTCCTCCTTGGTTGGCTTCGCTTGGCGGACCTGCTGGTTCCCGCCATTTCGCCGGTGGCGACATGGACGTCTCTTCTCCCGCTACCGCTTCGGCAGAGAGGTAGGATAGTTAGTTGGGCCCGAAGCCGGTCCCCGGGCGGGGTACCGGCCTGTGCCTTTGGACTCTACCTTGTTCGTGTTGTTGGGTTTCGTTGAGCGGGGACTCTTAGCTCGGCGGGGCCCTGGTGCCCTCGCCTTTCCCCTTTGGGGTGAAATTACTGGCTTCCCCTGGTAGCCTTCGGGGAGCATTGTTTAAACCAGCTGCGGCGCGTGGCTCATGTTGCATCTCCGGCCTGGCTGGGGTATGCTTGTTTCGAGAGCGCACTCTTAGCTTAGAGCGCTACAGCATTATTGCCTGGGGGCACGGCCTTTCGTCCCTATTGTCGTTTGGCCCGCCGTGTGATGGCCTTAGTCGCCTGCGCGGCGTTAAACCCAAATACCTAAACTAAACTAAACCTATTGTTGTTTGGCGCACATTCCTCTCCAGCCTGGCTGGGGTAGGCTTTGTTCTAAAGACGCAAGCTTAGCTTCGGGCGCTATAACAGTATAGCCTGGGGGCACAGCCCGTTTGTCCATATCGTTCGGTACGGTTCCCCTTGGTAGGACGAGCCCTGTTGGTCTCGACCACGTACCGGCACGTTGTTTGTTTGGTGTGTTGCAGTGCCCTCCTGATGACCTGCACGCAGTGTGGAGGTTTCCAGTGGCCCTCGGATTCGCACAAGGTCTGCCTGCCGTGTGTCGGCTGTACATCTGAGCGTTCTTGTGACGTTTGCGCCGTCTGGCCGGAGCTCCGCTGGGCCCAACTTTGGAGCTTCTACCGACGTGAACGCCCGACACCTGTGCCTGTTGCAAGACCTGCGGAAGTGCCGGCTGTCATCTCAGACACACCGACCGCTCTTGCCCCCGATGGCCCCAGTCTGGAAAGATCTCCACAGCGGACACAGCAAGGTAGTGTGCGGAGTCGGGAGTTCGAGGCGCGGATTCCCAGGAGGGAACGCGCTTGGACCAAGCCTTACGACAGGCAGAGAACCCATCTCGAGACAGAGGTCAGTTCGGAGAGACGTGCCTCGCGCCGTCCATGGTCAACCGGTCCCCACTCGTCTCCTAGGAAGGCCTTGGATCCCCCTCGGCCGCTGCGAGCCCGCCTCGCCACAGAGTCCGGCTCGCGGAGACATTCGCGCACACTCACCACACCACTACCTGTGTCCAGTTCCTCCTTGCGATCGAAGTCGGACCACCACTCTCGCGCTCCTTCGTGTGAGCGTCGTGAAGTTCGGGATTCTTCTCGTCATCTGGACCATGGACCTTCGCGCTCTACCTCTTCGCGGCGTTCGTCCCACGTTCCCCGCCGTCTGCCTCGTCCCGCCCGTTCCCCTTCCCCTCCCCCAGCCTCCTTCCTTCCTCCTCGTTCCCGAGGATCACGGTCTCCAGCTCGTAGTCGCTCGTCTGGTCGCCGCCGCCGTTCCCGCTCCTCTAGTGCGTCGCGTCGCCGTCGCGGACGTCGCTCTCCCCTGCGTGCTTCGGCGCCTTATGGCTCCCCTCGTCCTCGTCGAGCTGCTCGCTCTCGGAGTCACGGTCGCCGTCCCTCTTCGACGGCTCTCGGCGGCGTGGACGACGATTCGTTGAGTCTTCTCCCTGATGATTCCATCTCAGTTCTCCTCGGAGGTCTCAGCCGCTCTCCTTCGCCGCTCTCTCCTTCGGATGCGTCGACAGCCCACGGGTTACCGGCCTCCTCCCGCACAGAGGTTCTTCTGGCCCTCGACGAGGTCGCTCGCCTCATCTCCGCCATGCTTCCGGCAGCGGACTGCCCTCCATCCCCCCCCCTGAAGAGGAAGCCTTCGGCCTTCGTCGACGCGGGTAGACAGGTAAAGAAGTTCAAGACTCTCCCTCAGCCCCCCTCCTTTCGTGAGCTTCGGGATGTGTTCTCGGCCCACCTGTTGTCTGACTCAAGAGACAGTAATTTCTTCTCGGACCACAGATGGCCTCCGGACCTCGATATGTACTTCCGCCAGCAGTGGTACGCCGGCCATTCCCAGGCCTTCCTCTGCCCTCTCCCTCCGGTGGATCCAGCCGCCGTGGTTCAGGCGGGTGGGGCCTCTGCACTCAGACGCGCGCTCCCCGCGGGTTTGGACAAGACGGCTTCGCTTGTCAGGAATTCCTTGGCCTGCGCCGGCTTCATGGAGCTCCTTACGCAAGCCTTCCTCCGGCGCGTGGAAGATTCGTGGCACCCGTCCCTGACCCCTCTTCTTGGCGACCTCCTCGTCCTCGCTGAAGCGGCCAGCCGCGCCGCGTATCACTCTTCGGTCAACGCTATGGCTGCAGCCGCCAATTGTGATTTACTCCGCCGCGACGCTGTCCTGCAGGCCTGCCGGGGAATGCCTGCCGACCTGAAGACCCAGCTGCGTCGGGCCCCCCTCGGGGGACCCCTTCTCTTTGGTGACACCTGGCAAGCCGTCAAGGATTCCAATGCGGACAGGTGGCCTCCCAAGTCTGTTCCTCGGCGCTTTCAGGCAGCCCGCAAGGCCGTGGGTCGCCCCCTGCGGATCTCCAGACCCGTCGCCCCGACGTCAACAACCCAGCTGCAGTCCCTGCGTCGCCGTCGCCCCGCCTTCGGTCGCCCCGGCCAAGCTCACGCCCCCGCCCCCGCTTGGCCCCGTCCCGCCCGTCGCCCTGGGCGCGGGCGGGCTCAGTGACTCCTCCCCTCCTCCGCCTCCGCCGGCCGTCTCGGGTCCTCCAGTCGGCGGCAGGCTCGCCCTCTTCAGCGACGAGTGGCGATTACTGATTCCAGAAGACCCGTGGATTTTAGACACTGTTTCCGGCGGCCTACGGATCTCCTTTCGTTCCCCTCCTCCTCTGCGTACGACTCCGCTGTGGACCGAGATCCCCGCAGACCCGCTCAAGGAGTGCGCCCTACGGGGGGAAGTCGACTCTCTCTTGAGGAAGGATGCCACAGAGGTTGTGCGCCGCGCAGACTCGCTGGGATTTTACAGCAGACTTTTCGTCGTCCCCAAGCCTGGCGGCAAGTGGCGCCCAGTGATCGACCTCTCAGCCCTAAATCGCTTCATCGTGGCTCCTTCCTTCCACATGGAGACGGCCCGAGCCCTGCGTACCGCGGTGCGACCCATGGATTACGCCGTCAGCCTGGATCTCTCCGACGCTTACCTACACGTACCCATACATCCGGCCGCCCAGAGGTATCTGCGCTTCGCGTTCGATGGAACCGTTTACCAGTTTCGAGCCCTACCCTTCGGCCTCAACCTCAGCCCCTGGGTCTTCACCCGCTTGATGGATGCAGTTATGGCCAAGGCACGGCAGTCGTCTCTCAGCCCTATGTCCAACTACCTCGACGATCTCTTCCTGAGGAACCACGTCGAGTCCGTCTTGGAAGAGGACAGGGATACACTGATGCGTCTGCTGTCGCGACTGGGGTTCCTCCTCAACGTCGGGAAGTCAGATCTCACGCCCTCGCGCCGCTTCATTCATCTCGGAATGGATTTTGCCACCGATCTCAACGTTGTTCGCCTCCCGGATCCCCGGATTCGGAAGTTGGCCACCTTCGCCAACCAGCTAGCTCAGCAGGAAGCAGCTCCCGCCCGAGTTTGGCTTCAACTCCTCGGACTGATCAACGCAGCGGCGGACCTTCTCCCCCTGGGTCGCCTCTACGCCCGCCCCCTTCAGCTGCACCTCCTGCTTCTCTGGAGACCCTCTTCTGGCGACCTTACCCACCTGGTCCCGGTTTCCCCCCTGGTTCGCCCTCACCTTCTACGCTGGACCGACACGGCTTGGTTGGCTTCGGGAGTCCCTTTGTCCTCCCCTCCCCCGCACCTCTCCCTGTGTGTCGACGCGAGCCTCTCGGGGTGGGGAGCCCACCTGCTTCCTCAATTCTCCTCGGCTTCCGGCCTCTGGCCCCCGGAGTTTGCGGACAAGCACAGCAATTGGTTAGAGCTGCAGGCAGTCTGGCAAGCCCTCTTCGTTTGGGAGAACCAGCTCAGGAACCAGCGGCTTCTCGTCCTCTCCGACAACTCGACGGTGGTGGCCTACATCCAGAGACAGGGGGGCACCCGATCTCCCGACCTCTGTATGCTCCTCTTCCGTTTGATGCGCTGGGCCGAGGAACGCGACATTACACTCCTCGCACGACACATTCCTGGCCACTTGAATGTGTTGGCGGACTCGCTCTCTCGCCGCGGCCAGTTGCTCCACACAGAATGGACGTTGCGCCCGGATATCTTCCAGATGATCTGCGCCCGTTGGGAGACTCCCTTAATCGACCTCTTTGCTACGAGGTGGAACCGCCAGCTTCCCCTCTTCGTCTCCCCGATTCCAGACCCGCTGGCCTGGGCAGTCGATGCCCTCTCGATTCCTTGGGACGGCCTCATCGCTTACGCGTACCCCCCAACAGTCCTCATTCCCAAGGTCCTCCACAAACTTCGAGGGAGCAACGCAGTCCTGCTTCTGGTCGCCCCGCTGGCTTGGGCCCGGTCCTGGACCACCGACCTACTCAACCTCGCCACCTCTCCTCCCCTGCGCCTTCCCACGCCCCGTTCCATGCTCAAGCAGCCCAGGCAGGCTCTCTTCCACCCTTGTCCCGAACGCCTGTCTCTTCACGCCTGGAGGTTGTGCAGCGCGCCCTCACCGCTCGAGGCTTCTCTGGTGCAGCAGTGGAGGCAATCGCTGCAGCCCGCAAGCCTTCCACCCGGCGTGTTTACGAAGGGAAGTGGCGCGTCTTGTGTGCCTGGTGCGACGCCCGTCGCCTCCTACCCACCGGACTGACTAACCCACAGCTAGCGGACTTTCTCCTATGGCTCTTCGAGGTCCAAGGTTTGGCGCCCATCACCATCAGGGGATACTTATCCATGGTCGCCGACACGTACCGTCATCTCGGCCTTCCAGACCCCGGCGCCTGTAAGGACCTCTCCGACCTCATGTCCAGCTTCAGCCTCCAACGTCCGACTCAGCGTTCTCTCGTTCCTCGCTGGGACCTACCTTGGGTCCTGACGTGGCTGAATTCTTCCCAGTTCGAGCCACTCGCTCTAGCCCCTCTGGCAAATGTGACACGCAAGACCTGCTTCCTTCTAGCCTTGGCCACCGCGTCCAGAGTTAGCGAGCTACACGCTCTTTCTACCCGCCCAGACTGCCTCCAGTTCAGGGCAGATCGCTCCGTGCAGCTCTTAACGGACCCCAGCTTTATTGCCAAAACAAGGTCGCCCCTAACTGCTCCACAGATCATCACCTTGCGGCCCCTGGGAGGGCCTGCCTGCTCTCCGGAGACTCGGCGACAGGATCCCGTGCGTGCCCTACGCATCTACCTGCGCCGTACCAAAGTTACCCGTAGAGGGCGCTCCCGCCTCTTCCTGCCCATACGCCAGGGCAAGACTGATATCACAGCCCAGACGATCTCCTCCTGGCTGCGCTGGGTAATACGATCGGCATACATGGATCTCTCCCCACGCGTAGCGCAGAGACTGAAGATCCGCGCACACGAAGTACGCGCCATGGCCACGAGCGTCGCATTCGATCGGAACTGCGCTGTCAAGGACATCGTGGCCGCGGTGGGCTGGCGAGCAGAATCTACCTTCGCTCGTTTCTACCTTCGGGATCTGGCGGGACAGCGAGACAACCTCGCCTTGTTGGGGGACCTCACGGTGGCACAGCACTCCCTCCCGGCGCTGCAGGCGCCGTAGGTACGCACCTAGCTCGTTACCTGGGAATTAGCAATGGGAGGACGGTCTTGGTCTCCGGTAGTACCGGGGCGGCACCCTCCTCCTATTCGTGATTCTCCCATTTGTCATGTCATCGGTAATGTTTTTGATGAAATAAATGCATTTTTCTTTAAAAGGTATTTTTTCGAAAAATACTTACCGATGACATGACACGGAGGACCCTCCCACCTGCCCCGCTTGCCGCTGGTGAGCCTAGTATCTGACTGGCGAGTCAGGTGACTCGGAACCGGATAGGCAGGTCCGGGAGACAACTCTTGGCCCCTCTGGAGGGTTCCCCGAGTGCCTCCCGGGTTGTGTGTGCACACAACGGGTTCGTAGGCTAGAATTTGAGCACGTAGTAGACACTCCCATTTGTCATGTCATCGGTAAGTATTTTTCGAAAAAATACCTTTTAAAGAAAAATGCATATTTTTTGTTCGCGACACCGTAACATAGTTACACCCCCATTATAAAACGTTTTTATTTCAAACTTTAGGGTCAGCAAATATGAAACAAATATGTAACATATTTACTTTCAGTGGTCAATGATGATGCTAAAGGTAAAAGAGACAAAAACTTGTACTTGCTTTGATGTTATACATCAACACTGATCTGTAGCTGTGTAACATGCGACACAAACTACAAAGGAACTGCGTTACACCATGACAGAAATTCAGCTGTGAGCAATGTACAAATCATGCAAAATGTCTTATCAATCATAGCTTACTTGAACACAACAAGGAGAAGGTAAAAAAACAAATCTTGAGTTATTAGATGCAATTTTTTGGGGAAAGAGGTATAGTTTTTGTTCGCGACACCGTAACACAGTTACACCCCCATTATAAAACGTTTTTGTTTCAAACTTTAGGGTCAACAAATATGAAACAAATATGTAACATACAATTTACTTTCAGTGGTCAATGATGCTAAAGGTAAAGAGACAAAAACTTGTACTTGCTTTGATGATATACAACTGATCTGTAACTGTGTAACGTGACACAAACTACAAAGGAGCATACATCCATTCTCGGAGGCAAAAATTAAGAACTCAACAAATGCAAAATACTTGGGACAGTGGAAATCATTTATTTCTGACATTTATGTATTTATTCCATACGTCCCCTCCCCCCCCCCCCTCCCCTCCACCACCACAATCCCGAAGCATCCTGACAACCCCAATGAAAAGAAGTGTTGTCCACAGACGTTGATGGTGGGCAGATCCAAAAGCGTGACATCCTCCATAGAGACCCATGATAATGTCTTCAACACGGGGAAATGTGTACTACGTCTCATAAATCTTTAAGAACTTCACCAGCGCTTCATCACCATTAGTCTCCAAAATCTGGGAAGAAAAGGCTTTTTAAGTATTTATGTGATAAACACCAGGAAAAGATTATGAAAAACGCTAGAATGTTTACACTTAATCCAAAGGCGTGCTATGCATAAACGTAAGGTCAATGCAAAGTAAACATATGTGAAAAACGTTCTATTTCTCTACAATCACGAAATAAAACATGCAGATAACCTGTAAAATAGTAGATAGGAGAATAATATGATCAGTTCAGCTTACCTTTTTCTTCCGATGATGTCGTATATCCTAAGAATTGGGACCATTTCACGTTCACCACCTCAAGTCTCGCTTCGTGCGTAACTGTGTAACCGCGTGTTGCATGTGTGACACGTCACACTTTATTGTTGTGTACACACTTCCATATATGGAAACTTTGGGCGAAACGTCATCAAATCATGTGCTAATATGTACCCTTGTTGTGGGTGAAGGCTTCCCGCTCAGCAGACGACGGTTTCGTCATTGTTTCGTTTTGAAAAATACAGCATAACTGTGTAACATCTGCGACACCATAACTTAGAAGCCGGTCATTTATTTATTCTGTGCATATACATTCAATGTGTGTAGTTGTACAACTTTAGTTTTTTAATATGTTAGTTATTTTCGTGGCTTTGTTTGTTCTGTGACCATCAAAAATGACTTATAGGTTTATTTTGTATGTCCGAAGATGTGTGACGCCGCTTGTTACGCAGTTACGCTCTTTGAAAACGAAAAATGTTACAAAATCCCTTTACTGAAATAAAAGATTTCAGAAATATCACAGAAAAACAATAACAGTTTCATAACACTGTGCCATTGAAAGGTTAATTTATGTAACAGAAACCTCTCAAGTAGCCACCAAAGTTGCCTCCTTTCGGCGTTCCTGTCTGAGTTTTTCCTCCTCTGTCTGCAAGCCATATGTCCTGCTCTTTAGAATGTTAATGGTAGCGTGACTCTCTTCACCTCCCTGCTCACCATGAAGCGCCAAACCAAATCCCCACTTTGTCATAAATTCAACGCAGTGACATTCCAGGATATGTTGTTTCGGAATGATGCTACTGGCTGGAAAAGTACTTTAAAAAAAACGCATGTAGTTTGCAATCTTGTCACTGATGTCTTGCATTGATTCATTCTTGCTTTTCACCGGCATTTTGTGAGAAACATTAGCATGAACTTGTGAGTAAAGGTCGTTCAGAGTTCATAACGTTAAGGAATGTCATGCGCTGCTGCATGAAGTTTAGGATCATCTGTCAGCTTCATGGTATTGCTGATAACACTGTCACCAACATCAGTCAACACATCATACTTCAAGTAACGGTGGCAGTGGTTGCCAACAAACGAACGGCCATGGCATGGTATGCTTGCATGAATATCTTATTCCTCTTTAGTGCTTCGTCAAGGCCAGAAGTGACAGGCCTGCACAGATATGGCAACTTTGTCTCTTCTCTCAGAGCATCTATTTTGTCCTCGAATTCTGCTACCCGCTGCATCTTCTGCTCACGTCTTTCATCAAAATTCGCACTCTCATTGTGTCTCTTGTCGCTCAACACTGCAATACCCTCAGCCAGCTGTTTTCTTTTTTCCAGTTCTTTGATGACTCTTACTTTTGAAATGTACTTTTCAAAAGGTGTGTTTTCATCATGTGCCTCCTTTCCCTCGGCCAGTCTTTCAGCAATGGCTTTATCAAGTTCGTGGCATTCTTGCTCAAGGCTGGGTCGTTTGATATGTGGAGATGTGGCTATATTGACACCTGTTTTTTCAATGGGTGAAATGGCTATTTCATGCATCCGCTTTGCTGGTGGAGATGGGGTCCACACTCTTTGTAACGGCGACGTTTGAGCATCGACTGTGCATGGCATTTTACGGGGAGTAGACGTCAGCGGAATAAAAACTTGTATATCACTATCACCTTCATTAGTGCTGTTATTAGTGTCAGTGTTATGAGTGTCACATTCCGCGGATTGAAACGATCGTTTCTTTCCATGCCGTGAACCCCGCTTCGCTGGTCGTCCTCCTTTACCTAGCTGCATGAAGTGAACACACACGACACATTCTTCAACACTCGTATTTGGATCGAACATGGTCCAAATGTGTTGTGATGAGGCAATATCAGACGCCGCATTTTGCGTTGTCTCCTCGGACACACGTGTTTCAGTCGAGTCTATCCATTTCATCGGACTATAGCAACTCCTACACATTGTTTTGGAGTGCATCATGTCTTTGTCTTCCTGGATATTAATTCCATAACACTTGTGGATTAAGTGTTCATAATTGATACAAAGAAATGACTTTTTATCCGTGTATCTCTTTTGTGATCTCTCGCCACATATTCTGCACAATGCATTTACTCTCATTGCATGGAACACACCTGTGTGTACACAGACTGTACGCGTTTCATCAGACTCCATCATGATCAAAAGTTAAATCAAAAGTACATTTACAAGGTTGACTGTTAGTTTTACACTATTTCCCAAGAAAGAAACGTGGCTATCTCCTCAATAGTATCCGTGTAACTAAGCCCTCTCTTTCCCCAATTCCGGGAGTGTACACCAAGTCAGATGTCTGAAACTTGTCTGTCGACACCTGTCAGTGACCTCATTAATTACCCTCCTGCTTTCGTCCCCCACCATGGAACCAAAATCCATTAAGTGATACTACTGTAGGCATGTTAACCCTTTTGCCTGCAAGTGTGTTTCACTGGGAAAAGTAGCGTCTTTCTGTTATGGCTGTGGGAACTTTGTTAATTTCACAATAAATTCTCGTTCTCGTACATCAACAAATTCCTGTTCTCTTTATTTTCACCATAACCTGCTACACAAGTGCAAGTCGTAATGTTGTCATGTTTGGTATCAGTGTGTAGGTGAGAATTTCAACTTTTAAACAATGCTGCTTCCACAACAGTCACTTTAGGCAGAGATGTGTTATGAATACAAACCAGTAGGTAGTTGTTATAGCGGCAAAGCGCCGGTCACGCCGTGTACCGCGCAGTAGCAGGTGCGACAGAATGAGCACGCGAGAGTGGAATTTGACCTCGCGGCGCCTTATCTCTCTGGCAGCTGGAAGCGAACTAAGTGTCAGCTATGGTAAAGGCGTGGTAACTGTGTTACGGTGTCACAAACAAAAACTATACCTCTTTCCAAAACAAATGAAATTGCATCTAATAACTCAAGAATTGTTTTTTACCTTCTCCTTGTTGTGTTCAAGTAAGCCATGATTGATAAGACATTTTGCATGATTTGTACATTGCTCACAGCTGAATTTCTGTCATGGTGTAACGCAGTTCCTTTGTAGTTTGTGTCGCATGTTACACAGTTACAGATCAGTGTTGATGTTGTATAACATCAAAGCAAGTACAAGTTTTGGTCTCTTTTACCTTTAGCATCGTCACTCATCACTGAAAGTAAATATGTTTTTACATATTTGTTGACCCTAAAGTTTGAAACAAAAACCTTTTATAATGGGGGTGTAACTGTGTTACGGTGTCGCGAACAAAAAATATACCTCTTTCCAAAACAAATTGCATCTAATAACTCAAGAATTGTTTTTTACCTTCTCCTTGTTGTGTTCAAGTAAGCCATGATTGATAAGACAGTTTGCATGATTTGTACATTGCTCACAACTGAATTTCTAATAATAATAATAATAATTACGGTATTTATAATGCGCTTATCTTATAATAATTATAACTCTAAGCGCGCACTCACAACTCGCGCACGCATGCGCACGCTTTAAACAATGACTCGCGTACACAAACAGTGGAATACATTACGACGTTCAGCTTGGGGTGGGGAGTGTGGTGATATAGTGCTAAAACTGTTGAAAGAGGTGAGTTTTGAGGGCGGACTGGAAGGAGGAGAGAGAGTGTTTCTGACGGAGAGAGAGTGGGAGAGTGTTCCAGGTGGATGGACCGTGGACGGAGAAGGAGCGGGGGCCGAAAGTGTTAAGTTTGGTGCGAGGGATATGGAGGCGGAGAGGGTCAGAGGCAGAGCGGAGGGAGCGGGAAGGTGTGTAGGGGTGAAGTAAGTTGGAGAGATAGGCAGGAGCGCAGTTGTTCAGGGATTTGTAGAAGAGAGACAGAATTTTGTATTGGATGCGTTGGGGGATGGGGAGCCAGTGAAGGAGTTTGAGCAGGGGTGTGACGTGGTCGGATTTTTTCTTTCTGAGGACGAGGCGGGCAGCATTGTTCTGAATGCGTTGGAGAGTGAAAATGGTGGAGTGAGGGAGGCCGGAAAGGAGAGAGTTGCAGTAGTCGATGCGAGATAAGATGAGAGAGACAGCAAGTTCTGTCATGGTGTAACGCAGTTACACCGCAGCGACATGTATATTTCATATTTACCCGTCTATTGGCAGTTTGGTATGATGGTCTGCTTTTCTTTTTACAGGTTATAAACTACACATATTAACACAATAATTAACAATGGTGCTAACATTTACATTAGCAAGAAATTTAGAAGATCCCTTCAAGATGTTCGAGTGAGGAGGGGAGCAGATGTCGCCTCAGACCACCATCTGCTTACCTTAAGAATGAAGCTCAAGCTAAAGAAAAGCCGCACAGAGACAACAAGAAGACAGCGCTATAATGTAGGCCTCCTGAGAGAAACTGGAGTTAGAGAAGAGTTCAAACTGGTGCTGTCCAACCGGTTTCAAGCGCTACAGGAGCTAGTAAATGAAGAGGAGGCGGTCACCACAGAGCAGCAGTGGAAGGCAGTTAGAGAGGCGCTGAACTCAACCTGCAAAGACACTGTAGGGTTCAGGAAACACCACCACAAGGACTGGCTGTCGGCACAGACCTTGAAGAAGATAGAAGCGAGGAAGCAGAAGAAAGCAGCGGTCAACAACAGTCGCACGAGAGCAGCCAAAGTAAGGGCACAGGGGGAATACTCGGAAGCCAACCGCGAGGTGAAGAGGAGTATCAGGGCAGACAAGAGGGCCTACACAGACAGCCTGGCAGCAGAGGCAGAAAAGGCAGCAGGCAGCGGCAACATGAAACAGCTCTACGACATTACCAGAAGATTGTCGGGTAAGTATGGCCATACAGAAAGACCAGTAAAAGACAAAGAAGGCAAGCCTATTGCAGACAGAGCAGACCAACTCGACAGATGGGCCGAGTATTTTGAAGAGTTACTGAACAGACCTAGCCCACCCGACCCCCCCGACATCCAGCCGGCAGAGACCGACCTACCCATCAGCTGTGACAGACCCAGCCGGGAAGAGATCAGAAAAGCAGTGGCATTTTTGAAGAATGGAAAAGCAGCAGGGCCAGATGGCATCCCAGCGGAGTCTCTGAAAGCAGACCTAGAGACAACAGTTGAGATGCTGTACCCACTGTTTGGAAAGATCTGGGAAGAGGAGGTGATGCCAGCTGACTGGAAGGAGGGGTACCTAATCAAGCTTCCCAAGAAAGGCGACCTCAGCAAGTGTTCCAACTACAGAGGAATCACCTTGCTGTCAGTACCAGGAAAGGTCTTCAACAGGATCATCCTAGAGAGAATGAAGAGCTCCGTTGACCCCCAGCTGAGAGACCAGCAAGCAGGATTCAGGAAGAACCGATCATGTACAGACCAGATCGCCACTCTCCGCATCATCGTGGAACAGTCTCTGGAGTGGAGCTCCCCGCTGTACGTCAACTTTGTGGATTATGAGAAAGCATTTGACAGCGTGGACCGAGAGACTCTGTGGAAACTCCTACGACACTACGGTGTACCCACAAAGCTCGTCCGCCTGATCAAGAGCAGCTATGATGGCATGACATGTCGCGTGATCCACGAAGGGCAGTTCACCAGAGAGCTCCAGGTCAGAACTGGTGTCAGGCAGGGGTGTCTGCTGTCTCCGTTCCTCTTCCTACTGGCCATAGACTGGGTCATGAAGATGACCACAGAGCACAGACGAAGTGGAATACAGTGGACACTGTGGACACAGCTTGACGACCTTGATTTTGCAGACGACTTGGCATTACTGTCCCACACTCATCAACAAATGCAGGACAAGACCACGAGGCTTGCTGACATCTCGTCCCAAGTGGGCCTCACCATTCACAAACAGAAAACAAAGACAATGAGGCTGAACGCAACCAGGGAAGAACCAGTCTTGCTTGCTGGCACCCCGTTGGAGGAGGTGGAGTCCTTCACCTATCTCGGGAGCATCATAGACAAAAAAGGCGGCACTGATGCAGATGTCAGAGCACGAATCGGTAAAGCCAGAGCAGCCTTTCTCCAGTTGAAAAAAGTGTGGAGTTCCAGAGAGCTGTCACAGCACACCAAAGTCCGGATTTTCAACTCCAATGTAAAAGCAGTTCTCCTATATGGAGCAGAGACTTGGAGATTGACAAAAACCACAGTCAACAGAGTACAGACTTTCATGAACAGTTGCCTTAGAAGAATTTTGAAAATCCACTGGCCAGAGAAGATCAGCAACGTCAGACTCTGGGAGAGAACAGAGCAGATAACAGCAGAGAATGAAATTGGGCGAAGAAGATGGGGATGGATCGGTCACAGTCTGAGAAAGCCAGCTTCCAGTATCACTAGGCAGGCATTGTCATGGAACCCCCAGGGAAAGAGGAAAAGAGGTAGGCCGAGAAACTCCTGGCGTCGAGACCTCCAAGCAGACATCAAGAGACTGGGAACCACCTGGAGTAGAATCGAAGGAGAAGCACAGGACAGGAGTTGCTGGAGGTCTCTCGTCGACGGCCTATACCCGGGTAGGGGTGACAGGCGTAAGTAAGTAAGTAACATTTACAGTTGAGTTTATTTTTTTAGCAGTGATTCCCCCTTTTAGTCATCATTAGTGTGGAATGACTCTTATAGTTAATAGTAGACTTAACTTTTAACAGTTTCTTTGCTTGACCTGCTAAATCAACATCTGTATAATCCCAGCAATGGTTCTGAGTGCAGTTGGTCATTTCTTTTGGAAGAGAAATGCTGTTAAGTGAGAGCCCCCTAAACGTTCATCATCAGTGTGGAATGACTCGTATACATAACTGAAGAGTAATGTAGAAGAACTAATGTTAACATGTTTAACCCTCTTCTGCATAGAGCGCCCGCCAGCGCCCGCTGAAAACACACAGTGTTTGTGTATAGAACGCCCGGTAACGCCCGCTGAACCACGTGTATACTGTGGAGGCTGCCATGTTTACCATGGTAATAGAAATCTCGCGAGACCACAAGCCTCATTTTCGCGATTCTTTCCACTTCCTGTCAAAACAATCCATTTGCATTTTGGACGTTTCCTTGCGGAGCAACAATTTTTTGAAGTTTTAAGTGCGAATCGAGCGTAAGTAAATATGGCTGGCCTCGAACTGTGGCGATCATTGATGGGCGAGAGCAGCGACGATGAAGATTTTGAGGGATTTACAGAGCAAGACTTGGTGAAAGTGGATAGAAGAGGGGATGAATCGGACTTAGAATTGGACTGGGATGACTTAGATCGTTTTTTTGAGTCATCATCATCGTCTGAGGATGAAGCTGGTGATCATCAACAGGTGAGAGATGGGGCGTGGTCGGCTACGCTTCATCCTTTTGAAATTGAGACATTTTCTGAGCAGGTTGGGCCCATACATAACCTGCCAGTCGATGCTACGGCAATAGACTACTTCTATTTATTATTACCAGAATCCTTCTTCCAGACAATGGCTGATGAAACTAATTTGTATGCACAACAAGTGCAAGATGAGAAAGGCAAGGTGGATTCAAAATGGCGGCCAGTTGCCCCAGAAGAAATGAAACTGTATGTTGCTATTGCCATTATGATGGGCATCCATAAATTACCAAGACAAAGACTGTACTGGTCAGAAGATGATCGTTTGACTGTACCATGCATTTCAAGGCTGATGAGTGAGAACAGATATTCCAAGATTCAGCAATATTTGCATCTCAATGACAGAAGCAAATTCATTCCCCGTGGCCAACCCCGTCATGATCCTTTATACAAAGTGAGGCCCATGATTGACATTCTGAAACAGTCCTTTTCTGCTCAGTACAAGCCTGGGAGAGAAATTAGCATTGATGAAGCGATGGTCAAGTTTAACGGACGTCTGTACTTCAAACAGTATATTCGACTGAAGCCAACGCCATGGGGGGTGAAGGTGTGGTGCTGTTGTGACCCTGTCAACGGTTACCTGCTTGACTTTGAGGTGTACACAGGCAAAAGTGACTGTGCTGGGAAAGGTATGTGGTTTTATTTATTCTTTTATATATTGATGTAGCAGCCTTTATTTACAGTTTATTTATTTTTTGCCTTTCATTGTTGTCATCAACCATATCATACACACATGCAAGCACACATGCATACAGCCAATGATAAAAAGAGAAACTCGGGACATTCTTCCCAAGTCACCTATGTAATTTTCAGGAAGGTATTTATATGAGACATCTACATGTAGAATAATTCATATTCCTACTGTCAACAGGCCTTGGTCATCACGTTGTGACAACAGTTGGTGCCAAGTACCTCAACAAACATCATCAGTTCTTCTTTGACAACTTTTTCACATCACCCACCCTCATGAAGGAACTGTTGGAGAAGAAGACCTATGCCTGTGGCACCTGCCGTGTGAACAGGAAGGGCTGGCCTAAGGACCTGGTCTTTGGGCAGAAGACAAAGAAGGCGGACAGGATGAAGCCTGGGGAAACGCGGATGCGGCAGAATGGCGTGATTGTGGCCACTGCTTGGCAAGACAAAAGGACTGTCACAGTCCTCTCCACTGGTATTCAGCCAGAGATGGGCAGTGCAAAGCGACAGTCTGGCAAAGGACCCAGAGTGGACAAGGAAATCCCTCAACCAATCCTTACCTACAACAGAAGCATGGGTGGGGTCGACTTGTTTGATCAGCACCGAAATTACTATGCAGTGGGCCGACAATGTCGCAAGTGGTGGAGATATTTGTTTTGGTTCTTCCTTGAGGCGACATTCATCAATGCTTTTCTGCTCTACAAGTTTTCCACTATGCCACGTCCTCGCAGTCGCCGCTGCCACGATCCACTCTTCTTCCGTCTAGACCTTTATGATAGTCTCGTGAAAGGAAATGTGGTCACTGTGCGTCAAGTACAACGGCCCATGTCTTTTGCCGCCATGGCCATCTCTGACCCTGCAGAGCATCCACTGTCAAGAATGCCTGGCCGAAAGAAGAACTGTCAGGTCTGCCAGCAAAATAAGCATCGCACAGCCAAAGGAAGGGGAATACAGACTGTCTATGGGTGCACTCTGTGTAAAGTGAACTTGTGCAAAGGACAGTGTTTCGCCCAGTTCCATGCACAGCTGCTTCAGTGAACTGTTTTGCCGTGTTTCAGGCATGGCTGCCTCAGTGAAACTTCATGCGAACCTGTTTTTGGATCATGCTTTAGTTTTGCTTAAGTACAATGGGTTTAAAACTATCCTTAGACTTTTATTTTGAGCATGTGCAGGCAAGCATCCAAGATTCACATTACGTAAAACAGCAGTTCATTCAACTTTAGATTTTTTCCCTCCATTTCCTTACACATTTTACAGCTCCAGAAATGTTTATTTTATATCTTTATTTATTTAACTCTTTAGAAAAAAGAATTGCTCTGTCACAAAACTTGTCTAAATATTTTTACATAATTTTTTTAAAATGTCACCCATTCAAAATTACGGAGTTGTTTCCCTTTGGTGATATTTTCAAGAGCTGCCTGGCATAGGCACTTGCATGCAGAAGAGGGTTAAAAGCCTTCTGCATTTCGATAATAATAGACCGATATTAATCCAATCATCTTATTAGCTTTATTAGTACAGCTCTGTATATATAGATGCTACAGTCAAATCTGAAAATCAGTCATTCACAGAAAATGCCTAAAGAAGGATTGAGCAATTTTGTCACTGAATATAACTATGCCACTCTTTTCATAAATAATTGCTTTTGAAAATTATGTAGACAGAAAGAACTAGAATGTTGTTAAATTTAGGTCTCTGAATAGGAATATACCACTCATTCTGAAAATAATTGCTATTGAAAATGGTCCTAAACCAGAGGCATTTCCTGGAACTGTGTGAATTTTTAGGCATTTCCTATGAATGCCTGGTTTGCTGATTTTGACTGTCATGAGTTAAATGTGAGGGCACTATCAAAGATTATCAGAGATTACACCCAGGTCTTTTTCTTCATCACATGCCTCCAGAGGTTTGGAAGTAGAATTAGTATTTCGATTATTTATGTTCAATTGGGTCATATGCATTGAGGATTATTTTTACCTATATTTAACACTTTACATTTATTAACATCAAAGTTCAGACACCAATGATAGCATTAATTTCATCTATTTAATTCTAATTCCATAATTATGGCTGGTTGACTTGTTCAGTTGTAATTTGTTATCAGGGGGGGAAAAAATACTTGTAATACATAAAGATCATTTCTAAACATTGTAAATAAAATAGGACAATAGATGCTACCTCAGATGAGTAAGTTAAGATCAATGAAAATGAAGTTTTCAACTGACATTATGCAGTAAAATTGTTTATTAACAGTTGAAATATTATTCTTGCAAAATCGCTGGGACAATGAGGGACAATAAAATAAAACATACTATTTACTTGGTAACTCACAAAACTCACCTATCAAATCCATGCCCACCAACTCCAAAGGCTCAGTAACCTTGATAGGCTTAAGCTCTGGTGCCTGCGTCTTCAGTTTTTCACAACCCTGGCAAGTTAGGCAACTTGAGATCTGATGGCAATAAAGAGGAAAAGCATTTATTAATATTATTGAACAGTAACATTAATTTTTTTTATGTATTGACATTGTTTCAAAGGTTGCATTTATTATAATCGAAGAGTTGATAATACAGCATTTAAAATCAAAATTAAGATATATATATATATCCCAGTCGTAAACATATTACATATCATGGACAGTGTTGCCATGACATCTTTATATGCTGCCACACAGGGATCACTCACACAGAATGTCACCTGACTCATTACCAAGGGTGGCACTGAGATGGACACCACAGGGGAAGAGAAACCGTGGGCGACCAAAGGAGACGTGGCGCCGAACCGTGGAGCGAGAGCTCAAGAACAGAGGCCTTACTCTGCAAACAGCACCCAAAATAGCAGCTGACAGACAAAAGTGGCGCTCCCTTGCCGTCGCCTCAAGCACCAGACGGCGCAGAGAGGACTGAATGAATGACACAGGGATCACTGGCAGCAACACTAGCAGTGTCCCACCCAGTCACAGTATACTGACACCGAGCCAACCAGTCGGTAGAGTGTCCACCAGCCTCTCATACCATAAGGTTCCTGAGTAGGATCTATCTCGTATTGATTGACTCCGTTTGAGTCGACCAAATGTGACTAAAAGCTCGCAGTCTTTGCTATCAAACGATGGCACATGGTAATTCATATTGTTTGTATTTCCCTCCAGTTGTAAATGATACATGGTCAGAAGCCAGTAGGGATAATAGAGTTAATATATTGCATATTTTTTATTTTATGTAATTTGCCGAATTTCTGTAGACCTTATAATAAGCATTGATAAGCATCCATACAGCCTACAGACAGCCAAACATGCAGGTCTTCCTTTAACTGTGGAAGATAAAAGAACATATCAGACAAAACAAGTGTTTATCACCAAGTATGCAGAGCACATACTATTGCTATCAACAACAGAACTGAACAGCATGTCTGCTGCCATAGACATAAAAAAAAAAAAAAACATACTCACACTGGAATGATCAACATGAGAAATGGTACACAAAACAATACAACTTAATAATAATAATAATAATTACAACATTTATAATGCGCTTATCTTATAAGTAGTTATAACTCTAAGCACACACTCAGTACTTATGCATGCTTTCAGAAAAACTACACAACTTGTATAACACCATCATTTGTACGCTACAGAGCGCACTTACATACTCCTGTACATCAATTTTCATTCTGTACCACCAAAATCCTTGAGAGATCTTCTTCAGGGTGGCATTGATTCCACTGTGTCCAGCCATGGCATGCGAGTGGTTGGCATGCATGACTTCCACAACCTTTTGTCTAGAGGTGACAACTTCCCTCTTTTTACCACCCACAATGTAGAACAATGTGCCATCTGTAAATAATGCAGAACAGATATATAGTAACATTAATGTGTTGACTGATATGCCTGAGCATAAAACAGTTGTAGAAGCAATTTAAAACAAAATGCAATTAAGTACAACAGCACAAACTGTATTGAGAGAATTACATGATGAATTGGCACTACCCTTATATAGAAATGGTAACTGTTCCTAGAGAATGGAAAGAAGCATCGGTCACGGCTATATTTAAAAAAAGGCACGAGAAGTGATCCATGTAATTACCGTCCTGTTTCACTAATTAGCATTATCTGCAAGATACTTGAAGCAATAGTTAAGAGATGAAATAGTGGGACATACGACTATGGGTGGATTGTATACCGAGTGTCAACATGGGTTTAGGAAACATTGGTCATGTGTTACACAGCTACTGCAGGTATTGGAAGATTTTACTTTAAAACTAGATAACAAGGAAACCATAGATGTGTACCTCGACTTCAAAAAAGCTTTTGATAGTGTCCATACATGAAAGATTGTTAATAAAGTTGGCATTACTGGAAATGTTTTATTATGGGTAAGAAGGTCTTTTCTAGAGAAGGGTGCAGAGAGTTAGAGTAGGCAGAGTATTGTCGGAGCAAACAGCAGTATTGAGCGGAATTTTCATAAATGACCTGCCTGAGCTTTATGCTTACTAGATCAACATGTAAAATATTTGCTGATAACATGAAGTTATATGATTCTGTGACAAATAGTGATATACAAGAAGACTTAAATAGACTCCAGGGGTGGTGCGACACATGGAATATTTATTTTAATAACTCAAAATGCAAAGTAATGCATATCAAAAAAAAAAAAAAATCCTAGAAAGGAATATAAAATGAAAATTGGAGTTGATATTGAAGGAATTCAAACTTGTAATGAAGAGAAAGATATAGGTGTCACATTCGATAACTCACTGAAATTCGATATGTGTATTCAGAGTGCTATAAATAAAGCAAATAGGATGATTGGTATTTTAAGGCGCACTTTTACATTCCTTGATAAAGATACCTTTTTACAGTTATATAAGGCATTCATTAGGCCACTAGTTGAATATGGGAATGCAGTATGGTATCCACATTTGAAGCGACAATCAGCAGCAATAGAGTGAGTACAAAGAAGGGCAAATTGTGGGGGAAATTAAAGATTTGAGCTATAAATTAGTATAAAGAGAGGCTACAAGCCCTGCAACTAATGTCATTGAAAACAAGAAGAATAAGAGGGAATCTTATCCAAGCATATATAGACAATATAAATGCATCAAAGTTTTTTTCAAATTTTCCGAAACCACAATTACAAGAAACTCTGTGGAGAAGCTGTTTCAGTGTTTGTCAGCCATAGTAGAACTAATGTAAGAAAATTTACGTTTTTCAAATCACGTACCACCAATCTGGAATGGGCTACCCGAGTCAGTGAAAACAGCACCGAATGTTATAAAAATGCAATTGACAAAAGTAAACTAATAGTAGGGAAGTTTTATGATTATGATGATTGACATGCGTCTGGATTAGCATTTGACCAAGACCAATTAACAAAACTATATTAAATAATCAAATTGATGGGACAACAGATAAGCCTTTTTGGCTTCTATTCTATGATTTAAAAAAATTAAGTCCCTATATTGAAACTGAAACTGAAAAATTTAAGACAAAAACAAGGCATATAAGAAAGAAAGTGTGAAATTGTGAGAGAGAAAAATAAAATGCATTTTAGCCTAGGAAGTCTCAAATATATCATATAAGCTAATAATACAAAAAATAACGTTTTTATTAACACTAACAGTAACTGAGTGAGTTACTACACACTAATGGTGACAGGGTTCCACCACATTGGAATAATTTATTTACCTGACGAAACAACATTTACTGACTGTACTAATAAATTTTTTTAAAAACCTACAACTTAGTACAACACTCATACATTTCTTGTTTAAAGTACGATTATGATGAACTATATTTCTTTATAAATAATTTTCCTCCGAGCAAATCACCAACCACTCGACTTCACTTCACTATTAATTATTATCACTATCATAATAGTCTTGACTATATAGCCTATTGTAACTCTGTTACATTCATGAATGAAAGGGACACTGAAAACCCGCGAGTCTTAAAATAATAGTCCCTAAAAGCTAAACTAGACAGAACTGTATAACTACTACAGTATAAATACTACAGTATGAGTATTTTATGAATTGAACTTACTTTCCAATACATGGGTCTTCGACTGACAGAACGTTTTCTTCTTGTCTGCTTTTGAACTCCCCTCGCTGTAAAATCCAGTCGACAAGTATACGATCAGCCGGTTCATTTCTTCGGCAAAGCGAGATAGGTGATCGGAGACTTCTTCCATTTTCAAATTTCCCTCGTGGACAGCGAAGAATGAAATGCAACCGCACGATTTTAACTATTCTAATTTTGTTGATCAATGACAATGAACCCTATCTGAGCACGGAGGAAGTGACGTAGGGTAATTGTCTGCTACCGCGCATGCGCACAACTCCGAACACCCTGTCTCAGACTGGCCCGATCAGACCGCCACACCGGCAGTTGACTTCCAAAATCAGTACAGCCTCTGAACTTCGCTAGCCGCCAGGAAATACACGTCAAACTAGAGAACTATAGAAAATTCGTAGGTCTGCAAAACCACACAAAAGCAAGACCACAATACGTTTGTGTATTCTTTCAACGCAACTTTGCGTTTGTTGACATTAGCGCAGTATGAAGCAGAGTCGCTCTATTATCAGCGCTGTAATAGAAGTAGCATTACACTAAAAAATCATTTTAATCAACGTTTTAAACCGATAAAATACTTGTTTATTCTTTACAAGCATCATTGTTGTCCGAATTCATTGGTTCGATACGAAAATAATTAATTTTGGCCCGAAACTTAGATTCTCTGTGGCCCATGGGTACCACAAGTTTTCTGGGTGGAACAGGAGTAAAATTTATGTTATTGATCCCTGGACACGAATGAATATTTTTTAACTCTGTAACCCCCACGATCCACATGCAGTACAATGTGTACACATGGACGGGGCACAACAGGTACTGGGCGGATTGAAGTAGGGAAAGACGAGAAAAAAGATACAAAAAAATTTCTATATATTTAATATATAGAAATATGGAAAAAATAAAACACTGAAGTCCTCAGTTGCAGTTGAAAACACTCATCTTTTATTACTACTAACTCACTGAAACGTCAACCAAAAATGTACTACACTAAACCAGAAACCACTAATCTAATCAATTAATAACTCAAAAATCTATTACACAAAATTCCAAAAGAATTTCTATGCGATGTTCAGGCTATCAACAGGAAAATGGGAAGTCAGGGTTCTGAGATGGCAGAGCTAAGTTTTGGTGTTTATTGTGAGTCAATCTGGTCCAAGAAACCCTGGTTTAAGATTTCAACCTGGTCGGAACAACCACACCGGAGGAACGGAAAAGCACAGCCGACTTGCAGACTAGCAGGAACTTATCTAACTTCTGGGAGTCTGGGGGACTAGGGTACTAAGCTGCAACTAGATGCCAACTAAATTTCTTGACTGACTGCAACATTAACTGAGCGCATTCCGTTTATACTAACTGAAAATAAAGGAAACCTAAAAAAAATAATGTATGTGCACTCCAACCAAATTAACAATTAACCACATACAGAGGAACTATACCTCAGTTGCAGGCACAAGGGTATGGGAATCAAGTTCCCAGAACTCCACAGAGTACCAGTGGAAGGATACAATATAATTATACCCCAAAACCTCTTTTTATTCTTAATATGTTTGACATTACTTGTGTCTTTAACTTTTCACAAATAACAGACTAAACTTGTATTATATTTTAGACTGGATCGCTCTCTAAATGGTGAATAAAAACTGATATGACAAAGGGAAATAATCAAAATTTGAATCACCCAAACACTTCAGCGGTTGCTTCCCTTATTCTGCACCTTCTAGTTAACTAAACCTTTACACGTTTGGTAACAAGAAACTGTTACAAACAGTGGCGGTTACAACTCAGTTAACTGTAACACTCCAGCTTTTTTGCTCGAGTGCTCTTGTTTGTTTTTTGTTTTGTTTTGTTAAAATGCCCACACGTTGTTTTAAATTATTACATACATAAATCACACGGTTGTCAGTTGTGCCTAAACACTGCTAGAACCCATATAGCCACGGGATCCTGCACCAGGAGATAGATTGATCAGGATAATTCAAGGGTAGTGCCAGATGTGCTTGGCGCCTTCAGGCGCCAAGCTCATAAGGCACTACCCTTGAATTATCATGATTAATCCATCACGTACAACTGATACATACAAACCAGATAGGTGAGGCTAGCGCTGGTAGATACACATACCAAGGGGAATCACTCAGCGCTGGACAGACAAACAGTTAGAGCCCCTGCCCCCTCCTATCAGGCACCCAATTGCGAGCCCACAGAAAAATACGCAGGTATAGAACAAGACGATCATCTACATCTAACTGGTGATCTAGCTGTTTGTCTGTCCAGCGCAGAGTAATTCCTCTTGGCATGTGTATAATTCTACCAGCGCTATCAGGCACCCAATCGCCAGCCCACAGAAAAATACGCAGGTATAGAACAAGACGATCATCTACATCTAACTGGGGATATAACTGTTTGTCTGTCCAGCACTGAGTAATTCCCCTTGGTATGTGTATAACTGGTACATAGTCGTTAAGCCCGCAACACCTCCAAAATTTGAGAAATGGGACCTTGGAGATAAGAGGGTCAAGGTACATTTTTGTGTGCAAAACATATCACTTACACACGTGCGTGTGTGAAATGCTTCATGGTTTTCATTATTGTAACCTTTTCCTTTTGTTATAATTATTTTATTATTAGTAAGGGCAGACTGCATGATTTGGGGGAAAAAAAGGCCTGTGTGCCTGCTGACTTTCTCCTTGGAAAGTAAAGTTTCAGTTCAGTGAACACACACACACACAAACACACACACATGCAGGTAACGCACAAAGTGTCTGGTGTGGTGTGCATTTGTGCACGCAAGCATACTGCCGAACAAAAGAAATGCAACATTTTGTTAAAGTGTTTCTAATAGTTCCAAACATGTTGCATTTCTTTCACTTATCAGTATACGCAAGTGACACCGAGAGAGCAGAAAGAGAGAGGTATCCAGAAAGTTAAAGATATTCCGACTGACGCCTGCCTTCACTGGCCTCACATGGCTGGTCACAGACTAACGTCCATCCCAAGGCCCTTTGCTTACCGAGAATGAGAAAATGGAAGGCCATAATTTTATCAGGTCAACACTACCTGCAGTCGGCTCACTCAACAGTTGTGCCCGGGCCAACAGCGATTGATGTCTCCCCAACATGACGGCCAAGATTTTTTTTTAAATATATAGTTTGAAACAAGTGAAATACCTGTAAATATCCATGTACTCTTTATCTGCCTTTAAAAAATAACATATTCATATAACTATAAAATTTGTAAAAACAAAACAAGGATTTTTTTTCTTTGAAACGCTGTAACTGACTGGCTTCCATTCAGCTTCCTTTAACTCATTTGAGACATAATAATAATAATAATAATAAGCGCATTAAATAGGCGCTTTATCCCAATTGAAAATCGGCTCAAAGCGCCGCCGCGAACTGAACCCAACAAGCACGCTCACGTGAATCACGCGCATTCACTCAAACACTGTACATAAACACAGAACATTCACGTGGTGCTAAGGGCTAGCTCAAGCGAGCTACTGTAGTTTTTGGAAATTCAAAATCGTTTGTATTTGAAATTTGATTAAGTGGACTGAAACTGATACCAAAGTGGAGGGGGAGGAACAGCCGGAGTACCCGGAGAAAGAACCCTCTGAATACATGGCGAGGCCACATATCTTCAGGTGGCATGTCTTGAATGAGTTAATCTTTCATTGTTATACATGCCAAACTTACATGTACTTAACAAAATAATTTTTTTAAAGCGTAAGAAGCATTCAGAATATTTTAGAATGCACAGATTAACAGATGCGCAGTTGCACATAACATAAACAAATTATTTAAATCATACATGCATTTCTTATCTGCATTCTTCGTGGATTACTTCATACGTGTCAAAAAGTTGAAACAAAAGATGCCTCTACTAACAGGACAAGTATGTTAACCCTTATCATTCGGAATACACCAGTGTGTAAAATAAGTTTGATTAAAATAGTTCAAGGGTAGTGCCGGAATAGCTTGGCGCCCTTTAACTAAAGCCATTGGTCTGTATCCTTATCTGTAAGTACTATGATGTAGCTTGCGTATGGCAGTGTACAAATTTGAAGCTTTTAGCCTCCGTGTGATATGGGTTAATAATCACATCAGAAAAGAAAAACAAGAATAGCAAAGCCCTTAAGGCTCACATGCATGACCGATCTGACCTTTGTGACTTGACCTTTTCAACTCCTTGACCTTTCCCACAGGTCCCTGAAATAAGCAAGTGTTCAAATGTAAATTAACACATTCTACCCCAGGACCAAAATCCCCAATTAATTCTGAAGTTGTGCTCTGAAAGACTGTACCACAATTCTAGAGACAGATTGACCATGATAGTTCAAGGGTGGTGCCAGCATAGCTTGGAGCCTATGGGCGCCAAGCTATGCTGGCCCCACCCTTGAACTATCATGCTCGATGCAAGTCTTGCTGTGGTGTGTCGGAACTAAATGAGTTAAAGGTTGCTTTTGTACCTGCAAACTCCAGGTCTTGTGGAAATGTATGCACTATTCACACTCTCGTCAACCCAGACCTTTGCGATTAGTGAATTAAATTAGTATGCATAGAAAGATCTTGTCATCAGCTACCTTTCTGCCAAATTTGGCTGAAAATGAAATGCTGATAAAAACTAAAAATTTTGGAAAAAAATAGACATTTTTCACATCATTTGCTGATTTCTTGTGAACCGTGACCTTTTGGAGGTGTCATCCAAGTTTGCATGCATAGGCAGGAAATACCATCAGGTATCTCTGGACCAAGTTTGGGTCTGAAGTTGTAATTAGTATTAGAGAGGAACAAAAATTTGGTCCCCAAAAACGGCTGTTTGTGCCCTATTTCCTGATCTCATGTGACCCTTGGCCTTTCCGAGGAAAGGGGGTGGGTGGAGGTGGGGGGTGGGGTGGGGGGGATTGGGTGGGGGGATGGGGTTTGGGTGAGGGGTGGGGAGGGGGTGGGGAGGGAGCGAGGAGGAGAGAGGGTGGGGAGGGGGGGCAGGAGGGGGGGGGTGTATCCAAATTAATATGTATAGGAAGGTCTTGCCATTAAGTACATCTGTAAAAAGTTTGGATTTGAAGTTGTGAATGGTATTTGAGAGAATTTTTTTATGTTTTCAATTGGCCAATTTTTACCCTTTACCTCTTGTGACCTTTGACCTTTCCGAAGGTTCATCGAAATTAGTATTCATAGAAAAGTCTTACCATCAAGTATCTTTGTACAAAGTTTCGGTTTCAAGTTGTGAATAGTATTTGAGGAAAAACAAATTGTGCCTTAATATTGACATATCTCTTGATCCCCTGTAACCTTGACCTTTGAGAGGTCACTCAAATTGATTTCTTTAGAAAGGTCTTGCCACAAAGCATCCTTGGGCAAAGTTTCAAGACTGTGGCTTGAATAGTCTCCGAGAAAATGCCAACATTAAAGTTTACCACGGATGATGGATGACAGCAGACAGACAACGGCGGATGGACGATGGACTGACAACTACTGCCCCAGAACATAGGCTCACTTTGCTTCGCACATGAGCCAAAAATGAACACATGGACATATACAGCTGTACAGTACACGTAATCACAACACCCTCCTGGAATAATATCAACAAAAACACCCGTCAACCCATTTAGCCATGGTGCACTACAGCAGGAGATCGATTGACCATGATAATTCAAGGGTAGTGCCAGATTGTCTAGGTGCCATCAAGCTAATCGGGCACTACTCTTGAATTATCATGGTTGATCCATCTCCTGCAACTTGTACACAGTCGTTAGGTCTGGTTTACATTAATTTCCATTGCGGGGCAGCTTTGAGCTGTGAGTAGACAAAAACAAACGACCAACACATGCTGTGTTTGCAACAAATGTCAGGTTTGGCAGGGCAACAACTGAAATAAAATTAAGACTTTTAAAAAAGGGAACAGATTAACAACGTAACCCATTTAGACCAGGGACCCTGCAGCAGGAGACGGACTGATCATGATAATTCAAGGGTAGTGCCAGATGAGCTTGGCGCCTTCAGGCGCCAAGCTCATCTGGCACTACCCTTGAATTATCATGGTTGGTTGGTTGGTTGTACATTGCTTAATGTCCCGACAGCAACAAGACTTTCCCAGGACGTGCCTGCACTACTTGTGAAAAAGAAACTAAACAGAAGATTGAATGTATGTCGCCAGCCGGTCCGTAATACGCTAAATAAACCTACGACCAATTAGCAACACACATCCAATATCAAGATCTACAGTCAGCGCAGACAGTAGGGAGAGTTTAAAAAAGGAAAATACAGGTGAACGGATCATGGAGGTTCCATCGCCATTTTCACCAAGAGTCAATCGTTTCCTTGAGTTTCGCCTCCAAAATGGGTTTTTCTGTGCAGGAATGGTCCGCTGAACAACCTGTGTTGATTTCAAAGCGATCGGACGACTTTGCGTTCCGTCACCATTGACGTCATGGCGGCCTTGAGGGGGACGTGTGGAGGTTTTATCGCCATTTTCACCAAGAATCGTTTTCTCGAGTTTCGCCTCCAAAATGTGTTTTTCTGTGCAGGAATGGTCCGCTGAACAACCTGTGTTGATTTCAAAGCGATCGGACGACTTTGCGTTCCGTCACCATTGACGTCATGGCGGCCATGAGGGGGACGTATGGAGGTTCCATCGCCATTTTCACCAAGAATCGTTTTCTCGAGTTTCGCCTCCAGAATGGGTTTTTCTGTGCAGGAATGGTCCGCTGAACAACCTGTGTTGATTTCAAAGCGATCGGACGACTTTGCGTTCCGTCACCATTGACGTCATGGCGGCCATGAGGGGGACGTGTGGAGGTTCCATCGCCATTTTCACCGAGAATCGTTTTCTCGAGTTTCGCCTCCAAAATGGGTTTTTCTGTGCAGGAATGGTCCGCTGAACAACCTGTGTTGATTTCAAAGCGATCGGACGACTTGCGTTCCGTCACCATTGACGTCATGGCGGCCGAGGGGGACGTGTGGAGGTTCCATCGCCATTTTCACCAAGAATCGTTTTCTCGAGTTTCGCCTCCAAAATGGGTTTTTCTGTGCAGAAATGGTCCGCTGAACAACCTGTGTTGATTTCAAAGCGATCGGACGACTTTGCGTTCCGTCACCATTGACGTCATGGCGGCCATGAGGGGGACGTGTGGAGGTTCCATCGCCATTTTCACCAAGAATCGTTTTCTCGAGTTTCGCCTCCAAAATGGGTTTTTCTGTGCAGGAATGGTCCGCTGAACAACCTGTGTTGATTTCAAAGCGATAGGACGACTTTGCGTTCCGTCACCATTGACGACATGGCGGCCATAAGGGCCCATAAGCAGGTTCGGCGCCATTTTGACCAAGAATCGTTTTCTCGAGTTTCGCCTCCAAAATGGGTTTTTCTGTGCAGGAATGGTCCGCTGAACAACCTGTGTTGATTTCAAAGCGATCGGACGACTTTGCGTTCCGTCACCATTGACGTCATGGCGGCCGAGGGGGACGTGTGGAGGTTCCATCGCCATTTTCACCAAGAATCGTTTTCTCGAGTTTCGCCTCCAAAATGGGTTTTTCTGTGCAGGAATGGTCCGCTGAACAACCTGTGTTGATTTCAAAGCGATCGGACGACTTTGCGTTCCATCACCATTGACGTCATGGCGGCCATGAGGGGGACGTGTGGATGTTCCATCGCCATTTTCACCAAGAATCGTTTTCTCGAGTTTCGCCTCCAAAATGGGTTTTTCTGTGCAGGAATGGTCCGCTGAACAACCTGTGTTGATTTCAAAGCGATCGGACGACTTTGCGTTCCGTCACCATTGACGTCATGGCGGCCATGAGGGGGACGTGTGGAGGTTCCATCGCCATTTTCACCAAGAATCGATTTCTCGAGTTTCGCCTAAAAAATGGGTTTTTCTGTGCAGGAATGGTCCGCTGAACAACCTGTGTTGATTTCAAAGCGATCGGACGACTTTGCGTTCCGTCACCATTGACGTCATGGCGGCCATGACGGGGACGTGTGGAGGTTCCATCGCCATTTTCACCAAGAATCGTTTTCTCGAGTTTCGCCTCCAAACTGGGTTTTTCTGTGCAGGAATGGTCCGCTGAACAACCTGTGTTGATTTCAAAGCGATCGGACGACTTTGCGTTCCGTCACCATTGACGTCATGGCGGCCATGAGGGGGACGTGTGGAGGTTCCATCGCCATTTTCACCAAGAATCGTTTTCTCGAGTTTCGCCTCCAAAATGGGTTTTTCTGTGCAGGAATGGTCCGCTGAACAGCCTGTGTTGATTTCAAAGCGATCGGACGACTTTGCGTTCCGTCACCATTGACGTCATGGCGGACATGAGGGGGACGTGTGGAGGTTCCAACGCCATTTTCACCAAGAATCGTTTTCTCGAGTTTCGCCTCCAAAATGGATTTTTCTGTGCAGGAATGGTCCCCTGAACAACCTGTGTTGATTTCAAAGCGATCGGACGACTTTGCGTTCCGTCACCATTGACGTCATGGCGGCCATGAGGGGGACGTGTGGAGGTTCCATCGCCATTTTCACCAAGAATCGTTTTCTCGAGTTTCGCCTCCAAAATGGGTTTTTCTGTGCAGGAATGGTCCGCTGAACAACCTGTGTTGATTTCAAAGCGATCGGACGACTTTGCGTTCCGTCACCATTGACGTCATGGCGGCCATAAGGGCCCATAAGCAGGTTCCGCGCCATTTTCACCAAGAATCGTTTTCTCGAGTTTCGCCTCCAAAATGGGTTTTTCTGTGCAGGAATGGTCCGCTGAACAACCTGTGTTGATTTCAAAGCGATCGGACGACTTTGCGTTCCGTCACCATTGACGTCATGGCGGCCATGAGGGGGACGTGTGGAGGTTCCATCGCCATTTTCACCAAGAATCGTTTTCTCGAGTTTCGCCTCCAAAATGGGTTTTTCTGTGCAGGAATGGTCCGCTGAACAACCTGTGTTGATTTCAAAGCGATCGGACGACTTTGCGTTCCGTCACCATTGACGTCATGGCGGCCATGAGGGGGACGTGTGGAGGTTCCATCGCCATTTTCACCAAGAATCGTTTTCTCGAGTTTCGCCTCCAAAATGGGTTTTTCTGTGCAGGAATGGTCCGCTGAACAACCTGTGTTGATTTCAAAGCGATCGGACGACTTTGCGTTCCGTCACCATTGACGTCATGGCGGCCATGAGGGGGACGTGTGGAGGAGGTTCCATCGCCATTTTCACCAAGAATCGTTTTCTCGAGTTTTGCCTCCAAAATGGGTTTTTCTGTGCAGAAATGGTCCACTGAAAAACCTGTGTTGATTTCAAAGCGATCGGACGACTTTGCGTTCCGTCACCATTGACGTCATGGCGGCCATGAGGGGGACGTGTGGAGGTTCCATCGCCATTTTCACCAAGAATCGTTTTCTCGAGTTTCGCCTCCAAAATGGGTTTTTCTGTGCAGGAATGGTCCGCTGAACAACCTGTGTTGATTTCAAAGCGATCGGACGACTTTGCGTTCCGTCACCATTGACGTCATGGCGGACATGAGGGGGACGTGTGGAGGTTCCATCGCCATTTTCACCAAGAATCGTTTTCTCGAGTTTCGCCTCCAAAATGGGTTTTTCTGTGCAGGAATGGTCCGCTGAACAACCTGTGTTGATTTCAAAGCGATCGGACGACTTTGCGTTCCGTCACCATTGACGTCATGGCGGCCATAAGGGCCCATAAGCAGGTTCGGCGCCATTTTGACCAAGAATCGTTTTCTCGAGTTTCGCCTCCAAAATGGGTTTTTCTGTGCAGGAATGGTCCGCTGAACAACCTGTGTTGATTTCAAAGCGATCGGACGACTTTGCGTTCCGTCACCATTGACGTCATGGCGGCCATGAGGGGGACGTGTGGAGGTTCCATCGCCATTTTCACCAAGAATCGTTTTCTCGAGTTTCGCCTCCAAAATGGGTTTTTCTGTGCAGGAATGGTCCGCTGAACAACCTGTGTTGATTTCAAAGCGATCGGACGACTTTGCGTTCCGTCACCATTGACGTCATGGCGGCCATGAGGGGGACGTGTGGAGTTGTCCATCGCCATTTCGTCCCGACAGCAATCAGGTTTTCTCAGGACGTGCCTGCACTGCTCGTGAAAATAGGATTTTACTGTGCAGTGAATGTGTCGCCGCTGTCAACAACCTGTGATTGATTTCAAAGCGATCGGGCCGACATTAGCGTTCCGTCACCATTGCACACGTCCAATGGCAGGCTACAGGAGGGCAGACGTGTGGAGGTTTCCAACGGCAATTTCACAGTGAATCGTGTCCTCGGGTTTCAGAACACATGCCCAGAATAGAGAGATATTCCCTGTGCAGGACTGGACCGGCTGAACACCTGGTTGATTTCAAAGCGACCGGACGCACTCTGCGTTCCGCACCATGGCACGTCACGGTGGCGGTGCCATGAGGGGGACGTGTGGAGGTTCCATCGCCATTTTCACCGAGAATCGTTTTCTCGAGTTTCGCCTCCAAAATGGGTTTTTCTGTGCAGGAATGGTCCGCTGAACAACCTGTGTTGATTTCAAGGCGATCGGACGACTTTGCGTTCCGTCACCATTGACGTCATGGCGGCCATAAGGGCCCATAAGCAGGTTCGGCGCCATTTTGACCAAGAATCGTTTTATCGAGTTTCGTCTCCAAAATGGGTTTTTCTGTGCAGGAATGGTCCGCTGAACAACCTGTGTTGATTTCAAAGCGATCGGACGACTTTGCGTTCCGTCACCATTGACGTCATGGCGGCCGAGGGGGGCGTGTAGAGGTTCCATCGCCATTTTCACCAGGAATCGTTTTCTCGATTGATTGATTGATTGTACATTGCTTAACGTCCCGACAGCAACAAGGCTTTCTCAGGACGTGCCTGCACTGCTTGTGAAAAAAAAAAAAAAAAACTAAACAGAACATTGAATGTATGTCGCCAGCCGGTCAAATACATTAAATAAACCTAACACATGGGCCTAAATAAAGCTAAGACCATTTAGCAACACACATCCAATATCAAGAGCTACAGGCAGTGCAGACAGTAGGGAGAGTTTTAAAATGGCAAATACAGGTGAATGGACAAAGGGTAGACAGAAACACATGCCCCAGAATAGAGAGATAAACCCACCCTGTGGGGCTGACCATGGTGACCCTGGGAACTAAAAAATACCTAACCCCACCCAAGTCCCCCAGGGCAGACCCGGGTGGGGCATCGTTTTCTCGAGTTTCGCCTCCAAAATGGATTTTTCTGAGCAGGAATGGTCCGCTGAACAACCTGTGTTGATTTCAAAGCGATGGGACGACTTTGCATTCCGTCAACATTGACGTCAATGCGGCCATGAGGGGGACGTGTGGAGGTTCCATCGCCATTTTCACCAAGAATCGTTTTCTCGAGTTTCGCCTCCAAAATGGGTTTTTCTGTGCAGGAATGGTCCGCTGAACAACCTGTGTTGATTTCAAAGCGATCGGACGACTTTGCGTTCCGTCACCATTGACGTCATGGCGGCCATCAGGGAGACGTGTGGAGGTTCCATCGCCATTTTCACCAAGAATCGTTTTCTCGAGTTTCGCCTCCAAAATGGGATTTTCTGTACAGGAATGGTCCGCTGAACAACCTGTGTTGATTTCAAAGCGATCGGACGACTTTGCGTTCCGTCACCATTGACGTCACGGCGGTCATGAGGGGGACGTGTGGAGGTTCCATCGCCATTTTCATCAAGAATCGTTTTCTCGAGTTTTGCCTCCAAAATGGGTTTTTCTGTGCAGGAATGGTCCGCTGAACAACCTGTGTTGATTTCAAGGTGATCGGACGACTTTGCGTTCCGTCACCATTGACGTCATGGCGGCCATAAGGGCCCATAAGCAGGTTCAGCGCCATTTTGACCAAGAATCGTTTTATCGAGTTTCGTCTCCAAAATGGGTTTTTCTGTGCAGGAATGGTCCGCTGAACAACCTGTGTTGATTTCAAAGCGATCGGACGACTTTGCGTTCCGTCACCATTGACGTCATGGCGGCCGAGGGGGGCGTGTGGAGGTTCCATCGCCATTTTCACCAAGAATCGTTTTCTCGAGTTTCGCCTCCAAAATGGGTTTTTCTGTGCAGGAATGGTCCGCTGAACAACCTGTGTTGATTTCAAAGCGATCGGACGACTTTGCGTTCCGTCACCATTGACGTCATGGCAGCCATGAGGGGGGACGTGTGGAGGTTTTATCGCCATTTTCACCAAGAATCGTTTTCTCGAGTTTCGCCTCCAAAATGGGTTTTTCTGTGCAGGAATGGTCCGCTGAACAACCTGTGTTGATTTCAAAGCGATCAGACGACTTTGCGTTCCGTCACCATTGACGTCATGGCGGCCATGACGGGGACGTGTGGAGGTTCCATTGCCATTTTCACCAAGAATCGTTTTCTCGAGTTTCGCCTCCAAACTGGGTTTTTCTGTGCAGGAATGGTCCGCTGAACAACCTGTGTTGATTTCAAAGCGATCGGACGACTTTGCGTTCCGTCACCATTGACGTCATGGCGGCCATGAGGGGGACGTGTGGAGAAGGTTCCATCGCCATTTTCACCAAGAATCGTTTTCTCGAGTTTTGCCTCCAAAATGGGTTTTTCTGTGCAGAAATGGTCCACTGAAAAACCTGTGTTGATTTCAAAGCGATCGGACGACTTTGCGTTCCTTCACCATTGACGTCATGGCGGCCATGAGGGGGACGTGTCGAGGTTCCATCGCCATTTTCACCAAGAATCGTTTTCTCGAGTTTCGCCTCCAAAATGGGTTTTTCTGTGCAGGAATGGTCCGCTGAACAACCTGTGTTGATTTCAAAGCGATCGGACGACTTTGCGTTCCATCACCATTGACGTCATGGCGGACATGAGGGAGACGTGTGGAGGTTCCATCGCCATTTTCACCAAGAATCGTTTTCTCGAGTTTCGCCTCCAAAATGGGTTTTTCTGTGCAGGAATGGTCTGCTGAACAACCTGTGTTGATTTCTAAGCGGTCGGACGACTTTGCGTTCCGTCACCATTGACGTCATGGCGGCCATAAGGGCCCATAAGCAGGTTCGGCGCCATTTTGACCAATAATCGTTTTCTCGAGTTTCGCCTCCAAAATGGGTTTTTCTGTGCAGGAATGGTCCGCTGAACAACCTTTGTTGATTTCAAAGCGATCGGACGACTTTGCGTTCCGTCACCATTGACGTCATGGCGGCCATGAGGGGGACGTGTGGAGGTTCCATCGCCGTTTTCACCAAGAATCGTTTTCTCGAGTTTCGCCTCCAAAATGGGTTTTTCTGTACAGGAATGGTCTGCTGAACAACCTGTGTTGATTTCAAAGCGATCGGACGACTTTGCGTTTCATCACCATTGACGTCATGGCGGCCATGAAGGGTTTGATTGATTGTACATTGCTTAACGTCCCGACAGCAACAAGGCTTTCTCAGGACGTGCCTGCACTGCTTGTGAAAAAAAAATAAACAGAACATTGAATGTATGTCGCCAGCCGGTCAAATACATTAAATAAACCTAACACATGGGGCCTAAATAAAGCTAAGACCATTTAGCAACACACATCCAATATCAAGAGCTACAGGCAGTGCAGACAGTAGGGAGAGTTTTAAAAAGGCAAATACAGGTGAATGGACCTCGGGTAGACAGAAACACATGCCCCAGAATAGAGAGAAAAACTCACCCTGTGGGGCTGACCAGGGTGACCCTGGGAACTAAAAAGTACCTAACCCCACCCAAGTCCCCCAGGGCAGACCTGGGTGGGGGTGGCCATGAAGGGGACGTGTGGAGGTTCCATCGCCATTTTCACCAAGAATCGTTTTCTCGAGTTTCGCCTCCAAAATGGGTTTTTCTGTTCAGGAATGGTCCGCTGAACAACCTGTGTTGATTTCAAAGCCATCGGACGACTTTGCGTTCCGTCACCATTGACGTCATGGCGGCCGAGGGGGACGTGTGGAGGTTCCATCTCCATTTTCACCAAGAATCGTTTTCTCGAGTTTTGCCTCCAAAATGGGTTTTTCTGTGCAGGAATGGTCCGCTGAACAACCTGTGTTGATTTCAAAGCGATCGGACGACTTTGCGTTCCGTCACCATTTTCGTCATGGCGGCCATGAGGGGGACGTTTGGAGGTTCCATCGCCATTTTGACCAAGAATCGTTTTCTCGAGTTTCGCCTCCAAAATGGGTTTTTCTGTGCAGGAATGGTCCGCTGAAAAACCTGTGGTGATTTCAAAGCGATCGGACGACTTTGCGTTCCGTCACCATTGACGTCATGGCGGCCATGAGGGAGACGTGTGGAGGTTCCATCGCCATTTTCACCAAGAATCGTTTTCTCGAGTTTCGCCTCCAAAATGGGTTTTTCTGTGCAGGAATGGTCCGCTGAACAACCTGTGTTGATTTCAAAGCGATCGGACGACTTTGCGTTCCGTCACCACTGACGTCATGGCGGCCATAAGGGCCCATAAGCAGGTTCGGCGCCATTTTGACCAAGAATCGTTTTCTCGAGTTTCGCCTCCAAAATGGGTTTTTCTGTGCAGGAATGGTCCGCTGAACAGCCTGTGTTGATTTCAAAGCGATCGGACGACTTTGCGTTCCGTCACCATTGACGTCATGGCGGCCATAAGGGCCCATAAGCAGGTTCGGCGCCATTTTGACCAAGAATCGTTTTCTCGAGTTTCGCCTCCAAAATGGGTTTTTCTGTGCAGGAATGGTCCGCTGAACAACCTGTGTTGATTTCAAATAGATCGGACGACTTTGCGTTCCGTCACCATTGACGTCATGGCGGCCATGACCCGATCCGTAATACGCTAAATAAACCTACGACCAATTAGCAACACACATCCAATATCAAGATCTACAGTCAGCGCAGACAGTAGGGAGAGTTTAAAAAAAGGAAAATACAGGTGAACGGACCAAGGGTGGACAGAAACACATGCCCCAGAATAGAGGGGAAAACTCGTCCTGTGGGGCTGACCAGGGTGACCCTGGGAACTAAAAAGTAGTTAACCCCACCCATGTCCCCCAGGGCAGACCCAGGTGGGGTCTTGAATTATCATGATCAATCCATCTCCTACAATTGGTACACAGTCATTAGACAACGCCTCCAAAAGTTTGAAAATGCGGCCATGTGGTTAAGAGGGTTAATTGTCACACTGTATTATTTTAAACTCTCCAGTCTGACACTGTGTCAAAAGAAATAAAACATGACAATGATTGTCCGCAAAAAAACATATACAATGATTTTTTTAAAAATCAATTTTGAAAATAAAATAAAAAGAAAATGTATCAGCACCTGCACAGTAAAAAATAAAATTAATATATATATATATATATATATATATATATATATATATATATATATATATATATATATATATATATATATATATATATATATATATATATATATATATATATATATATATATATATAGGTTCTGAACTGAAGAATCTGTATTTTTGATCTGGGGCAAAGTCTTTGGCTTTTTGACACTAAATGCACTGCCTTTTGATTACGTTGGTGGACCACCGAGCGTACCACTGGAAATACCGCTGCAATCTGCTGCTTGTTGCTTAGTAAGCCACTTAAGACCGCACGAATCAAGACTCTGGCTGGCATTCACTGACATTTCCCTAGTGTTAAAAGAGCTCGGCACCAATTCTGTCAACAAAGTATGATGCGCACCATTTGATGAGCGCTGACAATTGTCTGCTGCACTTTTCCTGGCACGCACTTTCCCACTCAAGGCACCATTATCACGGTTTGTTGTCTTTAGCTTTCTGTCACCACTCAAACAACCCTCATCCTGAGTTGCCTTGCCTGTCATTTTCACAGTGTCTGACAAGTGCTGTCTGCCACTTCTGTGACCACTCACAGAGCCCCGAGTCCGACTTGATGTGTCCATTTTTTTCATGACGTCCAATATGCACTGGCTGTCACTTCTGTTACCACCTGAACATTTCAATTCTCATTCCGAATTGGCATGTTTGTAGCTTTCGCAGTGTCTGATAAGTGTTGATTACCACCTCTGTTACCACTCATCGATTTCTGATTCTGTGATGAGCTTTTTCTGCTAGGACTGTCGTCACTCACAGAACTTTGAATTGGTGCACTGATTTTATCGGAATTCTGAGTTTGCGCATGTGTCCTTTCCCTGGCCAAACTGTGGTACCTGCCCATGTGGTGCATGAGGTTCGCCTTGTAAAACGTCTGCGGGCAAGTGTCGCACTGATGATGGAATCGACAACTGTTCCTCTCTCTCAGCCTGTGGGACTTTTGCATGTGTTTCTTCAGTTCCGCCTTGCTGGGCAGATCCTGCCAAAGGTAACAGAAATTGGGTCACTGACCCCTTCTATGCCAGTGGACGCTCGACTGATTGCATTTTCTTAATCGTCATAAATTCAACGTCAAAGATTTCCGGCCGTCACAGCAACATGGATACAAAGTAGTTTCTGCAAGAGGCATAGATCCTCATAAGCCCCCACAACTGCGGGAGCTCATGAGGATCTATGCCTCTTGCAGCTGGGTTGCGTTCAGTTTTTCTCGGCAGTGAAGGGGTCAATAAAGCATACACACAGAGTTCCATCCCTTGGCCCCCTTTTAATGGCACCTAAACACCAGCCCAATACAAATTCAAAGCGTTAAACCATTACGTCCTGAGGCTGATTAAACACAAAATTTGCTTACTGTCCTGTGAAGGCTACATTACAGATTAGGAGATAGATCAACCATTTTAGTTCAAGGGCGGTGCCAGAATAGCGTGGCGCCTCAGGCGCCAAGCTATTCTGGCACCACCCTTGAACTGTTATAGTCAAACTAATTTCAAGCAGTGGTGTATCAGGATGAAAAGGGTTAATTAGTACCAACATAAGTCTATTACTATAAGTATGCAATGCTTATCCAAAGCCGACGCTTAGTGTCATGGGCGACATGCGTTTGACCAGGTGTTTTCCAAGTGTCTATTTTTAAGACAGAGTGTCGCAGGCACACTGGTGGACCTACTGACACAAGAAACGCACGAGCCAGATACACATGAATCTTTTACATAATAAAATGTTTGTCTCATAACATATTGGCATGAAGACATCATGTAATGTTCTAAGCATGCAATGTTCAAAGAGAAGAGCCCAATGGAGAAAGAAACACGCTTAGAAAAGAAAGTTACAGCACAATTTATTATTATATAATATATTGTTTGTCGATTTTGAAAACAAACAAGTATAGAATTCAGTCTCAACTTATGTTGTCATTGAAGTAGAATTAGTCTCAACTTATGTTGTCAGTGAAGAAGGAATTTGCCAACCTTCTTAGTGATAAGTAGCCCATGTTGACTAAAGTTACCTGTTACTACATGTGCAGCCAATGTTTTGCATACTTATTATAATAATAGACTTATGGTACAACATGACGGTCCACAGCCCTGCATTCTAGGGGAAATCACTGAACATGCTGCAAACAGATTGCCGACCTCTCCCTAAACTGGTGCCAAGTCGCAAGCCCAAGACAAATACATTATAATACAGAGTGCACTACGCCCCGCAACCTACATTCACAACTGTAGATTGGCCTATCATGATAGGACAAGATTAGTGCCTGATTTTGGCACCTCCAGGTGCCATGATAAATCTGGCACTAACCTTAAACTATCAAGGCCCACCATTCTCCTGTTGCTGAAACTATTAACCGTTTGGCTGTCAGTAGCAGTTTTGTCATGATTCCTGCAGGAAGGGTTAGAGTAGTGTCCTGCAGGAAGGGTTAGAGCAGGGTCCTGCAGGAAGGGTTAGAGTAGTGTCCTGCAGGAAGGGTTAGAGTAGGGTCCTGCAGGAAGGGTTAGAGCTTGGTCCTGCAGAAAGGGTTAGAGCAGGGTCCTGCAGGAAGGGTTAGAGTAGTGTCCTGCAGGAAGGGTTAGAGTAGTGTCCTGCAGGAAGGGTTAGAGTAGTGTCCTGCAGGAAGGGTTAGAGTAGGGTCCTGCAGGAAGGGTTAGAGTAGGCTCCTGCAGGAAGGGTTAGAGTAGGGTCCTACAGGAAGGGTTAGAGCAGGATCCTGCAGGAAGGGTTAGAGCAGGGTCCTGCAGGAATCACAACAAAAACTGCTAGTGACAACAAAAGGTTAACTATCTTACCTTGAAGTTATTTTTAGGTGTAACACGTTAAGATTTTCACCCTCCCCCACCCCCCACCCCCCCCCCTCCTCTTTCATCTTCCAACCCAGTGCCCCCAACCCCTCCTCCCCTTTCACCCTATCCGTTAACCCCCCTTCACACACAAAAATATTTTAAAGTCAAACGCACATGTTGACATAAATCACATGGATGACCACCTTGATGAGTCCTGAAGTGCATTTGCAAGATGGCTAGCGTCGTAAACTGAAGCAGACAGTCGGTACACCGCACCGGTGAGGCAGTCGCATCCAATAATATACGTTGTCTCTCTCTTGCTGACTTTTCAAAGTGTGTTTCAGGGGCAGGGTCTTTCCCGTTAGCCTTCCCACGGTGATCTCTCTTCAGCTTTGTAAAGTTTTCATGTGATGATTTCTGATGGTGACTTCTCAGTTTCACAGAGTTCCCTTGTGCAGAGTTCTGGTCACTTCTCCTCTGCCGTTTGGAAGTTTTGTCGCACGTGTTTGACAGACACCCTCGTTTTCTAGTGGGCGATTCTTTGATAGTAACATTTTTACTATTCTGTTTGTGTGTGTGATGAAGCTCTATGCTCGTGCATAGTGCTCATACATTAGGGTAAATACGGTACGGTTTTTGTTAACGGTTTGTTTGTGCCGATAGTCCGTAGGGCCTGCTGTCCACGTGGGATCTGTAAGACATGGTTAGCACGGAGTTTTGGTGAGTTCTGCTTAGTGAGTTCTAGGCAAAAGCTGTGTCTGTCAAAGCAGTAATATATTAGTGCGGGGCTTGACTGTCATTCTGGACAGACGTTATGCGAGATACCGTAGCCCGCATTTCAAGACTCTGAAGCCTAGATTTCAGAGTTCTTGTAAAGAGTGGAACGACGGACGCCGAGACGTCGAGTCACAGGCGGGACCTAACGTGAGGTCATCCCTCCAGCTCTTCACTGAGAGTGAGTCTGACCGGGACCAAGACGCCCGAGTCAAAGCGAGAACTGCGCTACCGTACGAGAACGAGGACGTCCGTGCGGCCAAAGAGACAGGACGGCAAGAAGAAGCGTACGACGAAGGACTTTCACGCCTAGACGTGAGAAGGACCAACGTAACCAGGCAATAACATCAAACAGGTTGGAGACAGTGTGAGACTAAAACCTAGCCTGGCCGAGATAGTGTGTGATGTGTATGTTATGTGGATGCTGGGTGTGGGGAAAGGAGTGATGTATATAGTTTGATACTCTTTTTTAACCTTTTAGTGTATAAAAGTTACTTTAGAAAGGGAGCCCGTGTGTTGAGTTTACCGCATGAATGCGCCCGTCTGAGTCAGTGGCGGTGTATGCGTCTGTTGCGTGAGAGTCTGTGCGTACGACTGTGGGCAAGTCTGCGTGCGTTACAGTGGGCGTCAATACCTTACGGGGGGCCCAGCTGGTTAACGGAAGAGGTACTTTGCGTTTTCGACGCGGTGATCGAGGTAACAGCAATGCCAGTCGTGATCCGTACGCACGAGGATAAACATCTGGTCGTGGGTATGGTCGTGGTCGTATGGCGAATTCGGACACTCAGTGTTTTGCGTGTCATGCATACGGTCATTTGAGCCGCGACTGTCCTAGCAGTAGTTCAGGGGCTCAGTGTTTCACCTCTCAGGGGTACGGCCATCTAGTAGCTCATCAATGTCCTAACAGTCCTGGTATGGTGGAGGGGGCGGAGCAGCCCACTCACATGGCCAGTTTTGCAGTCCCAGTCGGGGAGGTACCACAGCTGGGCACAGGGTGTTCAGCTGACGGAGGTGGTTGCCTACCGCTGGTGGACGGGGTTGTTAACGGGTGTCTCGCTTCTGTTCTCCGTGACTCAGGTACAACGACCGCGGGGGTCAGACGTAGTCTAGTTAGGGAAGATCAGTTCACAGGGGAGACACAGAAAGTAGTTTCGTTTGGAGGCAAGGTAGAAGTTTTTCCGTTGGCTAAGATAGAAGTTGACACGGAGTTTTTCTCGGGTAATCTGATTTCTTGCGTTATCGACGAGCAAGTAGTCGACTTAGTTCATCGGTAATATGAAGGGTGTGCAGCCAGTCAGCGGTAGGGTCGAGACGATTAAGCCATCTCAGGTTAGTCGCAGTGCAGTCGCATCGGTGGCGACTACGAGAGCTCGAAGTAAGCGTAGTTGGGAACAGAGAGACCGAGTTATTTCCGTCCAGAGTCAGGGGATCGGTCAGCGGGCTTGGCCCAATAGTCGGGTTGGTCTGAGACGGCATACTTCTGCTGCGGACAGAAATGCGGCTCAGCACCCAATATGTAGGTAGATCGGAGACTGGGGTCTCGCGATTGTAGGTAGGTCGGAGACTGGGGGTCTCGCCGCCGTGTGGGCAGTCGTTGGATAGATTTCATTTCTGGAGGTTTTAGCGCGTTAGTTCTGTTTTTGTGTTCGGTGTGCGATCAGAGAGTGTGTGTTGAATTTTGAGGTTCAGGGGCATGCGTTGAGGCTGTAATGTTTTTTCTTGTATTCTGGATAGTAAAAGTTAGTCCCTTCGTGTTTTAGGATAGTGTATGTCGAGTCGTCTTAAAAAGAACTCGGTCGTTTCTTTTTTTTCCCGGGTCACCACTGTAACACACGCAGACTTGCCTACAGTCGTACGCACAGACTCTCACGCGACAGACGCATACACCGCCACTGACTCAGACGGGCGCATTCATGCGGTAAACTCAACACACGGGCTCCCTTTCTAAAGTAACTTTTATACACTAAAAGGTTCAAAAAGATTATCAAACTATATACATCACTCCTTTCCCCACACCCAGCATCCACATCACATGACACATCACACACTATCTCGGCCAGGCTAGGTTTTAGTCTCACACTGTCTCCAACCTGTTTGATGTTATTGCCTGGTTACGTTGGTCCTTCTCACGTCTAGGCGTGAAAGTCCTTCGTCGTACGCTTCTTCTTGCCGTCCTGTCTCTTTGGCCGCACGGACGTCCTCGTTCTCGTACGGTAGCGCAGTTCTCGCTTTGACTCGGGCGTCTTGGTCCCGGTCAGACTCACTCTCAGTGAAGAGCTGGAGGGATGACCTCACGTTAGGTCCCACCTGTGACTCGACGTCTCGGCGTCCGTCGTTCCACTCTTTACAAGAACTCTGAAATCTAGGCTTCAGAGTCTTGGAATGCGGGCTACGGTATCTCGCATAACGTCTGTCCAGAATGACAGTCAAGCCCCGCACTAATATATTACTGCTTTGACAGACACAGCTTTTGCCTAGAACTCACTAAGCAGAACTCACCAAAACTCCGTGCTAACCATGTCTTACAGATTCCACGTGGACAGCAGGCCCTACGGACTATCGGCACAAACAAACCGTTAACAAAAACCGTACCGTATTTACCCTAATGTATGAGCACTATGCACGAGCATAGAGCTTCACCACAGTGTGTTTTATTCCTATATGCTCGACTGCTGGCTTTACATGCCTGACTGCCACATTTCTTGGATCTCCACTGGCCAGCCTCATCATCGGACATATGTTTGCTGGCTTTTTCATTTGACATCCATTTGCCATTCCTCGCGCTGGGACCATATGGCGTTGAGGCGCGTCCCCTGGGTGGTAGATAGGGGGTCCCTCGTGAGAGGGGTGCACCGAATGAAATAAGGTGCCGTGAACCAACATGGTCTAAGGGAAGGTGACCCCGACAGAAAACCCCTGGTCCTCCTAGTAAGGGGGTTGGGCGTGGGGGTAGCTTCCCCACCCTGCAAAAAAGGAAATAGCTACAAAAACGCCGACGAAAAGACTAACAGTAATTCCTTTCCTGGAGGAGGAAGGTTCTTCTACCAGAAGACTTATGACGTCCTGTGGTGAAAGCCGGAAGTCTTCGGAAGCCACAGGACCGAGCCGCCTCTCTCTATCCAGGGACACAACCATGGGCACATGGAAGGCATTGTCATGGAACCCCCAGGGAAAGAGGTAGGCCGAGAAACTCCTGGCGTCGAGACCTCCAAGCAGACATCAAGAGACTGGGAACCACCTGGAGTAGAATCGAAGGAGAAGCACAGGACAGGAGTTGCTGGAGGTCTCTCGTCGACAGCCTATACCCGGGTAGGGGTGACAGGCGTAAGTAAGTAAGTAAGTAATCCATTTGCCATTCACTTTGTTAACCACCTTGTGCATGCAGCCACTGGTAGTGGTACTGTCTACAGTACCAGTGGCTGCATGCACTAAGGGTTACACATTTGTCTCTTGGTTTATCCAGCGACAAGTCTTCGAGTCGACGACATCAGTCACAGCTGACCCGCGCACAGATGTGCGCGGGGAAGCTGGGCCCGTTGTCCTCGGCCAGAGGATCTTTGCACACTGGGTTCAACTTCTGCCATCCTTTTGCTGGACTGAACTGCAGACACCAGCCTGACAACTTCATTCTTTGACATCCGTTTGGCATCAGCCTTAGACATTGGAACGACAGCTTCCATGGGCGTCTATTTGCAAGATGCGTCCTTAGACACACGACTGCTGGCTTTAATATCTGTGGACATATGTTTGGAGGCTTCTTCTTGTGCCATTTGTTGACAGGATTCAATTTTAGAAACAAACTTGCTGTTTTCATCGGTATACACATGTTTGCTGATTTTACCTGTGGACACCCGTTCACCGACTTCACATGTGGACACCTGTTTGCTGGCTTTACCTCTAGATAACCTTTTGCTAGTTTCACCTCTGGATACCTGTTTGCTAGTTTCACCTGTGGAAATGTGTCTGCTCGCTTCACTTGTGGACACCCGCTTGCCGACTTCACATGTTGACACCTGTCTGCTGGATTCACCCGTGGACACATCGTTGCTGGTTTCATAGGTAGACATCCAATTGCTAGTTTCAGCTGTGCACACCTGTCTGATGGCTTCATCTGTGGCAATCCGTCTGCTGGTTTCACCTGTGGTCACTCATCTGCTGATTTCAAATGTGGACACCTGCTTGCTGGCTCTACATGTGGACACCTGTTCACCAGCTGCACCTGTGCACACCTGTTTGCTGACTTTACCTGTAGACACCTGTTTGCTAGCTTCACCTGTAGACACCTTCTTGTCGGCTTCTTCCTTGCACATCTGTCTTTCAGATTTGTTCCTAGTACCTGTTTGAAGGATGCTTCCTTGGACCTTCGACTGTTGGCACGTTGGTTTGAAACCAATGTTCTGCCTGCATTCTTGCACTCCCTACGGCCAGGTTGACAGACTGTCCTGACGCTGAGTGGGGGTTCTTTAAGCAAGGTCCCACTATGGTCAGACTCCAGTGCACATGGCCTAGTCAGGAATAGAGCCTCGGGTCGACGTTGGCTGCAGTGGGCCCGCACACGGCTGTGCGTGGACCCACCATGGCCAACGTCGACCCGAAGACCTATGCTTACGGGGAAGATACCAGCTTTGCTTGTTGCTTCGTGGCCATGATCAACCTCACTCATTTTCTCATTGTCAGCTCATTTCCTACAGTTCCTCGCCACAGAGTAAGATTGTGAGTGGACCTAGAAAGGTTATCATGAAACTCATCAGTTTTAAATCCATTGTCAGATTCCGTAACCAACTTACTATGTTCCTCATCTTTGCACAGAGTTGCTGCATGACTTTGTTTATGACTGACTGACTCCGTCCCTTCATGTTCGATGCTGACTTGATTCGTTGGCTCAGTCTGTTCATGTTCAATGCTGACTTGGTTCATTGGTTCATTCCATTCACATTCTATGCTGAACTGACTCATCTGCTTATTCCGTTCATGCTCAATGCTGATTTGACTCACTGGCGCAGTCTAAATGTGCTTGATGCCAACCTGACTCACTGGCTCAGTCCATTTGCGCTCTATGCCGACTCGACTCACTGGCTCAGTCTGTTCATGCTCTATGCTGACTTGACTCGCGGACTCAGTCCAAGCTTGACAAACTGGCTCGGGCCGATCATACTCAATGCTGACTTGACACACTGGCTTGGTCTGTTCATGCTCAATACTGCCTTTACTCCCTGGTTTACTGCGTTTATACCCTATGCTGACTTGACTTGCCTCAGTCTGTTCATGCTCAATGCTGACTAGGCTCACTGGCTCAGTCTGTTCATGCTCAATGCTGACTTGACTCACTGGCTCAGCCTGTGCATGTTCCGTGCCAACTTGACTCAATGGCTCTGTCCAAACATGTTCAATGATGTCTTGACTCACCGGCTCAGTCCGTTCACGCTCTATGCTAACTTGAATCACCTGCTCAATCTGTTCATGCTCAGTGCCCGATTTGGCTTGCTGGCTCAACTTGTTTATCCATTATGTTGATTTGTCTCACTGGCTTATTGTGTCCTTGTTCGACGCCGACTTGAACTGCCGACTCAGCTTGTTTATGCTCAACGCTGATTTGACTCACTGACTTGGCCTGTTTATGCTCAAAGCTGACTTGACTCACTGACTCACTCTGTTCACACTCAATGCTGACTTGACTCACCGACTCACTCTGTTCACACTCAATCCTGACTTGACTCACCGACTCACTCTGTTCACACTCAATGCTGACTTGACTCACCGACTCACTCTGTTCACACTCAATGCTGACTTGACTCCATGACTTTGTCGGTTCACACTGGCCACTGTGAGCTTGGTTTACTGCCTCAAATTTTTCATGCTCCTCAATACAGCTCACCAACTCAATTTGTTCATGCTCATTTCCAGATTCATGACCAACAGCTTCATTCTCAGTCTGTTCATGACTGCCAACTTCACTTGCACTTGGTTCTGTATGACTTCACTTATCAGTTCAGTTTGCTCATTTTCTTGCTCAAGTCCTTTGGTATCTTTCTTCAGCCTGATACCTCTGACTCTTCTTCTTTTCATGGCCTCAGTTTGGGCATGCTTCTCATTATCATGGCCTCAGTTTGGGCATGCTTCTCATTATCAGGTTCCTGCGTGTTTTCTCTCTCATTTCTCAAATCAGTCATTTCATACACTGTACAAACATCTTCTTGGTCGTTGATCCAAGTGTGTACTTGCTTGGACCGTTCGAGTTCTTTCTTTGATCTCGTTTGCACCTACAGCCATTTTGTCTTTTCTCCTAAGTCTTATCTTGAGACCAGACCCTTTGTCAGGAAGCTCATCCATGCATGTCGCCTCACAGAGTGTTAACCTGTTGTGTCTGCCACTTTCCTGATCGACTTGTTCTGAAAGATCAGACTGTTTGTCGGGAACTTTATCCCCCTTCTGCATGCAGCCCCCGGCACCATTTACAGTGCTGGTGGCTGCATTGTTTGGCATCCTGTCTCGGAAGACAATGGAGTATATGCGCTTGCGGCTGGGTCAGTCACTGGAGTGACCTCTCCAGGGTGCAAGCCTGGGCAAAGTGTATGGAGATCCTGGGGTGCCCAGTCGTCAAGATCCCCCTCTCGGCCTCACTGATGTATCCAAAGGAATGCAAAGCAGTACGTTTGGCACCAGTTTGGCTGCAGGAGCTGCCAGAACAGTGCGTGAATACAGGCAGCTGTCTGCCTTCGGGGCTCCACTCCTGATTTAAAGGGTTTACTCCCCCACATTTGGCCGTTGGATCCAACCTGATCTCCTCCGTCCTCTAGCCGTTGGCTGTCAGAAACAGCTCATCCGCCTAGTGGTGCAATGTGAACACCACCCCCTCACGTGGTTTAGCCCACCAGCTGAGGTGGTTTGCCAGGGTGTGGCGCATGGAGCCAGCACGTGAGAGATTAAGGAGATGGATGAGGACCAGTGATGCCTGTCCGTCCTATGTAGGACGCAGCTGCCGAACAGCAAAGGTGCTACCTCTATCCAGAGCCCCCTACACCCCCGGTGGCTGCATTACAAGGGGGTTAATCATACATTTTGAATCACCCGGTGTGCCCTGATTACCTTCCTTCACAACTTTAAGCTCTGAACTGCGACAGGTACTGGTTCTCACCGGCACACTGCAAGTGGTAGTTCTGTCGTTGCTCACCTCCCCTGCCTTTCTATGATGCTGACTTTTGGGCTGCCCAATGGTTCATCATGTGTGGTAGGAATGCCCATTGGTTTACCGTGTGTGGTAGGAACGCCCACTGGTTTACCGTGTGGTAGGAATGCCCACTGGTTCACCTTGTGCAACGGATTTAACGCATTCACTGATTCTTTCTGCTGTTTCATGATACAAATGTTTGCTCAAACACTTATTAAAGTTGCTAGTTTTCTTGCATTTGCTCCTTGTTGCTCTTATAAAGAGGTTGCTCAAGCGCTTACCAGTTGTGGCAGTTTTCTTGCATCAGCTTGCTCTTTCCAAACATGTTCAATGATGTCTTGACTCACCGGCTCAGTCCGTTCACGCTCTATGCTAACTTGAATCACCTGCTCAATCTGTTCATGCTCAGTGCCCGATTTGGCTTGCTGGCTCAACTTGTTTATCCATTATGTTGATTTGTCTCACTGGCTTATTGTGTACTTGTTCGACGCCGACTTGAACTGCCGACTCAGCTTGTTTATGCTCAACGCTGATTTGACTCACTGACTTGGCCTGTTTATGCTCAAAGCTGACTTGACTCACTGACTCACTCTGTTCACACTCAATGCTGACTTGACTCACCGACTCACTCTGTTCACACTCAATCCTGACTTGACTCACCGACTCACTCTGTTCACACTCAATGCTGACTTGACTCACCGACTCACTCTGTTCACACTCAATGCTGACTTGACTCCATGACTTTGTCGGTTCACATTTACAGTGCTGGTGGCTGCATTGTTTGGCATCCTGTCTCGGAAGACAATGGAGTATATGCGCTTGCTGGGTCAGTCACTGGAGTGACCTCTCCAGGGTGCAAGCCTGGGCGAAGTGTATGGAGATCCTGGGGTGCCCAGTCGTCAAGATCCCCCTCTCGGCCTCGCTGATGTATCCAAAGGAATGCAAAGCAGTACGTTTGGCACCAGTTTGGCTGCAGGAGCTGCCAGAACAGTGCGTGAATACAGGCAGCTGTCTGCCTTCGGGGCTCCACTCCTGATTTAAAGGGTTTACTCCCCCACATTTGGCCGTTGGATCCAACCTGATCTCCTCCGTCCTCTAGCCGTTGGCTGTCAGAAACAGCTCATCCGCCTAGTGGTGCAATGTGAACACCACCCCCTCACGTGGTTTAGCCCACCAGCTGAGGTGGTTTGCCAGGGTGTGGCGCATGGAGCCAGCACGTGAGAGATTAAGGAGATGGATGAGGACCAGTGATGCCTGTCCGTCCTATGTAGGACGCAGCTGCCGAACAGCAAAGGTGCTACCTCTATCCAGAGCCCCCTACACCCCCGGTGGCTGCATTACAAGGGGGTTAATCATACATTTTGAATCACCCGGTGTGCCCTGATTACCTTCCTTCACAACTTTAAGCTCTGAACTGTGACAGGTACTGGTTCTCACCGGCACACTGCAAGTGGTAGTTCTGTCGTTGCTCACCTCCCCTGCCTTTCTATGATGCTGACTTTTGGGCTGCCCAATGGTTCATCATGTGTGGTAGGAATGCCCATTGGTTTACCGTGTGTGGTAGGAACGCCCACTGGTTTACCGTGTGGTAGGAATGCCCACTGGTTCACCTTGTGCAACGGATTTAACGCATTCACTGATTCTTTCTGCTGTTTCATGATACAAATGTTTGCTCAAACACTTATTAAAGTTGCTAGTTTTCTTGCATTTGCTCCTTGTTGCTCTTATAAAGAGGTTGCTCAAGCGCTTACCAGTTGTGGCAGTTTTCTTGCATCAGCTTGCTCTTTCTGTTTCTCTAGTATTCCTAGCAACACAGCTCATACGTTTATCAAAAGCGGGGGATTGGCTGTTGTCGTTTCTCACTGCTTGTGAGCTTTCTTGATAATTTTGGATAAGGTTGCTCAATCACTTACCACATGTGTTAAGGTTCTCGCGTTTATTCAAAGGTTCTGTACCTGTAATACAGGGAAGTCTGGTAACAGCGCTGCTACTATGCTCACTGCTCTGATTGCTTACTATGTCTGCATTGGTATTTTCACAGCTCATATGCTGTGAAAGAGTCTCAGCGCTCTTGAGATCTTTGTTTTGCCCATTCACAGGTTTAATGCTGTTGGGCGCTCTGTGATAACTAGTCACTGACTCGCAATGTCTACTATTTTCGGTATGTTGGGGTTGTCCATCATTTCTAAAAGGACATTTGGTTGCTAAGATCTTTTCCAAGATCTTGGCGGTCAAATGTCCTTCATTATCGACTGTAAAGAAGTCATTCTCCAAGTCAAAAGCAGTGGTGTCTAAATCACTTTCATCAAAACTAAAGAGCTCTGAAACAAGTCATGACCATCAACTCCACTCAGTTCTAGACAGCGAGCATCCTGTCCTCTCATGCCACTTGCCCCAGCAACCTCCAGGACTTTGATGTTGCGCAAGGCACTGACATTTTGAAGATGACCTTCAGGGTGACCTTGACAATCATGGCGAACTTCAACATCACAGAGGTCATGACCTACACTTGCAAGCTGATTTCCATGCCTGCCATTTCTTTCCTTAGCCTCAATGTCAGCTGTTCTAGCTTCCATGGCGATTACATTTATGGATGACGGAGGGTTGATCTGTGCATGAATCTCATTGTAGCCAGGGCTGAGATGAATCAAGAGTGGTTTCTGCGAGGAGGCGAAAGGGCACAGGAACGGTCCAACATTCACCAGTGCCACTGAGCCCAGAGGTGTCATTGGAACGAATATCCGCAAAACTTTCAATGGCTCCATCTTTCCACGTCTAACAGAAACAAACAAAAGGACAGAAATGAACTCAAAGTAAATGCATTACTACATCTGAAATGTCATGGGAAAATATGTTTGACCAAAACTAAATGACAGTGATTAAATCATAACTAAGGATACATAACAACGGGAATCAGTCAGCACTGGACAAAAATGAAAACAATATGATCTCCCTTCTTTATTAGTTTTGGTTTGTTTTGTTTGATGTTAACCCTTTTCATACTGATACACCCGTTGCTTGAAAAAAAATTGACTGACAGTTCAAAGGTGGTGCCAGAATAGCTTGGCGCCTCAGGCGCCAAGCTATTCTGGCACCGCCCTTGGACTAAACAGACACGAGACCAGGTTGAGATCCAATCCTAGGAAAGCAAAGAGTCCAGGACTCGCAACTCGCAATCAGTATATTTTCATGTGGGGGGAACTACACAAAACACATACATTCATCTTATAGTGTAAGCAATCAGTTCAAGAAAAATAAACAGTGGTTTTGCTTTTTCTCACCGAATTTGCACGGATCTAAAAAATAACCAAACCTTAGGACAAAAATTCGGATTTCCGAACAAATTTGGAAAAGTCCCATGTCTGACTAAGACAGTTGATCTATCTCCTAATCTGTCATGTAGCCTTCATAAGACAATAAGCAGCCTCAGGATGTAATGGGTTAAAGGAGCAAGGGAGGAGGACACTGAGCAAATAACCACTATACAAATGAGCCTGTGACAAAATGTTGTGTACATAACAACCATCATTTTTTTTTTTTTTTTTTTTTTTTTTTGTCAAGAAAAATGCACAGAAGGAAATAAGTTCTTTTTGTAATTCTGCTATGAAGACATTGTTGTTGGAACACTTCTCACAGTCTTTCCTTTTCACCAACATGGACTAATCTATAGATGATCTTCATGTGTATGTCAAACAGTATGCCCAGTGTGACAGCAAACATTTTACCTATAAAACTTAACAGGAACATACAAGGATGGGACCGAAAAAAAAAGTTGAATCCTGAAGCGAGGGTCTTGGGGCATTTTTTAAGTGACCCCCCCCCCCCCCCAAAAAAAAAAAAAAAATAAATAAATAAATAAATAAATAAATAAATTTATTTTTTTAATCCGGAAATCCGGTCATAGCCGTTAAAGTCACACCCATGAACATATTTTATATTGTTATCTCATATAGGCCTATAAGGACAATGACTGCTTGAAAACTGTTTTCTTAAATGTGGTAATCAAACAAAGAAATGTTTTTTGGTGTGATTTAACCCCCTTAACCCCAAGGCCCCGTTTCCAAAATTTTGGAGTTGTCACCTGACAACTATGTACCAGTTGCAGGAGATGGATGGACCATGATAATCCATGTTTCTAAAATTGATAATGGCATCGACGACCTAAATTGGAATGACTTTTTTGCAGCACCGTTTTGTGACAGAACCCGAAACTCTGAGAGGAAAATTTTGTACGGCATTGCAAACACTAACCTGTGGAAGTTTTGTTTTTCTAACAGAGTTGCTACTGTTTGGAATGAGTTACCAGTTTCATCAAAAAAAAGCACCTAACATAAATTCTTTTAAAAACCAACTGGATGAATTACCAAACTTTACTTTGATTTTCTATTGCTATGATGAATGATTTGTAGGAAAATTTGCATGCATAACAGACCCATAAAGTAATTAAACTTGTCGAAGAAAGGACATTTGCAAAGGCCTCACGGCCTATTTTGTCCTAAAACATACTACTACTACTACTAGTGTTAGATTAGCTTGCAGCCTTCAGGCGCAAAACTAATCTGGCACTACCCTTGAATTATCACGGTCTATCCATCTCCTGCAGTAGGGTCTTGGGGCTAAATGGGTTAACTTGACTTATCACAGATTGTTAAAGAATACTGAATTCCAAATGAAATACAATACGTTTCACACTTCCATCTCTAAGAAAAGGTTATAGAATTAATTTCTTTTGAAAGTGAATGATTCAATAAGAAAACCTGACTTATTGTGATCAAATTTATCACCATATGTCCACCATAACAACCAGCATTTTCAGAAAGGACCTGCTTTAAGTATATTTTATTATTCTTTGCCTGAAATTATCTGCCTCTGCATCTACAAGTCTTTAATTCCCCTTGGTTTGTTTGTATACAATTCTGCCAGCGCTAGCCTCACCTATCTGGTTTGTGAGTATCTATAACTCGAGGCAAATTTGTATCGTTACATTGTTGTGTAATGTTGTGTGGGAAATCAGGGTATTTACCCGACCACATATAGTAGCGCACCTTCATGTTTGTGTATGTATGTTTCTCCTGCCTATTTCCTAAGTTCCGGAGAAAGACATGGGTTATATAAGAGACCTGATCCATTCTTTTTTGAGGATGGAAATGATCGTCTTGTTCTATATCTGCGTATTTCTCTGTGGGCTGGCGATTGGGTGCCTGATAGGCGGGGGCAGGGGATCTAACTGTTTGTCTGTCCAGCGCTGTGATTCCCCTTGGTTTGTATACAATTCTGCCAGCGCTAGCCTCACCTATCTGGTTTGTGAGAGTTTAATCTCAAAGCCGACAACGCTTGCAAACTGATACAAACCTTCCTCGTCCCTTCAAGAATCATTAATCATTCAAGACCAAGAACACTCTTTGATTCTCTACCGCCTGACTACTGCTCTTTCACCACAGGTGGTCGAGGATGATTTGCCAACTGCTGCTCGAAGAGCAGCAGTTGGCAAATCGTCCTCGGCCACTTGAGCTCCAACAGGCACACGCAAGGATAATTCAAAATAGTGGTATTTACTTTCACAGGGGTGATAAACCTACCTGCAACTTTAGAATCACCAACAACCTCGTGGTCTGCACACCGTCAGATCCAGTAACGGGGGAAAAGCCTCTCGAACCTACCTTGCATCCAGAAACGGCGCCAAACTTCCACCAGAAAGTGAAAGTAGGAAACGGCCATTCAAAGATTATATAATTTAGGAACTTAGACCGACTCGGATCTTTTGGACCTGTGTTGTGACGAACCATTCAAATTACTAAGTATAATTTTGCTGAATGTAAACGCGCACATGGAGAGAATTTCAAAACAAATTAGTTCCACAAAAAAAAGTCTCCAGCTGTGGTGCCAGTTATGACGACAGTGTTCGTGTTATGGAGTATTAAAATATGAGTAACAGCTAATGGTCGTTTGACATCGAAGCGCTTCGCAAATATCTCCGCAGAGTCAATTTTCTATACCAATCTTAGAACAAATATCATTCAGTGATAGTTGACCTAATACGACTTACTTTCAAGAAACTCGAACAATGTGTCAGTTTTGCTGTACTGTCGGGAAAATTCAGATTTTGGGGCTCAGGTGCAAAGCAAAATGAGTCAATGTTTTTTAGGGCCAGTGGTCGTCCGCCCGTCGTCATCCGTGGTAAACTTTAACGTTGGTATTTTCTCGGAGACTATTCAAGCTAGTCTTTAAACTTGGCTCAAGGATACTTTGTGGCAAGACCTTTCTAAACATACCAATTTCAGTGACCTCTCACAAAGGTCAAGGGATCAGGAAATATATCAAAAAGAGGTATTTTTGGACATAATTTTTTTTTTCTCAAATGCTATTCACCAAGCAAAGTCATGTTAAAGATCCTACTGAACAGGCTGAAGCCACAGGCAGAGGAAATCATAACTGAGGAACAGGCAGGCTTCAGGCCAGGACGCAGCACAACTGAGCAGATCTTCAACCTGAGAGTTCTATGCGAGAGATACCTCCAGCACCAGCAGGACCTCTATCATGTCTTTGCGGATTTTAAGAAAGCGTTTGACAGGGTGTGGCATGCAGCCCTTTGGTCCACCATGAACATCAATGCCAACATGATCAAAGTCATAGCAAACCTTTAAAACAAGGCCACTAGCGCAGTCTGCTTCAACGGCAAAAAAGGAAACTGGTTTAGGACTACAGTTGGAGTCAGACAAGGCTGCTTGCTCTCACCTACTCTTTTCAACCTCTTCCTGGAAAGAATCATGACGGACGCTCTGAAAGATCATGAAGGAACTGTCAGTATTGGAGGCAGAACAATCATGAACTTGCGCTTTGCGGACGACAATGATGGTCTTGCAGGAACAGAGAAGGAGCTAGCTCAGCTGGTGGAAAAGCTGGATAGTACAGCCATTGCATATGGGATGGATTGATTGATTGTACATTGCTTAACGTCCCGACAGCAACAAGGCTTTCTCAGGATGTGCCTGCACTGCTTATGAAAAAATAAAATAAAAAACTAAACAGAACATTGAATGTATGTCACCAGCCGGTCAAATACGTTAAATAAACCTAACACATGGGGCTAAATAAAGCTAAGACCATTTAGCAACACACATCCAATATCAAGAGCTACAGGCAGTGCAGACAGTAGGGAGAGTTTTAAAAAGGCAAATACAGGTGAATGGACAAAGGGTAGACAGAAACACATGCCCCAGAAAAGAGAGAAAAACCCACCCTGTGGGCCTGACCAGGGTGACCCTGGGAACTAAAAAATACCTAATCCCACCCAAGTCCCCCAGGGCAGACCCGGGTGGGGGATATGGGATGGAAATCAGTGCAGAGAAGACCAAACTGATGACCAATAACGCCAATGGCATTGGCACTGAAATCATGGTTGGAGGCCAAAACCTGGAAACAGTTAAGAAATTCAAATACCTAGGAGCCATTGTGACAGATGAGGGATCAAAACCAGAAATACTGTCCAGGATTGCGCAGACAACAACAGCACTGACAAGATTGAAGACCATATGGAAGGACAGAAACATCACACTCTGCTCCAAGATCAGACTGATGCGCTGCTTAGTCATCTCAGTGTTCTTGTATGCCTGCGAGTCATGGACCCTCACAGCTGACCTTGAAAGGAGGATACAACCCACTGAAATGAGATGTTTTCGAAGGCTGCTTGGCATCTCATACAAAGATCACATCACAAACAAGGAAGTGGGAAGCAGAATCAGGCAAGCCATCGGGCCCTATGAAGACTTATTAGCCATTGTGAGAAAACGCAAACTGAAGTGGTATGGGCATGTCACGCGCTCAGCAGGGCTTGCCAAAACAATCCTGCAAGGCACTGTGCAAGGAGGACGAAGGAGAGGATTGATTGATTGTACATTGCTTAACGTCCTGACAGCAACAAGGCTTTCTCAGGACGTGCCTGCACTGCTTCTGAAAAAAAAAACCCAGAATATTGAATGTATGTCGCCAGCCGGTCAATACGTTAAATAAACCTGCGACATGGGGCCCAAATAAAGCTAAGACCATTTGGCAACACACATCCAATATCAAGAGCTACAGGCAGTGCAGACAGTAGGGAGAGTTTTAAAAAGGCAAATACAGGGGAATGGACAAAGGGTAGACAGAAACACATGCCCCAGAGTAGAGGGGAAAACCCACCCTGTGAGGCTAACCAGGGTGACCCTGGGAACTAAAAAGTACCAAACCCCACCCAAGTCCCCCAGGGCAGACCCGGGTGGGGGACGAAGGAGAGGAAGACAGATTGATTGATTGTACATTGCTTAACGTCCCGACAGCAACAAGGCTTTCTCAGGACGTGCCTGCACTGCTTGTGAAAAAAAAAATAAACAGAACATTGAATGTATGTCGCCAGCCGGTCAAATACATTAAATAAACCTAACACATGGGGCCTAAATAAAGCTAAGACCATTTAGCAACACACATCCAATATCAAGAGCTACAGGCAGTGCAGACAGTAGGGAGAGTTTTAAAAAGGCAAATACAGGTGAATGGACCAAGGGTAGACAGAAACACATGCCCCAGAATAGAGAGAAAAACTCACCCTGTGGGGCTGACCAGGGTGACCCTGGGAACTAAAAAGTACCTAACCCCACCCAAGTCCCCCAGGGCAGACCCGGGTGGGGGAAGACAGAGGAAAAGATGGGAGGACAATATCTCAGAGTGGACAGGACTGAAGCTGGGCGATACGCTGAGAATAGCAGAGAACAGAGAGGAATGGAGGGAGCTGGTTGCCAAGTCATCAGTGGTGCCCCAACGGTTGGCAAGACTACGGGATATAGATAGATAGATAGCTATTCACAACTTCAAACCCAAACTTGGTACAGAGATACCTGAGATAAAACCTTTATACTCACACTAATTTGGTTGATCCCTTGGGGAGGTCAAGGGTCACAAGAGCTCAAAAATAGGTCCAAATCACAATATTTTGAGAAAGATTTTTTTTTTTTTCTCAAATACTATTCACAACTTCAAACTTGCTACAGAGATACCTGATGGTAAGACCTATCTATGCATACTAATTTGGATGGCCCCTCAGAAAGGTCAAGACTCACAAGGAGCTCAGGAAATAGGTAAAGAATAGCCATATTTTGACAAGAAATATTTTTTCTCAATTACAAGAGCTCAGGAAATGGGTATAAAAATAGACATATTTTGACAAGAAATGTTTTTTTCATAATTACTATTTACCTCTTCAAACCCAAACTTGCTACAGAGAGAGAGACCTGATGGTAAGACCTATCGACGCATACTAATTTGGATGACCCCTCAGAAAGGTCAAGGGTCACAAGAGCTCAGGAAATAGGTATATAAATGGTCATACTTACTTACTTACTTACGCCTGTCACCCCTACCCGGGTATAGGCCGTCGACGAGAGACCTCCAGCAACTCCTGTCCTGTGCTTCTCCTTCGATTCTACTCCAGGTGGTTCCCAGTCTCTTGATGTCTGCTTGGAGGTCTCGACGCCAGGAGTTTCTCGGCCTACCTCTTTTCCTCTTTCCCTGGGGGTTCCATGACAATGCCTGCCTAGTGATACTGGAAGCTGGCTTTCTCAGACTGTGACCGATCCATCCCCATCTTCTTCGCCCAATTTCATTCTCTGCTGTTATCTGCTCTGTTCTCTCCCAGAGTCTGACGTTGCTGATCTTCTCTGGCCAGTGGATTTTCAAAATTCTTCTAAGGCAACTGTTCATGAAGGTCTGTACTCTGTTGACTGTGGTTTTTGTCAATCTCCATGTCTCTGCTCCATATAGGAGAACTGCTTTTACATTGGAGTTGAAAATCTGGCCTTTGGTGTGTTGTGACAGCTCTCTGGAACTCCACACTTTTTTCAACTGGAGAAAGGCTGCTCTGGCTTTACCGATTCGTGCTCTGACATCTGCATCAGTGCCGCCTTTTTTGTCTATGATGCTCCCGAGATAGGTGAAGGACTTCACCTCCTCCAACGGGGTGCCAGCAAGCAAGACTGGTTCTTCCCTGGTTGCGTTCAGCCTCATTGTCTTTGTTTTCTGTTTGTGAATGGTGAGGCCCACTTGGGACGAGATGTCAGCAAGCCTCGTGGTCTTGTCCTGCATTTGTTGATGAGTGTGGGACAGTAATGCCAAGTCGTCTGCAAAATCGAGGTCGTCAAGCTGTGTCCACAGTGTCCACTGTATTCCACTTCGTCTGTGCTCTGTGGTCATCTTCATGACCCAGTCTATGGCCAGTAGGAAGAGGAACGGAGACAGCAGACACCCCTGCCTGACACCAGTTCTGACCTGGAGCTCTCTGGTAAACTGCCCTTCGTGGATCACGCGACATGTCATGCCATCATAGCTGCTCTTGATCAGGCGGACGAGCTTTGTGGGTACACCGTAGTGTCGTAGGAGTTTCCACAGAGTCTCTCGGTCCACGCTGTCAAATGCTTTCTCATAATCCACAAAGTTGTCGTACAGCGGGGAGCTCCACTCCAGAGACTGTTCCACGATGATGCGGAGAGTGGCGATCTGGTCTGTACATGATCGGTTCTTCCTGAATTCTGCTTGCTGGTCTCTCAGCTGGGGGTCAACGGAGCTCTTCATTCTCTCTAGGATGATCCTGTTGAAGACCTTTCCTGGTACTGACAGCAAGGTGATTCCTCTGTAGTTGGAACACTTGCTGAGGTCGCCTTTCTTGGGAAGATATAAATGGTCATATTTAACAAGAAATGTTTTTTTCTCAAATACTATTCACAACTGCAAACCCAAAATTGCTACAGAGATACCTTATGGTAAGACGTATCTATGCATACTAATTTGGATGACCCCTTGGAAAAGGTCAAGGGTCACAAGAGCAGACCTGCCTACCCTACGATTTTTGGGCGTATTTTTACGATTTTTTTTTCAAAATACGAAAATACGATTAATGCCTAAAATTTACGATTTTACTAAAAAAAAAAAAAAAAAAAAATTTTTTTTTTTTTTTTTTTTTTTTTGGGGGGGGGGGGGGGGGGGGGGGGGGTGTTGTGTCGGTCAATAAAGTCTCAAAATACAAAATGTCAGAGCAAAGTAGGGAGGAGAGTGGATTTTTCTAGCTCAAAGAAAGCTAAGCACCAGTATTTTTTGCCACAGTATGCTAAATATTGGACATTTTGGCGAATGTCAAAGAAAGGACCAACCTATGCATTGTGACTTCTCATGTGCTCATGATGGTCGAAATGACATTGAAAAGCATTTATCAACTAATATCCATAAGAGACTGGCAGATGCCCAGAAACGAGTTGTAATTACAGGCTGTGTTTTCTAAGCAGTCCCATGAAGCAGTCAAAATTTTGCGTCAACAAGCAACTAGTGTGGAAATCTGCATGGTTCGTTTTATAGTTGATTCAAATCTTCCTTTGTCCTGTGTGGATTCCATGTCCGGGATGTTTAAGCAAATGTTTCCTGTTGTACGGAATGGTATAGTTTATCAGTATAAATTGATTTTTCTATTGTTTGTACGTTTTGATAATAGTCTGCTACAATTTTATGAAAATACTATTTTTTCCCCAAGAATACTATTTTTGGCGATTATAAATACTATAAAAAAAATTGGTGGTAGGCAGGTCTGCAAGAGGTCGACAAATGTGTAAAAAGTGCCAATAATCTAGTTATCAATATTTTTGTTAACTTTTAAATCAAATATGGCACAAAGGTAGCTGATAAGGCCTTCCTATGTATCCTAATTTAGTCAACTCGTTGCAAAGGTCACGGGGGTTTCACAGATGTGTGAAAACTGATAAAATTTTTAGAAAACATGGATTTTGTTGGCCATCCCTTTACTTATTGTCAGACGTGTGGATCGGTCATACACGTGAGCCATAGGGCTTTGCCTTTTTTGCTTTTCATTAAATGACTGATTTTAAAATCTGCCCTTGGCTCTATTTAGGATATTGAAAATGGCTTGTCTTTTCACCAAATTTTAACGACCGTACAGCAAAATCGTATGAGTTCAGAAAATATTCAATATTAGGTCAATTGGCACTAAATGATATTTGTTTTTAAAGTGGTACAGAAAATTGTTTCTTTGCACAGATATTTGGGCAAAACATTGTGCGCTCCGATGTCAGATGGCATATAATAGCAATCCATCACTTGTATATTTCACTACACATACACTGCAAGTGCTAACCTTATAAACATGACGAAAATCATGGCACTCCTTTGAGTTGAGGACAATATTTTGGAAGCATCTTAACCCATATTATTATACTGAGGCTAAAAGCTTCAAATGTGTACACTGCCATATGCAAGCTACATTATAGTACTTGCAGATAAGGATATAGACCAATGGCTTTAGTTCAAGGGTCGTGCCAGAATGCACTACCCTTGAACTATTTTAGTCAAACTTATTTCACACACTGGTGTATTCCGAACGACAAGGGATAAGTTTGTCACCATCTTCAAGTAACAAATCAAATCCACCATGACAACTGAAGGGTGGTCATTGATAGCTATGACGTGTGCTGATCAAGCACAACTTTCTCACTGCGTTAAACAGACAAGAAACACCATATTTACTGTTACAAATCTCAGTCACAAATATAACAACTCCACAGGTTACCTATGACCCATTATAGTGCAGGGAACATCAGAACTTTTATTTTTTACTTGCGTCAGAAAACAAGTCCTCAGTTTAGGTGCAAGGTGTGTTGCCATATTGCTACGCCACAGTAGTGTGGTAGGCTACACAGCAGAGTAACCGAGCAGTAGGTAAAACTGCTTTGCAGGTTTCCACATGGCAGTGTCACAAGCGGCATTCAGCCCATGCTAGTTTAGAATTGTTGCCATTTTTACCGTTGAATCGCTCCACATAGTACAATTTTAAGGGCCGCTGTAGTCCCACGTGTTACACGTGGAAACACTCCTAATTTCTGTTCATGACTCTTGTTGCATCGCTAGAATGGAAACACACCTGTGAGTTAACAGCTAAATCCACAGAAGTAATTGTGGCTAATCAACTCCAGCAAGAGATATTCTCACGAGCCCCTGTAGATGCTGGGGCTCATGAGGCAGGAATGCAACTAGACATTTTTGCAGATGGGTCAAATGTCCCGTTTTTGCCAAAACAAAAAGGATTACACCTTATAAGCCATATAGATGTGCAAAAGAAATGCCACATCATTTCAGTCATCAAAAACACACGGACTCGAATGTCGCATTTCTTCTGCTCATCAGTATAGCAGGTACACACAAGATAGCGTTTTGCGAGAGGTCACTGCGTGCAATACAAACTTAGAATGGTAATGTGCTACGTAAAATACGAAGTCCAAGGCAACGGAAAAGTAATCGGACATAGGCCACTTCGAGGCAATAGGACACTTGACCTACTGGCACCTACATTAACCCATAAAACCCTGAAAGACAACAGGATGTCGATCAACCATATTTCAAGGTGTCAGAATAGCATGGCGCCTGTAAGCGCCAAGCTATTCCGACACTAACCTTAATATATTACGACTGAACGGTCTCCAGAACAGTGCTCTCGGAGGATATCGACAATGTAATTTCGTCCTCAGGGCACAAGGAGTTAATCGGACATTTTACCACTGCAATCGGACTATGGCGGACGTCTGACACCTTGTTGCATCCTTGATGAGGATGTACGACTCTTGCAACAGTGTTCCGTCTGCACAAACAGCTGCCATTTAGCTTTCTGAACTCTTGAACTAAACAAGTTTCAAAACAGTGATTCGGAACTGAACTCACAAACCAAGAAATATACAAATACTTGAAATACACAAAAACAAACTAGACATGAACAATCCAAAACACGAACAATCCAGCCACCTTCATACAAGCCACAGCATTAAAGCACACAATTATTAAACGATGTGCATGATTTTATTCTGCTCCGAATGCGATGAAGACAGTCCAACTGAGAACCAAGGTGTAAACGTTAAAATATTCTAAAGAACATGAAGCCGTGAACTGGACGTAAACAACACAATGTAACCAATCATTCCAGCTACTCCATTTCCTTACACGCCCGCCTAAACAGTATCAGACACCAATAAGAATGCTCGTTTGTGACCTTTTATCTTATGACTTGGAGCCATAAGGTCCAAAATCACACACCAGCACAATTATACAATTTAAGAAAACATTAAAACTCATTAGGTTATTTTGACAAGACACTTTAGTCAGATGATTTGACCGTTACAGTTCAAGGACAGTGCCGGATTAGCCTGGTGCCTTTTCAGGCATCAAGCTAATCTTGCATTACACTTGAACTCCAACGGTCAATCCATCTCCCACGTCTGCTACTTCAGGAGTAAAAGATGCCAACTGAATCTGAGATACTCGGTCCCAGGAATTACATATATATTCAGTGGTTCACACCACTCTTTATACCTGGCACAAATGAAACTAAAAACTGTTTGCTGTAACACAAAATAGTCTGCCTCTATCAAGAACGAACTATGAACCCAACCTCCATGCCTCAACTGAAAAGGTTCACCACCTACAATGAATTAAATTATAAGGACAGAAATGGTGTACAATTCCTTGTCTGTACAGGAAAATAAATAGCGCTAACCGAGTGATATTAACCTCCTAGTGCATGCAGCTGTGAACAGTACCCTTGGCTGAATGCATAAGGGTGTTAAAAACAGACAGTAGGGAGGTTACGTTTATGCCCAAACGATGCACAAGAGCAGACACATGGCGGATGACCTGTTCTAGAAGCAAAGACACCGCTCCATGCACCACCAAGAGGCATAGATCCTCATGAACCCAGAGGGCTCACAAGGATCTATGCCTCTTGGAGATGTTCAGAGTAGTGTCTATGCTCATGGGTCATCAACCATTACTTCACTTTATTTGTTGCGAGTCATTTGGGGCAAACGTAGCTTCACTAATATCATTGTTCCCTCAGTATTGCCTAAATACAAATGTGGAATGGATGCGACGACCATCCACATACAAATGGAGTTAGCAACAGATAAAAATTTGTAAGCCCCTGCAGGCCTGCAGAGGCTCACTGATCTATGTTCATTGCAAACTAGCGGTGCTCACTGGGTGTCCATTGACAAGATCCAAAATACAATGCCCAGAGACATTCATGAAAGCTGCCATGCCATTTTAAGCGGCAGCTCACACTTTTGGGGTTCCCCCCTCGTCCTTCCTAGCTTCAGTCTGTGGAACTTGTCCAAGGCAGCAATATTTTTGTTCAACACATCACAAACAAAATATGAAAAGAAAAGAACTCGAAGAAAAAACACAAACTTCCAAAACCAAAATAACAACCTCAACGTGTGTTCTTATCAAATTTATCAAGTACCAAGGATTGAAATCATTTACCACAAAATGCAACTTAAGGGGAGACACGGTACCGCAAAAACGTCAATTTTGGTGTCCGAAGTGTTTTTGGGTTGACTGGATTTTTGGGTTGTTTGAACCCCCTAGAACCCGGCCACAACCATAAAATATCACAAAATACCTTTTATTTACTGTAAAAAAATAAATAAAGTGAAGCACCTGTTCAATGTTTCAAGCATTTGCGACGTCTTTTGCTCGAAAACATCCAATGTTTGGACCCTGACAACACCGCTTTGCGAGCGACGAATGCCGCCATGTTTGGGTTCATTCGAACCGGTTCCGTCTCTACTTTCCCATTCACCAACCAGCTAAAGGTTACAAAGGCTCTATAAATAGCTATTGGCGCAAAACCGACGTCACGAACGACCGGAGATTTCCTTATACGAACGTTATGCTAATGAGATAATACTATTTTCGGAAACCGACCAATGAGCAGAGCGCGCCGAGTGTTCTGGATGACTTTGGGTTTTTCCGACCAGGCTCCGAACGGCTTCGGGTCTTTCCGACTGTCCCACAATGCACCATTACGCATGGCGTACAACTCGATCAAAATACGAGAATCGCTCATTCAGATCGCGCATTTTCAACGTGTGCATATATCCAAGACTGAGAAACCTTTTGCTTTTCATTTTCTCATGAGAAATATGTTTCTATATGTGGCTATTCAATTTTTTTGTTGTTTTTTTGTTTTGTTTTTTTATCCCATAGGTGTTTGTTATGGCACAGTACTCCGTTTTGCTTGTCCAATCTTTGGGGACCGTTTTCTCAAAATGTGATTTTTCGACCAAATAAAAGGTTGTATCTTTTGAATGGCTTGACCGATCCATTTCATATTTGGATATGATATTTGTAACATGTGTTGCAATATTTCTGTGCATGGAATATGAGTTTAGTGTATTAGTTTGTGTTTGGTGACCATGTGAATTGCTGTTTTCGGTCTCTTGATGACTGCAATTTATAATGATTATTTCTAGTGCTCATTATAAAATTACTGATGTACTGAATGCAATTTCCATGCACAGGTCTATTTAGCACATAAATAGATTTAAAAAACAAAAAGAAGTGAGAGAATATAAGCATTAGTTCAGACACAAGAACATTTTGAAATTAGCTAATTTTGCAAGGTTTTTCCCAGTTTTTGATGCATAAGTCACAAAAAAAAATTTTTTTGACATTTTTCAAAGTCTATATATAATCCAGCAGTTATTTTACATCATAAAATGACAACAAACAACCAACAGTTTCTGAAACAAAAAAAATCATTATTTGACTACCATGTCTCCCCTTAAATTTGTACTAAAAATGTAATGTCAGTGTGCACAAAGGTGGGCCTTGATTTCCAGTTTTAAAAGTTATATGCAATATGAAACAGACACTCCAATTAATTTGTTGCATAGAAGTCAGCCCCCCAATTTTTTTTTTTTAAATGGACATTTACAACCTGATTTTTCAGTAGCACTGTAGATTAGGAAACAGAAATGAAGAGAATTGAAGGCGTATTTCAGAGCGATGAAAGGTGAGTTAAGCTTAGGCGACGGTGTGATTCTGTACAAAGGAGGCACTCTGCAGAACCTACGAAAACTATACAAACTTGAATACAATCTACAAATTGTACTGGTGCAGTTGCTGTGTTATGCTGTGTTATGGCAATGTTTTTAACGGGAAAAACATACAAAGGACGGGACGAGAGCTCCCCTATCTGCGTATATGGGACAAGACTCGTCTCAGACTCGCTTCCATAAGTAGTTTAACAGTTAAGCCATTTGGCCGTCGGTAGCACTTTTTGTCACCATGATTCAGGTAAGACTCATGACAAAAACCCGCCAATGACAGCCCAAGGATTAGTTGCATTACATGAATCAATGAGAGTGCAAGGATAGTGCCTGAATTAGCTTGGCACCATAGGTATTCAGCTATTCAGGCACTATCCTTGTGCTATTATTGTCATATCTGAAGGTGACATCGGTGATGAAAATTTGGAACTATTCCAAACTGGTTGAGACTCATGAACGCGCGTTGGTCTGTGATTTTGGTTCGAATCACTGATCAACACTCATATTTCAACATAAAACAGTGGATTAAACGCCAGGACAATTGTGTAATCGCACGACTGTCCAGAATTTTAATCCCCAATTTGCAGTTTCTTATCTACCTCTGGTTAACAGAAATCATAATTATATTCAAATTGTGAACGCCAACATTCAGTTTTCAAGCCCTTAGTCTTTTATCACTAACCAGCACACAAACAAATGGTGTCATCACTGACTGTATGTTTCAGTTTTCAAGCCCAAATGTGATGGCAGGCGTTTTGGAGTCCAAACAGAGCACAGGATTATGTGGCGACAACACTCGTACGATTTCATTCTCTCCCCTCTCATAACTCGGACAGTTCCTCACACGAAAAGTAAAGTAACGTGATGACGCAATGAGATGTGGACACACGATGATGAAAATGATGAATGATGGTGTAGATAAGATGAATGATACGATGAAAAGGACGACGCTGTGCAGTTATTCATCATCATCCTCTTCTTCTTCTTCATGCTTTCGCTTGGTCCCCCGTGCTGCCGTTCCCTCCTCCTCGTCATCTTCATCCTCCTCATCATCCTCTGCAAAATCACACTGATAATCAATCCTTTACCACAAGGAAATCATAAATTTATGATACTAATTTTCACCACAGAGAAATCATCCATTATTAACCCATTTACTCCCATCACACCACAGCAAGATTTGGCTCCACCATGATGGTTCAAGGGTGGTGCCAGAATAGCTTGGCACCTTAGCCAAGCTATTCTGGCACCACCCTTGAACTATCATGGTCGATCTGTCAATTAAATTGTAATGCAGAGGCCACACCGAGTTAACCCAAGCTTTGCGCTAGGATCTAAAAGTATCTGTCATTGGGACGGACACACGCCTTTACCATAGCCGACACTTAGTTCGCTTCCAGCTGCCAGAGAGATAAGGCTGCCGCGAGTTCCACTCTCGCCCGCTCATTCTATTTATATCGCACTACTGAGCGGTACACGGCGTGACCGGCTCTCTGCCGCTATAACAACTACCTACACATTTGTATTCATAACACATCTCTGCCTAAAGTGACTGTTGTGGAAGCAACATCGTTCAAATGTTGAAATTCTCACCTACACACTGATACCAAACATGACAACATTACGACTTGCACTTGTGTAGCAGGTCATGGTGAAAATAAAGAGAACGGGAATTTGTTGATGTACGAAAACGAGAATTTATTGTGAAATTGACAAAGTTCCCACAGCCATAACACAAAGACGCTACTTTTCCCAGTGAAACACACTTGCATGCATAAGGGTTAGCATGCCTACAGTACGTATCACTTAATGGATTTTGGGTTCATGGTGGGGGACTGAAGCAGGAGGGTAATTAATGAGGTCACTGACAGGTGTCGACAGACAAGTTCCAGACATCCGACTTGGTGTACACTCCCGGCATTGGGGAAAGAGAGGGCTTAGTTACACGGATACTATTGAGGAGATAGCCACGTTTCTTTCTTGGGAAATAGTGTAACACTAACAGTCAACCTTGTAAATGTACTTTTGATTTAACTTTTGATCATGGAGTCTGATGAAACGCGTACAGTCTGTGTACACACAGGTGTGTTCCATGCAATGAGAGTTAATGCATTGTGCAGAATATGTGGCGAGAGATCACAAAAGAGATACACGGATAAAAAGTCATTTCTTTGTATCAATTATGAACACTTAATCCACAAGTGTTATGGAATTAATATCCAGGAAGACAAAGACATGATGCACTCCAAAACAATGTGTAGGAGTTGCTATTGTCGGATGAAACGGATAGACTCGACTGAAACACGTGTGTCCGAGGAGACAACGCGAAATGAAATGCGGCGTCTGATATTGCCTCATCACAACACATTTGGACCATGTTCCATCCAAATACGAGTGTTGAAGAATGTGTCGCGTGTGTTCACTTCATGCAGCTAGGTAAAGGAGGACGACCAGCGAAGCGGGGTTCCCGGCATGGAAAGAAACGATCGTTTTGATCCGCGGAATGTGACACTGATAACAGCACTAATGAAGGTGATAGTGGTATACAAGTTTTTATTCCGCCGACGTCTACTCCCCGTAAAACGGTTCTTATGTCTAGTGTGTCAGAAAATGTGTTAAACCTCAAGGTATGTTTAAAAACACTGTTGAATATTGTGACCTGTTATGGACTGATCGTATTTCGGGATGGCAATAGCAGTCTGTGGAGTACCGAGACGGCTGCGGGCGAGAAATGCCAGAACACGCGACCTGTCAGTGACCTCATTAACCACCCTCCTGCTTCCGTCCCCCACTATGAATCCAAAATCCGGTAAGTGATACTTACTGATTGCATGCTGACCCTTATGCACGCAAGTGTGTTTCGTTGGGAAAAGTAGCGTCTTCGTGTTATGGCTGTGGGAACTTTGTCAATTTCACAACAAACACCGACATCAACAAATTCCCGTTCCCTTTATTTTTACCATAACCTGCTACACAAGTGTAAGTCGTAATGTTGTCATGTTTGGTATCAGTGTGTAGGCTGTGAGAATTTCACAACAAACACCGACATCGACAAATTCCCTTTCCCTTTATTTTCACCATAACCTGCTACACAAGTGTAAGTCGTAATGTTGTCATGTTTGGTATCAGTGTGTAGGTGAGAATTTCAACTTTTGAACGATGTTGCTTCCACAACAGTCACTTCAGGCAGATTTGTGTTATGAATACAAACCAGTAGGTAGTTGTTATAGCGGCAGAGCGCCGGTCACGCCGTGTACCGCACAACACGCGACCTGTCAGTGACCTCATTAACCACCCTCCTGCTTTCGTCCCCCACCATGAATCCAAAATCCGCTAAGTGATACTTACTGTAGGCATGCTGACCCTTATGCATGCAAGTGTGTTTCGTTGGGAAAAGTAGCGTCTTCGTGTTATGGCTGTGGGAACTTTGTCAATTTCACAACAAACACCGACATCGTACATCAACAAATTCCCGTTCTCTTTATTTTCACCATAACCTGCTACACAAGTGCAAGTCGTAATGTTGTCATATTTGGTATCAGTGTGTAGGTGAGAATTTCAACTTTTGAACGATGTTGCTTCAACAGTCACTGTAGGCAGAGATGTGTTATGAATACAAATGTGTAGGTAGTTGTTATAGCGGCAGAGCGCCTGTCACGCCGTGTACCCCACAGTAGCAAGCGATATAAATAGAATGAGCGGGCGAGAGTGGAATGTGACCTCGCGGCGCCTTATCTCGCTGGCAGCTGGAAGCGAACTAAGTGCTAGGCGCCAGCACTGGCTGGTAAAGCCGTGGACAGCATGAAAAAAAATCTGTCCCAGACTCTCTCTAGTCACATACTTAAAACCTGGCTGGGATAAGTATAAGCGTACAGACTGCAAAGCTGCACGTGTAGTAGTACACGAGTACAGGGGTGTGTGTGAGGTGGGGCGAGGTGCATGTTGCATTCCAAAAATCACAACAGTGTTAAAGTTCACGACCGGACGCTTCTATCTCAAGATCTGTCCTTCCATTTTTTTTCCTGTCCCTGTCCATATTTGTCGGTCAAATGCGGAAATGTTGTGCGTTAACAGAAAGCCTGTTACGGTTACCCATTACATCCTGGGGCTCATTTTATTCATTTGCTTATAGTCCATTTGAAAGCTACATTACAGATTCATTAGGACATAAATCAACAATTTTAGCTCAAGGGTGGTGCCAGAATAGCTTGAACTCAGGAGTTAAGCTATCCTGGCACCACCCTTGAACTATCATAAACCAAATTTATTTCAAGCAGTATGTGTTTAAAAAAATTAACAGTATGGACAAACATGGCATTCTTTGTTTTTCTAGACTTTTGATCCACTGTGTTTGTGTAAAGGTGCAGTTCTGATCTACATCTAATTTCCAATCAACGACTTTTAACTCTTGGCCTGCTAAGTAGCCTTTCTGTACTATGTACCCTGTTAAAGAGTTCATTTCTAGATGCAGCGTGCCTGCCAAGTAATGACTTGTAAGGACACATTCAGCACTAAAAAATAGCCAAGCACACTCACTGCAAGCAAACCTTGGGTGGATGGATCTCACTGCCCCGTGTGCTACGGGAAATCTGAAATGCGGCTGATGCCGCCAGCCGTAGGCAAAGAGCTATGAAATCACCTAGAAGTAGCACTCAGTTTAAATACACGAACACTAAACCTGTCCTCCAGACTGGCCATGGTTTTAGACCAAAGTTATTCAATAATCAACAGCAAAAACAAAATTTACAAAAACAATGTCTCACACATTAAAAAAAAAAAAAAGTTAGTTTTAGTGATCTTAACAGAATGCTGGCACATTCACAAAGAAAAAAACCGCAAGAAAAATCAACTGAAATCCCAACATAACTGATTAATTTAAACCATTTACCATCGCAACTGCCAACCGTTTCAACTGCCAAAAAAAAGTTTTCTCTAGACTAGTTGACGTGGGCATATAGCGCACAACTCACAAACTGAACATTTGTAAAGGAATATGTCAACACATTAGCTGATCAATGTTTAACCCCCATCATTTGGAATACACAGGTGTGTGAAATAAGTTCGACTAAAATAGTTCAAGGGTGGCGCCAGCATAGCTTGGCGCCTCGAGGCGCTACCCTTGAACTAAAGCCATTGGTCTATATCCTTATCTGTAAGTACTATAATGTGGCTTGCATATCGCAATGTACACATTTGAAGCTTTTAGCCTCAGAATGATATGGGTTAACCCCCTTAACAGCCAGTGAGTGCAGGTTGTATTTTTGTAAATTCCTGATAATCCAACAAAGATTTCAAGCCGTCAAAGGAATATGGATCCCAAGTGGTTTCAGCAAGAGGCACAGATGGTAGTGGTCCACCGCAACTGCGAAGGGTCGTGAGGATCCATACCTCTTGCAGTTGGGTAACCGTCAACTTTTCCCAGCAGTGAACCAACATTTCGCAACTACCTCACCTATTACCCACCCCTCTATTTGTGTTCCTAGTGTACACATATTTGGTTGTTCATAATCTTTTCAAATGTGTGCTAGTCTGTAAATCTCGACCATATAGCCCGACGCACCATTCTGTGACTTGGGACCTCGCGTCAAGTCACTTACGGTTTCAAAATCACACACCAGCACTCATTTTTGCTTTTCCCTAACAACTCACCTCCATCTTCGCCATCATCCCCGTCATCGCCATCTTCATCCTCCTCCTCACCCTCACCCAATTCATCATCGTCGTCATCGACCTCAGGGTCAAAGTCCTCCTCTTCCTCATCATCCTGAGTAACACACACATACACACACAATTTATGCAGATATCCGAGGTCTATATCCCAGTTTAGGAGACAGATTGACCATGATATTTCAAGGTTGGTGTCAGAATAGCTTGGAACCTCTAGGCGCCAAGCTATTCCAACACCAACCTTGAAATATCACGGTCAATCCACATCCTGTCATAGTCTTTCAGGGTGTTATGGGTTAAAGCTGCTATCAAAATCTGCGCTGTTAAGGCATAAGAGTTAATTATTCGTCAAAAGCAAGATCTTTGTCTAACTGTAATATACTGGCGAGCAAAATGAAAGCAATATTTTTTTAACCATTAGAAATAATTGTTTCAGATGATTGAAAAACTGTCGCATTTCTTTTGCTCGTCAGCATACAATAAAATCTAGCTTATTACAGAAATGGTCTTTAGCTTTCATGGGGCAGAAGTGAACTGAAGCCTTTTGTACTCTCTAGAATACTAAAGCTGGCATCATAAAGAAGCTATTTGCATACTTGCAGGACGTGCACTACAAACATACATCACTATATGTACATAGTTTGGAGCACCCCACCCACACACAGAGAAAGAAAACTGCAAATGAGCCATGTGGTACTTTTGAAAAAAAGAAGCATCGCAAAGTAAAACTAGAAAGGCAAAGCCATTATGGCTCACGTGTATGACCGATTTACATGTGTTACCTTTGTGACAAGGGCTGGCTAATGCAGCAGCAAAATCCATGTTTTTTTAAAATGTAAGCATTTTTCACACAGCTGTCAACCCCCCGTAACCCTTGACCTTTGTGATGAGTAGACTAAATTAGCATGCATAGGAAGGTCTTATCAGCTATCTTCGTACCAAATTTGCACAAATTTGGGAATACCTACAATAAAAAAAAAAATCAGCATTTTACACATTTGTCAGCCTCTTGTGACCCTTGACCTTTCCAAAGGGTCATCCAAATTAGTATGCATAGATAGCATCAGGTATCTCCGATGCATAGAAAGGTCTTCCCATCAGGTATATCTGTAGCACGTTTGGGTTTAAAGTTGTGAATAGTGTTCGAGAAAAAACATCTTTTGTCAAAATAGCTATTTTTCACCTGTTTCCCGAGCTCGTGATCCTTGACCTTTCTGAGTGATCAACCAAATTACGGACGGTGGATGGGCAACAGACGTCCACTGGCCCAAAACATACTCACTTTTGCTTCGCACATGAGCAGAAAAGAAAAAAAAAAAGCAAAAAAAAAAAGCATTGCAAAGTCAGGAAGGTTGTGTACCTGAAAGCCTTTTTTGGGGACGTGGCATTTGTGCATTTTAATAAGTGCTGGCACTCAGTGTTGCATATTGGAATCATGTTCTTTCATTGCCCAATGCTCACTCTCATCATGTAGACAGCACAATTAACCCTTTTCATCCTGTTGTTACAAATATTACCAATTGCTGGGAGTTAAACCCCTTGGTGCTGAATAGCGGTTTTTGTCAGAACAATTCCTCACAGAATCATCACTACCAACAGCCAAAGGTTAAAAAAAAAAATACCGACTTCATTATCACCGACTATATTACCATTTGGAACTCATCAAAGGCCTGGAGACAGACTGAGCATGATAGTTCAAAGGTGGCATTAGAATTTAGCGCCACTGTGTTCTGACATCACCCTTGAACTATAATGGTCGATCCACATCCTGCATGTGAGGGTCTTATGTGTTAAAAAGTGAAGAGATCACTGCAACATTACACCATGAGAAAACCTGACATCAAACATTTCCCTTTAATGCCTGTGGGCGCAGTAAACTCTCCATGCATGGGTGAAACAGCCAAATTTTTGAAAAACTGAAAGGGGGTCCAGGGGCGTGGTTTCTGTACTTTCGCTTTCCGATCGGCAGTATTGCAACACAGAAAAAAGCTTTTTTTATTTCTTTTTTTTTTCTTCTCAAAACGGAAGTTCCGTCTACAGCCTTTTTTCAGAAACGGATTCCGTTCTAAAACGGAAAAAGTTTCACCCATGTCCATGTGTAACTAATCTACAGTGAGAAATAGATAAAGTGACATGACAAGAGGACACAAGCACCTGTAGCAACACCCAAGATAAAATCCTTACACCACTACCAATTACCACGGACGACGGACAATCTACAGTGACAGACAGAGACGGTGACGTGAATAGATCACACTAACATCGATATCGCCCTTGACCAAGTAGTCAAGACCAACCTCTTCTTCCCCTTCAACTTCGTCATCATCATCGTCATCTTCATTCTCCTCATCATCTGCAAAAAGGCAAATGTACACAATTACACGTTATCAATATCTACAGGAATGGAGGGATAAGGTCTGTCGGGTGCACTTTTGGGGGAATAATGGGTAGGAAATGGCAGTACCGACATCCACAAGTTAAGATCCAGATAGTCCATAAAGCCTGCCATCCCATGGCAGGGTCTAGATCATGATAGTTGAAGAAAGTGTCCTAATAACTTGGTACCATGTACATTTTATCATAGTGCTGGCACTCAGTGTTGCATATTGGAATCATGTCTTTCATTGCCCAATGCTCACTCTCATCATGTAGCCAGCAGAATTATTGCAAGACCAAATATGCATAGTTTCCCAGGTCATTTCAGTTCACAACACATAAAAAGCATCGCTCTTAAACGTCAACCACAACCCCTTCTGCATGCAGATAGCCGTACTGCAAACAGGCGTTTAACCACTGTGTAAGCAGTAGCCTGAACCGGGAACTGTACCTCTTGCGTCTGACAAATATTGATGAAAGATCACAAAAACAGTACCAGTAGCCTGCAAATTGATATGCAGGCTACAGTGACACACATTATCCTTGCAGTAGTCTTAACCCATTAACCTTTTGACGACAGAACACGCATTGTGCTCGCCAAGCAAAGCTCCGTTGCCGACGGGACGCACACATATGTGCGCTGGCCTTGTTTCCCACTGCCGACGAGGCGCACACATCTGTGTGCTGGATACCAGTTTAACAGGCAATACCGGCAGTATGATCTAAGGGAAGCAACCTACTATAATATGTCAAGCACTCATTTCTGTACTTGTAGAGCGACTTTTCTTGTTTGTGTGGGCTGAAACCAACGAACAGAAGCTCTAATACAAAACGTCCCCATGTGCGAAAAAAATGGCGGATTTTGGTGTAAAAACTTTTATGTGTGAAGAAACTTTTCTGTTGTGCCTTTTTTTCTGGATTATTTACTGGTGACACACTAGAATATGTCTCTGGAATGCTAGGTGAGTTGTAATTTTCACACTCTGGCTAACAAATACACTAACCGCATGTTTTCAGAACCCAGTGCAAAACTGTTTTTGATTTTTGGCTTCTTACCCCATCTTCTTTATACACCTGTAAAATCTTAACATTACAAAATATTTTCTTCAGCATAGTGTCTACGAGCTCACCATGAATTGCTTTTTCCACCGATACCAAATATGTTTGGGTATGGTAAGATTTTTACAACAGACAAGGCCAATGAAATGTGTCAAAATTACTACGGTAGCAGGGAAATGAGCCAAAATAAGGCATACGCTCAGGGGGGAAAATCTAGCTGGCAGACTACGGTGGCAAAAGGTTAAGCCACGAGTCCCTTGCAGCAGGAGTTGGATTGCCCATGAAAATTCAAGGGCAGGGTCAGATTACCCTCAGGTGGCACTACCCTTAAATCATCATGGTCAATACATCTCCTGCAACGGGTACAGGCATTAGGCAACACCTCTAAATTTTGAGAAATGGGACCTTGTGGCTGAAAGGGTTAACCAGGATTTCCCATAGCTGCCAACCCCAAGGCAAAAAAAATCCACACTTCACACACGACAGCCCGCGGACAGAAAATAAACATAACATGATAATTATAATATATGACTCATTGCCAAAAGGTGTTACAAAAATGGTTGCCCAAACTGTATGCATAATAAAAGCACTTCCAGTCCTGATTCATCTGTTTTTAGTAGTTAAGATCATGGTAAAAATGCCTGAATATACACTAGAAATAACATGGGAGACACATTTTGAGAGGTGTAGTGACTGTATGATTAAAATGTTGGCCAAGGCTGAAAATTTCCCTTGCCAGAAAGCAACACCGATCGACCTCGTGTGAGCGATGTGATGGTGTGCAAATAAAAGGCCGACCTACTTGTTTCATATCATCAATTCTGTGAGGCAAGACATGTATACATATTTACCAGTGAAGAACAGATATTTTCATGTGCGAAATATTGCGCTATTGCCTAATAAAAAACGGCATGTTCAACGTCAGGCGTGTTGTAATTTTGCGACAGAATATCTCTTCCCTGAACTTCGCACAATGTGAACCTCATAGCAGACGAATTATGACCATCACTTCCTCTCCTGTACATGCATAATGCACCCACGTCGCATGTTTCAAGATAAAAACACAAACAGCCTTTTTTGAAAGGCGAGTTTACTTCTACCGGTTTTTGTTGTAATAATCGACGTTCGACATAGTTGTCTTTTCTTCCTCAACTGCTGCCGACTTCAATTTTGAAAATTTACCCATCGTTTCTTCGTATCACGTGATGCATACGCGCTAGGCTGGATCGATGATTGCGGCAAGCTTCAAACCGACGGAACTCGAGAATGGTATGTTGTAATATTCGCCTTTATCTGACGTTCGACATAAAATCTTTCGGTATAGTTTTTGCAGAACAGTTACCTAGAGAAAGGATTGATATGGCATTTGTACCGATAGGATATACAAGCTGTGCAGATTGAAACGAATTGGGCTGTTTGTTGTCCGCCAGCCATGTGCGTTGAAAATGATTTAGCGAGTTGTACGTCATTACATTACCACAATGTGTGTGTGGTAAACATGACGTTTGATCAAAGCAGTGATATTTGGTGCAGCATCTTTGTCTAGAACACTCTCTGGAACGTCGTGTTTGGAGAAAACAACTAATAATAAATAATACCGTTATTATATAGGCGCTTTTTCTCAATTTTGGGGAAATCGACTCAAAGCGCCTGAAACCCAACACGAAACAGACACGGATTTACGCCATTTAAGACAAACACAGTACAAGACAAACGAAGGGCCAGTCAGCTACTGAAGTTACAGAGATTTTTGATCGCTTGTATTTGAAAGTTGTAAAGTGGCCTGAGACCGGTACCAAAGTGTGGGGGGTGGGGCTAAATTTGTAGAATGTAAAACCGATTCAGACAAAATGCGGTCACACGTGTTTGTAGTTATTGACAAGCTCCCTTTTCAAGGCGTGTTGCGTCGACCGTCATATTTCCAACACGGCCGATGTTGTAAACCTGATGTGCAAGCACCTAGTACTGTTCAATGGTGGTGTTGTTAGAACGCCTTTCGCACTCAGATCGCCATTGTTGACACTTTCCATCTCGTAGAGTCACCCATGGAATCGTATGAAAGGCCTTGAGAAGGAGAGTGTCATGTTTGATAATAGAACATGCAGATGAAGTGTTGAAAGTGTACATGACAGATGAAAGTGGAAATGGAGATGGCAACTGTTTTTTTCAGAGCGCTGAGCCTTCTTATATTTGGCACAGAAATGTGCCATGAAGAGCTCAGGTGTCGCATTGTTATTTGTATGGCACTGCATCCAGTTTTCTGAATGGTTCTAATTGGTGCGGTCCTCATGACTGTGTCACCAGCTGAAGTTATTCAAATGGCTGTGCTGACCTCAGTTTCACCTGATGCTTCAGAGCGTCTGTCGTTTGAAGCTGAAGTGATGTCAGTGGTTCAAAACTGCAGCTTGTCAGGGTTGTGGGAGTTTTGCGCAGCCAGTTTTGTGCTGAAGCGTCCAAACCAGTCGGTTTTTCCAGATCTTGGTTGGGAGATGTACAGGCTTCACTGCAGCCGCAATTTTCGCGCTCCGGGTTGTGAGGATGGACAGAAATTGTTCATCATGTGGTTCTCAATCCGCAGTGACATGGTTGCTGATAACTGGGTGCCAAACCAATTTGTGCCTATCGTTCCCCGCACTCACACTCAAGCTCCAGTGGTTGGCATCTTCCATCTTGTTCAGTGGAATGAAACTGAATATGTTGGGCAAGTTAAAGACGTTGACGAACTTCTGCAGGTTGCCTGTGTGAGTTTCATGTCAAAGCGCCGGCCTATCCGCTTTGACTACTTGTGGGAACCAATTGATTTTATTTTGAGGAGGGTCTCTCTCAACCTCGATAAAAGCACATCCAGTCAGAGGCGTCAGTTTTCACAGTTATTTAGGACATATGCTGCATAGAAATTGCAGAAGAAACGGGTATAAATATAAATAAGTGATGTCAAGGTGTTTGTGTTTTCCTACACATTTCAGTATATTTACTGACATGTGTAGCAAAACAAACGTGACATCACTGTATTTGTCTGTTTCTCCTGCACTTTCTAGTTGCTTGAAGACCCATACTGACCATCTGTCACTATATTAATAGTTCTCTCAGCGGAGCCCCGAGACACCTACGAAAGGGTTTTGGCCCCAGTGTAAAAAAAAAAAAAAAAATAACATATATTCATATAAATGTATGAATTTTTTTTACACTGTTTTAACCTTCATTGTGTTGAGACACTTTTGAGAAGAAATAAGTGTAAAGCGAGATGTGATCTGCAGTTTTAGGGATTGATGAGCAGTTCAAATACATGATGAATAGTGCAGAACGACATGTGATTTAGCAGTATTGCGGATTGATCAGCAGTTCAGGTAAATGAGGAAATGTGTATATGCAGTGTTTGTTGCGGAAGAAAAGTGACTTGTGGGCGAACTTGTGGTTTTGGATGGATAAATGTTAAACCTCCGTTCAGTTTGTTGTAATTATGACGTTCGACATAATATCTGTTTTCCTGAATTTGCATTTATTCTTCCTGTACTTGAAATAAAATGATCATAGGAAATGTTGCTGTTGTCTCTCTTAATTCTTTTTACATCCCTGAGAATGTGGTTTGAAAGAGAATGTGGCTGCATTTCACATTTACAACAAATAGAAAGAAGCACCTGTGTCGGATGTCAGGTATTACAACAATTCATTCTTTTCAGTGACACCCAGAAAACCTTCATGATTTAGTTTTGCAACAGAAATTCACAGTTACTAATCCATTTACCTGTTCAAGTAAACATTTTCCAACTTGGATCAATAACAAAACCAAAACTTACACGGTTGTGTTGTAATACCTGACCTCCGACATAATGTCATATAAAAAGTTCTGAATGAGATTTCTCTGAAACTAAGGAACAGACTATATTCCAATTTCACATACTATTTGCACAAGCCATAAACTGTCCAACGCGGATTTTTCATGTAATTCTATCACTTTTTACTTTCAAGCACCCTTGTTGCATTTTCAGTAACACCTTTTGGCAATAGGTCATATACAAGAATATAATAATAATCTGCAATTCTTTGGAGGCATGATTTTGTTGAAAATCGAAAATACCAGTTGTGAAAATCGTTGAGCATGTGCTCCAGACCAGAGCAAATTCAAAGCAACCGGAACAAACATAGAATGGACAGAAATTTGCTGCGCATGCGTAATCAAGACGGTACTGTATAGCGGTAGGCTCTCAACTACAGGCGTGGTATGCCAAAATGCCTCAAATTTTAAAACAAAGCTGGAAAATATGAAAATCGGGAGAAATGAACTAACAAGAAAGGCAAAGCCATTATGGCTCACGTGTATGACCGATTTACATGTGTGACTTTTGTGACAAGCTTCTGCAGCAGCAAAATCCATGTTTTCTAAAAATGTAAGCATTTATCATAAATCTGTTGATCCCCCGTGACCCTTGACCTTTGTGATGATTTGACTAAATTAAGGTGAAATGGTGCCCACCAAAAATGCCCTTCTTTGTTAGCAATCACAAATAAACATTTTGGTGTTTTTCATCTAGTTAGGTGTCTAAAAAGATGTTTAAGACACATTTTGAAAAATTTCATGCTGGTTGCCAAGGGCAACGGCGGCCATATTGAAAATAAACAACATTTTTGTTCCTCCGTAAAATCCTTCAGAAGACAGCTATTGACCCAGAACAAATTTTGTTGTGTTTTTGGTGATAAGAACTACAACTTTTCAGAGGGATTTTTTCATATCTTTATTATTAAAAATGTTATAGGGCATCACAAACTGAACATTTGTCGTGAACGAAATTTCAAACATTTATGATATTCACATGGCACTAACTATTTTTCATTTGTAGATACCATAAAAAGTTTTGTAAAGTTGTTATTAATGTTTTCAGCTACATGCATGCCAAATTTCATGTGTTTATGACAATTATTAGAGAAGTTATGGATGCAGTAAACCGTACAATAAGGAAAACTTAGAAAATCGCGTTTGAAACTTTGGTCCCCTGCACTTGAAGTGAAGAGAAGAAGAAACATCTGTGCACAGCTGCTGATTGAAAAACTTAGTTATTGATGTACCTCAGAATGCACCAGCAGCATAAACAGGACCACCCTCTTCTTCTAGATGCCTTCTTCTCTCCTGTTCTTTGGCCTGCCGAACCTTCTTTCTGCGATGCTGTTGCTTAAGTTCCATTTTCCGTCTGCTGTTGAATTCCCTGACCGTGTCCCTCTGTTTGCCAAGCCTTTTGGTGTTTTCTCCAACATACAGACCTTGGGCAGTCATAAAATTCTGGCTAGCTGTGGAGCCCATGTTCAATTCTCCAACAGATACCAGTGTGGCTGTCTCAACCTTGTCACGGGAAGCGAAGGTGTTTTTTGGACAGCGACTCCAGATGACTCCATGCAGGGGACTCGTTTGTATTCTGGGTCTTGCCCCTCAGCAGAGCAGGGTCAGCAAGTTTCCTGTACACAGGAATAAGCTCTTTTGCCACCTGTCTGTTAATAGGTGTCCTGGCGTCGTGGGGAGGATTTTCACGAGCCTGAGCACGGTTGAAGAAACACCAGGAGTCTCGTCCCTTTGGGCAGCGGCCATGATGAGGATCAGTATCTGTAGAAGTACAGTGGAGAAATGAAGCCCACACTGCATCTGACATGGCCTCTACAGTATTGCTGCTCTTGATGGCCTTGGTGTAATATGCCTAGAGTTTCTTCATTGTATTTTGAGTCAGCCTGCCCTCACCCCTACCCCCAAGTGTGACGCCCTGTCTCTTCCTGTCTGCGATTTCTAAGTGCAGTGCCCAGTCTTTTGGAGACGTGATTAATACACTCTTCCTTTGTAATCTCCACCTCATCTCCATAAGTCTTCAGTTTTTCTAATTCATTGAAAGTTTTACAGTCGCTGTCAGACAGCAGAACTGTGTAACGGAGCTTGTGTTTCTCCGCTGAATGCAGCCACAGCGTCTTGGCCCCCTCCACCTCCATCATGCTAGAAGAACCATCAAAATTCTTCTGGCAGTCTGGTCTGTGGCTGTCCATCCACACCTGGTAGGCATTCTCACCACATTGTCTCATTCTTTTACCTGTGGTCTCACATGCCTGACAGCATTTACTCATTACATGGTAGTCGACACAAATGCCGGTCAGCAGGTCAATCACACATGCTACACCCACCTTCGAGTCTTGCCCCCTAGTGTGCCAAGTACCGTCAAAGCTTACTGCAATGTCAATGATGCCCTCTTCTTGCTCACATCGTGGGTTCAGTTCTTTGTGTGCTTCACGAACAGCCTGCACTGCGAGTTCTACAAGCTGTGTTTTGAGTCGGGGCGTCAGCTCAAAAACAGCCTCACAGCGGGTCCTGAAAGTCTCAGAACTAAGTCCTGGCAGGTTCAGGTACTCACAAAATTTGTTGAGTTTTCTAGCCCCAAACCCACACAGAAGGCTTGCAGTCACCGTCCTCCTAGTTATTTCAAAGGCGTTGTTGTCCCCAGGCAGCTAGTGTAGCAGATGTACAGCCAGCTGCAATAACAGCTTCACAGTTTGTGCACAACACTCGCAGGAATACTGCCATCCCCATCTTCTTCTCATCATTACATACAAGTTGCACGGATGGCGATCCACATTCAGGACAAGCACAAGCTGCAAATAAATTTGCAACTTGGTTCAGGTCGCAGATTGTTGTTGGAAGACGTGGTGGCACTGTCACGGTCGGAGGCACATTACTTCTTATGTCACAGCTGTTGTCTTCTCCACAGTCACCCTTCTCAGAAATCTTGCCGTGAAACACCCTGAACTTCTTGGCACTAGAACCTAAAGGTCGGAGGACCATGGAGACCCCGGTTCTAAGTGGCTACAAGAAGCAACACCCACGATATCATGTGCTTTCGTTTTGTTTTCGGTCGTCTCCTGTCCGTTGCCGATCTTGCGTTTCCGCGTCTGCTTCGATAAACGGGCCTCAGTCAACTGTTTTGGTTTAGCCTTCGACTTATAACCCTTTATTTTTGAGGCTGCTGGCCTTGGTTTCGTCATTTTACTTCTAAAAGCGAGGAAATTGGCTAAAAAACATGATCGAGCACGCGTTGAAAACAAGGTCGAAGCGTCACCGGAAGTAAGAAGAGTTTGTAACTCGGCCAATCAGTATTCAGAATGGTGCGGTAATGTTACTATTTTTAGAAACCAATGACGTCGTTATCCTTATATGGTGATAATCGGCCTCTCGATGGGTTCGGAAAATGCAAGAATGTGTTCCGATGATTCCCGAAGACCGCTGATCATATTATGGGATGTAAAGGGGAGAGAATGCTGATTCCAACCATATCAAACTTTCCAGCATTTAGCGAAGCGGTCGGTCTGTATCGAACGATCGAAAATGACGAATTTTCTAACAAAATTTTGTACAGCCCAAAATAGACAGGGTAGGTGCAGAAAATGTGTTTTATTATAAAATTATTTCAATAAACATTACTTTTTGAGTGAAATGAAGATAATTGAATAAAAGTGATGAAAATGCCTTTAAGTCAAAATCATGAAATTTTTTTTAAATTCGTAAATCGGAGCATTTTGCTGGGCAATACATCCCCTTAAGTGTGCATAGGAAGGTCTTATCAGCTATTTTTGTATCAAATTTGACTGAAAAATTTTCAAAAATGTTGTTAATAGCTACATGGGTGGGACAAAAAAAAAATTGAATCCTGAAGCGAGGGTCTTGGGGCACTTTTGGGTACACTTTTTAAGTGGCCAAAAATTTTTTTTTTAAAATCCGGAAATCCGGCTGTAGTCGGAAAAGTACCAACCATGCTACAATTTTATCAAAAATCGGCATTTTACACACATTCGCCAGCCTCCTGTGACCATTGACCTTTCCAAGGGGTCATCCAATTAGTATGCATGGATAGGTCTTACCATCAGGTATCTCTGTACCAAGTTGGGGTTTTAAAGCCAGACACAGTACCCCAAAGTCATTTGGGTGTTCCTTAGTGTTTTTGGGTTGAGTGGATTTTTGGGTTGTTTGAACCCCCTAGAACCTGACCACAACCATAAAATATCCCAAAATACCTTTTATTTGCTGTAAAAAGAAAAATAAAGTGAAGCACCTGCTCAATTTTTCAAGCGTTTGCGACGTCTTTTGCTAAAAAAAAAACCTAATGTTTTGACCCTGACAACACCGCTTTGCGAGCCACGAACGCCGCCATGTTTGGGTCCATTCGAACCGGTTCTGTTTCTACTTTCCAATCCACAAACCAGTTGAAGGCTACAAAGGCTCTATAAAAAGCTATTGGCGCGAAACCCGATGTCAAAAACGACCGGAGATTTCCTTGTGCGGACGTTATGCCAATTAGATGCTATTTTCCAAAACAGACCAATGAGCAGAGCGTGCCGAGTGTTCCGGGCGACTTTGTTTTTTTCCAGCCAGGCTCTGGGTTTTCCGACCGTCCCACAATGCACCATTATGCATGGCGTACAACTCAATCAAAATACGTGAATCGCTAGTTCAGATCACGCATTTTCAACATTTTACATCCCTTCATCAGTCCATCAGTTGTAATCGTTGGAAATGTCTCCAACGGCTTCGAAGAAGTTGCGTGGTGCTCAGCTAGTGGCTGCGAAGTTGAATAGACGAAGAGAGATGTGTTCGAGCAGACGAACCCGAGTGGAGAGAGAGAAAGAAAACATTCCTAAGCCTCATAATGTAAATGCCGATGGGACGGTGGTGAAATCCACAACACCCAAGAAATTTTAATTGATGAAAGATGCTAGCGACATTGGCATTGGTCAGTAAATGATAAAAAAAAAAATTGGTTTTACACATCACTCAGGTGTGTCTGAAGTGGCAAAGTACAGCAGACATTTTGTGCACCTGACACTAGTGACAGTTTCCTCTGACATTTTACCTGCAGAAACTTCATCAGTGTGCATATATCCAAGACTGAGAAAACTTTTGCTTTTTATTTTCTCATGCAAAATGTTTATACTGCATTATTTGCACATTGATGTTGATGTTTACCTTATTCTCTGTTCTCATTTTCACCTTTTTTCATCTTTGACTGAATAAACCTGAATAGGCACAGCATTCAAACTTTGCAGTTATGATTGTTATTCACTTTGCTGCATTTTGGATTTTGTGATTGCACAAGGGAGAAAAATGTTGTGACTATTCAATTCCCCAAATTGACATTTTTCCTCTTATAGCTCATGTAGTGTATTTCATCATGAATAACTCATATTCACCCCCCCCCCCCCCACCCCACCCCCGCCCACAGCTTCAGAATAAAATCCTTCTGACAAAATGTAGTTGTTTTGATAAAGAATCACCAGAAAAAAGAACTTTGTTTTTAAGTTTAGTAGTGTTTGAGATCTATTGCTTTGAATTTGTACTAAAATGTGTATAATATGGTGGCCATCTTGGTTGGTTTCCAGGGCAACGGGGGAATCGTACAGACCCAAAAACCACTTTTTTGGTCTCAGCTCACCAAACCCTATCAAAATACATCAACAGGTTAAAACAGATTCTAGACAGACAAAAGCTCATATTTGGGCTGTAGTGTCTGGCCTTAAGTTGTGAATAGTATTTGAGAAAAAACATCTTTTGTCAAAATAATTTCGAACCTATTTCCTGAGCCTTTCGTAACCCTTGACCTTTCTGAGAAGTAATCCAAATTAGTACACATATAGTTCTTGCCATCAGGTATCTCTGTTCCAAATGTGGGTTTGAAGTTGTGAATAGAATTTGAGAAAAAATAAATGTCAAAATATAGCTATTTTTGACATATTTCCTGATCACCTGTGACATTGACCTTTCTGAGAGGTCACTTAAACTGGTATGTTTAAAAAGGTCTTGCCACAAAGTATCCTTGGGCCAAGTTTGAAGAATCTGGCTTAAATAGTCTCCGAGAAAATGCCAACGTTAAAGTTTACCACGGACGACAGCAGATAGACGACCACTGGCCCAAAATATACTCACTTTTGTTTCGCACGAGCCAAAAAAAAGGGGAAATTGGAAATTGGGGAAAAAATCTGGAAATTCCCAACAAAATAGGGTGGGTTGGCAGCTATGATTTCCCCTTGTAGTGAATAGGTGCAAAAAAACGACTTACCATCATCATCGTCATCATCCTCCCCATCAATCTCTTCAGCTGAAACAGAGAAAAGGTCATCAAATTAAGTGCTTTGTGCCTGTAGCCACTGATACTGTTGAGACCCTTTGTGGCCGTCACTAGTGGCTTTACAGGAATCGTGACCAACCGCTACTGACAGCGAAAGGGTCAAAGCAACACACGGCTGCAAGTGGACACTCAGCTCAGGAAACAAAATGCCTGGCCGAAAGAGCCGTTTATTAAATTCAAAAGTATTCCTTCAAAGGGAGTTACGTTTCAGAATATTCTAGTTCAGTTGTGAGCTGGTCAGCAATCGTCAGACCTTGCAGAGTTTCAACCGCAAAAATCACAGAGAAAGACATTCTTTTCATGAACACAAGTTGAATGTACCAGCATTTCTTTACTAACCCCTTCGCTGTTAAGAAAATGTGAACGCGATCCAACTGCAAGAGGCATAGATCATCATGAGCCCTGGCGACTGCAGGGGCTTATGAGGATCTATGCCTCTTGCTGACACCACTCTGTGTCCATGTTCACAGCCACATCTAATATCTGCCAAAGTGTTGTACAGCAACTACTAACACTGCGGAACAAATTTATTTTCCAGCGCATGTCAACAGTACCAGTGCCTTCCTGCACAAGAGGGTTCAATGTATATACACATATAAAGAGTGTTAAGGCACTATATATCATAACACTTGTTTACATCTACTGCAAGCGTACAAATAAGGTCTCTGAAATAATCGCATATTCACAGCCAGATCCCCCTCCACCATACAGACATAAACGAAGCAATCAGGAGGCACAGATGCTTACCTGTATCTTCCAGAATACACAAGTGTGTGAAATAAGTTTGACTAAAATAGTTCCAAGGGTGGTGCCAAGCTATTCTGGCACCACCCTTGAACTAAAGTCATTGGTCTATATCTAAGTACTATAATGAGGTTTACATATGGCAGGGTACATACTGAAGCTTTTAGCCTCAGTATGATATCGTTTAAGATGCAAAGTTTCATCATAGTAATGTATATTTTTAAGGCGCCTATATGCATTTCTGCACGTTGCGTTTCAGTCGTTTCTGTACTAAAACAATAAAGGCAGCTCTACACTTCTCACAATCAGGAGTTGTTTGCCAAGTTGCTGCAGTGAAAGGGGTGCATTGGGGGGTGGGGGCGACACAAAAATAGAAAAAATATTCCTTACGATCTTCCTCATCGTCTTCACACTCTTTGTCATTCTGGTCAAAGCCGTCCAAGAAGGTGATCTGTTCGAGCATCTCGAACACTTTCTCTCTGTACTCTTCCAAATTTGTCACCTCACAGTTGAACAAGTCAAGGCTCTTCAAGTTTGGCAAATCTTTCTGTAGCAAGCAACAGAGCAAACATATTACAGTTCACTTCACTTACATACTACAGGGGCTATCGACATTTTGCTGTACATACACCAGGGGGGTAGCATATTATGGGGGTCTGGGGTAAAAAGAAATAAAATCTATTTGGAAGACACTTTTAACCCATTACAGCCCGAGGCTGATTTTGTAAAATTTGCTTATTGTCCTATGATGGCTACATTACAGATTAAGAGATAGATCAAATGTTTCAGTTTAAAGGTGGTGCCAGAATAGCATGGTGCCGTAGGCACCAAGCTATTCTGGCACCTCTGAACTATCAAATTCATTTCAAGCAATGGTTAATATGTCCCCTGATAGCAAAATTAAACTTACAAACTTGCTTACAGCATACTGTTAAAAGGAAAGCAGGTTAAAATTATTAAACAATCCAGACCAAAAAGGTGACTGCCAAGCGTGTAATATGCAAGAAGCACCCAACAGAGAAAGAAACACGCTTAGAAAAGACAGGTACAACACAATTTATTAATATTTCGGGTAAATACCCTTTGTCAAAAAGACAAACAAACAAACAAACAGAGAGATTAGCCGCTACTTATCTTGTCAGTGTTAATTTTTTTCTTAAATGTAGGGGGTCAGATCTAGCGCGGCAGATTCAGTTTACAGTTGCCTGAGGGTCAGCAGGATTTCCAAGGGGGTCACAGAAATGATGAAGTCAAAATTTCTCATATTTATAATATAACGCAATGCGCAGGACATAGCCACAAACTGAACCCAACACCACATTCCCTCAAACTGTACATACACAGAACATTCACGTGGTGCTAAGGAGTAAGGGCAAGCTCAAGTGAGCTACTGAAATGTTGGAAATTTAAATCGCGTTTTTCAAATTTTTGAAATTTCATTAAGTGGACTGAAATTAATACCGAATTTTAGTATTTATATGGCGCATTTCTCATATTTATAATATAACTCAAGCGCAGGACATAGGGCTCCGCGAACTGAGCCCAACCGGCAAGCATGCTCACGTGAATCACGCACATTCCCTCACACACTGAAGATAAACAGAACATTCACGTGGTGCTACGGGCAAGCTCAAGCGAGCTACTGAAATTTTGGAAATTTAAATCGCATTTTTTTTATGTTTTTGAACTTTAAGTGGACTGAAATTAATACCGAATTCGTGAAGGAAAGAGCCGCGGAGTACCCGGAGAAAGAACCCCCGAAGGTCCGCCTGAATTAATGGTGACACTTAATAGAGGAGAAAAGTCGGCGACGCCGGAACCGGGTATCGAACCTCGCACTGCATCTTGCATTGGTGGCAGGCGCTTTTACCGCTGCGCCACGGACCTCCCAACATGCTTTGAGCGCTGAAAATTTATCGGTCCCTTCACGAAAGCGTTTTTCGACTATGCAGCTTGGCGGCACACAGCATTGAACATCTACCCATTTAAATTGTCCGAGCCAATCGTGCTGGAAAGAACGCGAGGTCTTTTTTTTTTCACTATCCGATTTGCTTATAGGAACTTCAGACTGTGTAGAAGACTGTGATTTTGAGCTTGAGAACCCGAATTTCACGAGTCCGGCCATGCTTTTGCCACAGGAAATGCCGATAGTCACTTGACCGGCTCTGCCGCGCAAGAGTTATATCTGTTAAATTTCTGTTGCTGCGCACATGGGGTACTGTTGCTGCGTTGGCGTTCGGCGCTCTCACAAAATCTTTGGTGCTTCTGCTCTGCACGCGCGGCTGTGAAACGTGTTCACGATGACGCACTGGTGAGTTTTTCAGTGCGTAAAGATAAAGCTTACCGAGTCAGAGTAAAAATTTTTACGTCAGTCTGACGCAGAACACAAAACACTAGTGCGTCAAATGTGGCTTTAGAGGGTCAGATACGCACATTTCTGCGTAATAATTATCACTGATTGTCAAAAGGAATGTGGCAACTGAAGGAGGCGACGTAAAATAAAAGAAAAGGGAGAACAAAAGTGCGGAAAAAGTAAAAATGACGTCAACGAAAAATCGTAAGAGAGAGACTCGGAAAGAACCTGAACACCAAAATAGCTCGTCTCCTAAATCTGTAATATAGCCTTCATATGGCAATAGATACATTTTACAAAAATGTGGCTTATAGTTCAAGAGTGGTGCCAGAATGGCGTGATTGATTGATTGTACATTGCTTAACGTCCCGACAGCAACAAGGCTTTCTCAGGACGTGCCTGCACTGCTTGTGAAAAAAAAATAAACAGAACATTGAATGTATGTCGCCAGCCGGTCAAATACATTAAATAAACCTAACACATGGGGCCTAAATAAAGCTAAGACCATTTAGCAACACACATCCAATATCAAGAGCTACAGGCAGTGCAGACAGTAAGGGAGAGTTTTAAAAAGGCAAATACAGGTGAATGGACAAAGGGTAGACAGAAACACATGCCCCAGAATAGAGAGAAAAACCCACCCTGTGGGGCTGACCAGGGTGACCCTGGGAACTAAAAAATACCTAACCCCACCCAAGTCCCCCAGGGCAGACCCGGGTGGGGTCAGAATGGCGTGGCTCCTGAATCTGTAATGTTGCCTTCATAGGGCAATAGATACGTTATACAACATCAGCATTACTTGAACGGGTTGAGATAAACAACCCCAAGGCCAATCAGTTATGAAAACATTGGAATCATGTTGTTCATTGCCCAATGCTCAAATTCATCATTGTGCCCCATAAATAAAAACACAAACAGAAATAAAAGAAGTAAAAAAAATAGAGCTGTAAATGAGTTAAGAACATACCAATGGCTTGAGGGCATCAATGTCTTTGATTTTGTTGCCACTGAGACTGAGGTGTGTCAACTTGGGGCAGCCTGTGAGAGCCTGCAGACCCCCGGATATTCTGTTATCACTCAAATCCAACTGCACACAGGCAAAGACAAGAAATGTATTAATTCTGGATCCACTCAAAACCTAGAGCTGACAAGAAAGACACATTCAAATTGGACAACTAAGATAGCGCATTTAACCACAAATTAGATTCCAGCAGACAGAGCGAGATACAAATAAACTTTCAAAACTCATGATAAACAAGAAAGGCAAAGCCCTTATGGCTCACGTGTATGACTGATCCACACGTCTGACAATAAGTTAAAGGATGGCTTCTGCACTAACAAAATACATGTTTTCTCAAAATTTAATCAGTTTTCACACATGTATCTGTCAAACACCTGTGACCCTTGATCTTTGCGATGAGTCGACTAAATTAGGCTACATAGGAAGGTCTTATCATCAGCTATCTTTGTGCCAAATTTGATTGAATAGTTTGCAAAAATGTTAATAACTACAATTGACATTTTATACACATTTGTCGACCTCTTGTGACCCTTGACCTTTTCCGAGGGGTCATCCAAATTAGTTTGCATAGATAGGTCTTACCATCAGGTATCTCTGTAGCAAGGTCGAGTTTGAAGTTGTGAATAGTATTTCAGAAAAACATTTTTTGTCCAAAATATGGCTATTTGTATACCCATTTCCTGTGCTCTTGTGACCCTTGACCTTTCTGAGGGGTCATCCAATTTAGTATGCATAGATAGGTCTTACCATCAGGTCTCTCTGTAGCAAGTTTGGGTTTGAAGTTGTGAATAGTATTTGAGAAAAAACATCTGTCAAAATATGGCGATTTGGACCTATTTTTGCACTCGTGACCCTTGACCTTTCAGAGAACAACCAAATTAATGTGTGTATAAAGGTCGTATCATCAAGAATCTTTATAATATTAGAGAAAAAAATTATGTCCAAAAATAGCTATTTCTAACATATTTCCTGTGACCTTGACCTTTGTGAGAGGTCACTGAAATCGGTATGTTTAGAAAGGTCTTGCCACAAAGTATCCTTGGGCCAAGATTGAAGACTGTAGCTTGAATAGTCTCCGAGAAAATGCCAACTTTACCACGGACAACAGCGGATGGACGGCCACTGGCCCAGAATGAGAACAGTCTCACTTTTGCTTCGCACTTGAGCCAAAAAACTGTAACCAGAGGCAGTTTACCGCTTCCCTGCCACAGGACAGATTTTGTTTCTGAAATCTGTGTATACCCAATGACCACAAACAATAGCAGTCCAAAAAACATAAATGCAAATTGGTCTTGACAAGAGGCATAGCTCCTCATCAGCCCCCGCATCTGCTGGGGGCACATGAGGATCTTTCTCTTGCAGCTGTATCAAGGTGTTAACTCATTTAGCCCAGCGCACATATTTCCCAAATTTTGGAGATGCCATCAAACGACTATGCACCTGTTGCAGGAGATGGATCGACCATGATAATTCAAGGGTTGTGCCAGATTAGCTTGGAGCTGACAGGCACCAAGCAGAGCATGGAATTACTCGTGCTAAAAAAAGAGGAAAACCATTTTTCACTAGGGGGGTCCGGGGGCATGCCCCCCCCCCCCCCCCACCCCTCCCCCCCCTGGAAATTTTTTCAAAATTTACATTAAAATTTGTGCAATCTGGTGCATTTTAGAGAGAAACTGAGCAGTTTAACCACCTAAAAATCTTGCTTTTTTTCTTATTTTTTGGGTGCACTTTTTTGTGTGTGTCAAAGGTTTAAAAGTTATAATAACACTTAAAGTATTCAACAGAATATATCCAAATGCTTATTCAAAATACATCTGAATGTCTTTCCATTTTCCATTTTTTTTAATTTGAGTTTAATTATATAATATATATACTTTCTTTAATAATCTCTGATTAATCAGCTGTAAGTATGGATTCCTTTTCTGTCTTATTTAATACTATGTACCATGGTCACTGAACTGGAGAAAGGTTATATAGATTTTTCAACATACTTTCATCAAACTTTACTGGAAAAAATACATTGTAATAAACTTATTCACCATCAAGAGTAATATTTCCAATGGCACTGCTTTTAGCTTTCTTGTGTTTCGCTGTAGACACGTGAGCATCAAGAGCTACGCGGCCGCGTAGTTAATATCAACTCTGCGCAGTTTGCGGCAATGCGCCTGCCCACAGGCCGCTAACTTGCGAATACACTGAGGGCGGAGCTCGTCGTTTACGCTTTTCTCGAGCCAAGTCCATCTCCAAATATTCTTGGCTCCAGAATCGTCTATTCTGTCTCCGCGTTTAAGTATTTTCTCTTTGCCATATTTTGACCAGACGACGACTACCACTGAAGACCGGAAGCGACCTGTGCGAGCTAAAGCTAACGCCTCGCTCAATTTTGAATACGCGATTTGGGGATATCCGCCACATAAAGATCGCGAAACACGGTATTGGAATAGTGACTTTACGATTTTGTTTTCGGCGGAATTTTTTTTCCCCGGCGGAATGGCAGCTTCATTTAAGCGGAAATCCGCCAAAAAGAGGAAAATTCCATGCTCTGACCAAGCTAATCTGGCACTGCCCTTGAATTATCATAGTCGACCCATCTCCTGCTGTAGTGCGTCAGGACTGAACGAGTTAAAGTGACTAATGTGAAATTACTGATCAGCGTCTGTAAAAGAGTAATACTTTACCTTTCTCAAGTTTCCGAGTTTAGGAAAGTTGTTGAGGGACTGAAGACCAACATTGATCATGCTTAATGACTCGAGGTTAGTGAAGTCACTGGTCAGGCCTTCGATCTCCGTCACCCGGCAGTTGTCCAGATTCAAATCTTTGATCTGCACAATCAGGTTTATATTATTGATTTAAATGTTCCAATCAACTTCGTACCAACAAATGAAAATGTGACAAACTTGCTTGCAACTGTAATCACTCAGGATATGTTTAACAGTTCAGCTGTGTTAAATTCTATGTTCCACAACTATAATTGTCAACCAGAAGCCAGTTTCAAGCCATATTTTGGCATGTGCACTGCTCCTATCTTCATGCGTTATAGCAATACACAATACATATGTCAGTTCCAGGGTTTTAGAATCCGTTTATAGAAGCCTGATCGAAAGCATACTGACTTTTAACATCACTCCTTGGTATGGCAACCTCAGTATGAAAAACAGGGGCAGACTGTCACGTATCATCAGAACAGCTGAAAGATCATTGGCCTAGGACAGTACCCAGTAGATGATCTGTACCATAGAGCTGTCCGAAGAATAGCTGCTAGCATTGTCAATGATCCTCGTCACCCACTCTCTGATCAGTTTCAAATGCTACCATCAGGCAGACGTTTTAACATGCCACTTGCCAAAAAAATGTTTTTAAGAAGTCTTTTATTCCAACTGCTGTCTCGATTTTGAACTCGAGTTTATAACACTGCGATAAGTATGATCTACTTAACATTACCTCCCATCTTGTGACAGATTGCTGCAATGATAATTTTTCATATGTTATTGTAGCGTTTGTTAATGTCTTATATTGTTGTTTCGTCACGAGCCGAAAGGCAAATTTCTGTCGTGCCTTGACTCGAACAGACAATAAAGTTGTATTGTATAGTACTGCTTGGTTACTCCCCAAGCAAGAGTCAACAGGCTAAATCAAGTTAAAATTAAATTTTAGTTTGTCTAACCCCCGCCATTACAAACCTTGCTGTGACTGAACGCACTTGTTCAGGTGATGGACCAAAAGAGGCCGACCTTGTAGCAGACGACGTTCCCCCGATTACCATAATGTATGCAAATAAGTCACATGATGTTAGCTCACCTTGCCCAATCACTACCACATGAGTGAATTCTGTCATTATTTCTGACGTTGAAACAAGTGGGGCATCGTAATAACAAACAAAATGGCCATGCACATTTCGGAAAAAAAAAGTCTGCATGAAAATAATCTCTTGTTCAAAGCTTCCTACCATGCAACCTACGCATCCACCACCGTGTCGCATGGCGGCCGGTCGACCGGTCCGCCCTCGCGTGTGCGAATCGGGGCACCCACAAAAAACCTAATCATTGTAAAAAAAAAAAAAATTTTAAAAGGGTCTTCTGTGAACATTTCTCGCACTTCGTTAAATATTTGAACGCTCTTGATAAACGCAACGGTAGGTGGCGACTATAGCTCAGTCTGTAGTAATGCTTATCCACTTGTGCGCACGTTTACGTCAGTCATGGCGGCTACCGAGTAAACATGGCTCGATTCCGATACATGGCCCTGCCGACTCATTCTAAGGGAAAAACTATTACTCAATAAATGACGACTATCATCTTGTGGAAAGTCCAACGAAGTACACTAACACAGATTCAAGCGTTCGAACACACCGCCATTAACAACAAACAATGCGCATCTAAAAACCATGATTTCTTTGTTGGCCATTTTCCTCTTCTTGCTGCCAGTTAAGCGCTATGAAAACTAGGTCAACATGAGGAACGAGCGAATATCGTCTTCTAATGATTCCAAACAAAATCAATCACTTGCAAAGAAAGAAAATAGTCGAGTTATCTATAAAAGCGCCATTGAACGCACAGTTGCGAGGTAAACCAGCGCGTTTTCAAAGATTTTGCTTGTTTTGGGCACTCGCATTCAAGATGGCGACTACACGCCTTCTGTAGTCCACGACTCGCGGCAAGGAAGACTGCTCTCCCTTTACCTTCTTCCCCGGAGACGGGCACCTGACCAAACCTTTGCATCACTTGTCAACGATACACAACTAATCAACATCAGAAAAACTAAATATACTAGCGAAAACAGATGAGGGAAATTGTGAACAAAGGCTGTCCTTCCTCCGATCGACATCATGATACCTCTGCAATGAACAAAACGCAGGGCTGACACGGCAAGGACTAGTGGCCGACTAGTGTAGGACACGAAGTGACCACAATCATGTTTTCGCAGTAAAATGCGATACACATACCCCAAATAACCATGGGGAAAAGTGCGAAATTATTAAACACGTGTACGAATAAATGATTTTTACATCTGAAGTGTTCAATCAACGAAATAAACCACAAAACAAAACTTCTATCAACATCCAAGTGGACACGGCAGACCCAAATATCACGCCTAGGTCCCAATCTCGGCATAGGTCAAACCTTTACATATGGATACATTTGTCAAATACTAGCGGACTGGCCATAAAAAGACATGTACATTTTATCTGAAACGCACTATAAGATTTAATCCACCTATACTGATCACTGTACACACGAAAGCTGCGTGTCGGAATGTTAACCATCAAAAAGGGCGCCATATTTGATCTGTAGTAAGTAGAAGCGTCGGTGACACGCACGAGACTTCCTCATAATTTTTATCGTTTTTGAGACCAAAACTACGTTATTGAACACAGCATAGAAAAGATTCAAAGATGGTTATTCGGTTTCAAGTGCATCAGTTCAGATACATAACTAGGCACCATAAATCTTGTCACATTTGTACATTTGGGGCAAGGCTTCGTTTATGCACATGGGGAAGAGAGCCAACATGGCCAAGTCTCACAATGAAGGAGCAATGGCGAAGTGGGCAAAGATTTGCGAAATCTGTGAGAAAAAGTCAAAACATGCATTTACCTGGTTAGCAGCCCTTCCTCGCATCTCCAATTCAATTCGTTTTTCCATACCTACTGACATTTTTTGTGCTTTCTGTACTGTTTTTCACTGTACCACACGATCGTCTGCACTATCACTATCGCTGAGTCGATGCTTGGAACAGTGCGCGCGGGACAGAAGCGGTGTTACCGGAACACGCCGATTGGTCAGTTCTTAGTCAAGCGCATGCGGGTTCACCATGCATATTCATGATTTGCCCTTTAAAGCGACCAATCGCGGCGAGGTGGCGCTGATCAAAGCAAAACAAAACGCACGTGGTTTTAGCCCGCGAAAAACTGCGTAAGGTTTCACTATCATGTTATGTACGATTTCATCCCGATATAACCATTAAAATACCAAACACGAAGATATGGCTTTTTGGTTTTATATCCCAACACACTACTCACAGCGAGGGGGCGTGCCTTAAACATAAGCAAGAAAACAAGATGAGGATTTCTAGTCATCCCAAGCGCGGCCGTCTACTGACTCCGACTCGGTGCCTGAACTTAGGAGTTTGGAGCTCCGAGATGCGTTTATCTCAGTTTTAGGAACATTCAGAGTTGTTCATATTTTTAGGCTTATTATGCTGATCCATTTGCCTCCTCTCTAAGCATACCTTTGATCAACACATGGTTAACTTCTGGTTCGGGGACGGTAGTCCACGGCACCAAAGTCAGTCAGTGATTGGAAATGGCCGACGGCCTTGGCGTCGGCGGAGCGGGTCTGACTACTGGGGGGACAGGGAAATCTAGTGCCTATAGAGTACGACCTGAACATTGATCAATTCAGGCGCACTGCAACTGTGCCACTTTGATTATCAGGACCTTTCAACGGACATGCTATGCCGCTAAATGGAACAAGCCCGTCTTTTTTCCCTGGGTTGAGAGTCCAACTACCGGGGCCGGGACTGACGGGGGACTCGAACCCACGACCCTGCGATTCCCTTCGCTCTCTTGCTACGACGCTTAACCGCCTGAGCTATTTCGGACTCTCTGATCAACACACACGTCGGCGCACACAAATAAAGACGGACACTGACACCCCTTGCAGGTCAGACCAGGACCACGGCTAAATGATTTTTTTTTTTTTTTTTTAAGGTAAAACCAGCTAGTCTCCCATAGACAGTGGTTTTGGGGAGACGGGAAATTGGATCTAGTCAGTCAGCGATGAAGGCGCCTACCCCTCCTCTACTGACTCAGCTACTGCCCAATTCACACTAGATAAAGAAAGATAAACAAACTTTTATTGAGAACTCTTAAACTTGTTTTAACTTACTTCTAATCATAATTTATGCGATATATAATACAGACTTAAAATACGAATTCTTAAACCTTTTGTTTTTATACATAGGTGGTCCTGAATCCTAACCCTGATTTTAAATATGAAAATAAATTATACTTTCTTCCCTATACAAGGACCGTGTTGGTTATGTGAACAGACAGTGTGGCATATTTTAAAAAGTAATGAAAATTTCCTTTCAGTTTATTGTTGTCCTTGTCAACTAAAGTAAATATGTTAGTCTCTGATCACTTCGGTACTATTACTTACTTACTTACGCCTGTCACCCCTACCCGGGTATAGGCCGTCGACGAGAGACCTCCAGCAACTCCTGTCCTGTGCTTCTCCTTCGATTCTACTCCAGGTGGTTCCCAGTCTCTTGATGTCTGCTTGGAGGTCTCGACGCCAGGAGTTTCTCGGCCTACCTCTTTTCCTCTTTCCCTGGGGGTTCCATGACAATGCCTGCCTAGTGATACTGGAAGCTGGCTTTCTCAGACTGTGACCGATCCATCCCCATCTTCTTCGCCCAATTTCATTCTCTGCTGTTATCTGCTCTGTTCTCTCCCAGAGTCTGACGTTGCTGATCTTCTCTGGCCAGTGGATTTTCAAAATTCTTCTAAGGCAAACTGTTCATGAAGGTCTGTACTCTGTTGACTGTGGTTTTTGTCAATCTCCATGTCTCTGCTCCATATAGGAGAACTGCTTTTACATTGGAGTTGAAAATCCGGACTTTGGTGTGTTGTGACAGCTCTCTGGAACTCCACACTTTTTTCGGTACTATAGGGACGAAAAAAAAAAGGGGGGGGGGGGGGAGAAGAAGAAGAAGGCGCTTGCTGCCATTAGTACGCTCTGCGGTGGCCGCCGAGCTCGTAGAGACAGGAACTTGATCCATCTCCTTCTACTCTAACCCACCCTCTGATCCAATCACACTGGTACACAGAAATAAAGACGGACACACGGCGGTTCCCGCCATTCGTAGGCTCTGTGGTCTGGCGTAGAATAGCTATTCTGAAGTGAAGAATCATAGCACGAGCAGCGACTACAAATGACGTCACTTCAAGCTTCACGTTATGGCATCATTACTGAGTCCCACGAGGCCGTGTTTATAGTGACCACTCGATGTTATACGTCACTCATCACAGTACTAGGCTAACATTTGACGTATCAGAGAATCAACTTTGCAATTTTCTTGCTGATTTTCACGCCTAGAGCTTACAGGTCACAATTTTACTTAATCCTACCCCAGGGCCGGGACAACTAGCAGGCTTATGTTTATGAAAAATCATGCGGGTATTAATGAGAAGATAGCTTTTATAGTAAAAGAAAAAGTAAAGTTATGTTAGCTGTTTTACAAATGACTCTGAAAAAGTGTTGCAGAAAATTGTCAGATTTTCACATCTAGGGCATACAGGTCACAATTCACCTAATCATACGGACAGCCGACTAACTGTAGGCTTATGTAAATACCGTATATGAAAAATCATGCGATTATTTATGAGAGGATTGTTTGTTTTTTCGTAAAAATGATTCAATTGTTTTAAGATTATCCATATAATTCGTGAAATTAATCCCAAAAACATGAAAATATACTTTTTAAAAAAAATCATTATCAATCAAAAAGTTCTAGGGGCCATACCATACTGTCAAGCTAGGTTAATCTGTCATCCCCTATTTATACATTCTAGTAAGCAAAGGTCCTTGAGCCCTCTGCTGCCTCAATGAGCCAAAGCATGACTGCGCCGGCCCACTAGATGTGGTCATTGGCCCAAAGGTGTTCTGCTTACTGGAATGTGTCTGGGTGGATGGGGTATTTACATTTTCAAAATAGTCACTCGAATGATAATTTGGTAAAGGAAACAGTTTACCCCTGTGTAAGTTTGACCTCAGAGGTGACCACGGCACCTGTGCATCATGTTCTCATGGGGGAAATATGTGCTGGTCTGTTATGTTGTACCTCACAAACCTGCATATATTTATTTGGATGGGGAGGGAGGAGAGTTTGAGGCTTCTCTCTGCATAACCCTCGCAGGTCAGTCAAGGATCAGGGAATGGCCCTTCCCTGATCCTTGACCGATTTTCGAGGGTGGTCAACAAAATCTGTACGCGTAGCACGGTCTAATTATCAGCTACCTTCGGTTAGTGCCAAGTCTGAAGTTGGAAAGAAAGGATTCATCAAAAATCGAAATGTTGCCCTAAAAATGTTTTTACATTGTATATTTTCCACCTTCTTGTGGAAAATGTCAGTATTCAGTAAGTCTGTATCATTGAATATCTGATACAAAGCTGGTTTTCAAGTTTAAAGATACAGTGAAGTTAAGACGTAACAGCAGGCCTAGCAACCAAGTAATCACTGACTCCTGTGAATGTGCTAATGATGGCTGAGAAGATCTTCAATTAGCTATCGTACAGCTCTGATGCCGGAACACACACAAACACCCCGGCCCAGGACAAAAATTAACAAGAGCTAATGCCAGTAGTGTCAGCACACACAAAATGAAGTGACTGAAAACATTCCAGGGACTAATTATGCGTCTGCAGGGGTTCATAAGAATTTATGTCTCTTGTAGATGTGACAGGCTGGCTGAAGGGCAGTTCTGTATAAACAAAAACGGTCCCCCCAAAAAAGGGCTGAAATTCAGCTTTCTGGGATTTCTAAAGAGCTGAATTAGCCTCCAGGACTTTAGACTGTCTGTCAACTGTGTGTCAATATGCGTGACTGCCAATTAAAGTAAAAGGGCAGGAAGTGGAGGTGGGATTGAACTACCTCAAGATTTCATCAAGTGACTGACTGCTGCCCTGACAAAGTAACTCACCGAGTCATTAAGTTCCGCTTTAAAAAAAAAATTGATTTCAAGTCAAACTGTACTGTTTCAACGAAAATCACCGAAACAGCTTCTATTTCTAATACTGAAAGAAGGAATGTACCGCTAATACAAAAAATCTTAAAGCGCTGCTTGAATCACCCTGGATTGGCCTTAATAGTCTCTGTAATAGTGAGGTTTGGTTTGAAACAAACATCTCCCAACAAGGAGCGAGAACATAATCACTGTAGACAACCAGCGCGTACCATAAGCATAGACAACAAACAGATCATTTCCAAGAGGCACAGATCCTCATGAGCCCTCGGGGCTCATGAGAATCTGCACCTCTTGGAGATCTCACTGGTTTGGAGTGTTGTCTATGCCTATCAGTGGTAGGCTGTTTGTCCACGGTGATTGCGCTCTCGATCATTGTTGGGAGTCGTTTGTTGCAAACGAAACCTCAATGTCGTCACTGAAGCTGTCAGCATATCAGTTTCCGACCTGTTGTAAGTCCTATACCCTTCCGTCTGCAAGGTATCGACCCGCAAACCCGAACACTGACTCGTCAGACTGAATAAGCTGTAACTGAGTGTAACTCGGTAATTAGACTGGCTTTTAGTTTTCTGTCGGCTGAGAAATGCTTATTCCTGAGATGTGTGTCTTGTTAAAACAGTCTCCAAACAAAACTGACGAGCGAAATTCAGAAACTGTTTTCAACAGTGCGACAATGTCGTCTGCTATTACACTTTTCCCGCTTCGTACTTCGCGCCGATTTGATCACGTGACCAGTCATCAAGACGCCTGTGGAATATCAGCGGAGGGAAGAACACATGGCGACGCGGAAACAAAGGCTGCTACCTAAAACACGAAACATTTCACACCCATTTCACCAGCAATTTAATCTTACCTCGAGCCCAACCCGATTCCATGCTTTCCTTTATCCCAGTGCACGTCTAATGCTGCGCTCCAGCGTTGCCAACACGGCCAAAGAAAGGGACTCCTCAGTGGCGTGTCCATCTTCAAACTAATTCAGCTAATTTCCGCACAGCCGGCGAAATATTTCAGTTAATAATTTTCACAGACACACTTAGAAGCTTTTGGCGTGTGAATTTGTAAAGTCTGACGCCGATCCTCGGTACCAAGCCTCGAAAACTGAGTGCGTGGGTCATCCGATTCAAGATGGCGGCCGCTTCAGCACATTCCAGTTCGATTTGACTGGCTAGGTTGTGAGAGCTGTAGGCTGAGCGTCGTGCAGGAAAATAGCGAGCGGTGAGGAGTGGCGAATGGCTCAGCAGTGACAGAGAGAGATTGGCCATGTTCGCTAGGCTGACTATTATCGAGCTCTGACGACTATGTACTGTTTCTTTGGGTGTAAGGACGAAAAAAGATAGAAGTTATTGGTGTGGGGAAGGGTGCAATTTTCTTTTCGATGTCATGGCTGCATGCAATACATGTTACTTTGATCACTTATAGAGGGTGTTTGTGGGGTTGTAGTTACTAGGTCATGACGTAATATGTCCTTGAGCATTTTATGCTGAGACATGAAGCTTGGACTCTTTCACTACCAGCGCCAAGGCACTGACATTTACTTCTGCCAACGAGTACCAACCGGGTTGGGGATGGTTTGCTCAAGAGTTGTTCCTGATTAGCCTGGCGCCTAGAGAGGCACCCAGGTAACAGGAACCACCCTTGACTCTTGAGTAATAAAGATAGATAATTCTTTTGCAATTGGCCCAGTAAACGCAAGAGAGCTGGCTTTCCATGTCGATCGCCCATGTGCCGCAAATCTATTTTTAGTGTGTACAGCCGGCGTGGCTTCGCTGACATCATTTTTCGCAGTAGAGCATACTGCGGCCGTGGCTGGCCTATAGTGTGTTGTACATAGTCTGTTAGTACCCGTTATCACTCAAGGCGAACAACACAAAGCAATAGCCGCTGAAGGTCCCGAAGCATCAAACAACTAATGCACGGTGTCCAATCATCATTTGGGGAATGTGTGACATCATTGTGTATGGCGTTACTTCAACCGGCCTCCCCCCACCCCCACCCCCTCCCCCTCCCAACAACAAAATAAAAAAGAAGTTGTTTACCTGCTGACAAAAATTTTAAACTCAATGCAGGTTGTGACTGTGGTTGCCTTTTAAAAATAGTTGTTTAAATATTTTTTTTTTAAATTAAAAAAAATATATTAGGGACGGCTCGATTGCCGACATACATTGTAACTGTTGTCTCCTTTGTACAAAAAGAGAGGGGCCTAACGATGGAAGGAGGACAACGTGCACATTTAAACCAAAATAAAAAATAAAAAGAAAGGCTAGTAACAAAGGTGCAAGGTGCAATTTTGACCATTTTCTTCATTTTTATTTCCCACTAGCACAAAATGTGATCGGGGACAGCTCATGCTGATTTCGTCCGCAAGGTTATAGTAACAAAGAACAGGAGTTTTATATATGGGCCACCGCAGACGTCGAAAATGGGAGGCAATAACCTGCGTCGTCGAGTTGTGTACCCTTATGTAAAACGGAAGTGGCCACGACTAAGTCTTTCTTTTCAATTTGTTATGGACTGTTGACTAAATTTACGGCTGCTTTTGTCATTATTTACAGCATACCCATCATGATCAAGGCCATTCTCGTCTTCAATAACCATGGGAAGCCCAGACTGATGAAATTTTACCAGTTTTACGTAAGTATGATCACTACAAACAGACGACAAATGCTAGGGGGCGTGGAAATTATTCGAGTATACACTTTACTTAGACCTCGTGTGTCAACATGGATATTTTTTTTACCCAACATCGATGAGATGGAATGTAACCTGTTATTTATAAGTGGTTAGTCTTAGTGCAACAAAATTAACGAATGCTTAATCGGAGCCGTTCTTTTGATCTTTATTTTTACTAACTATACTTTAGTTTCACAAACTGCAGTCTGAGTAATAATAATAATACTTACTTACTTACTTACGCCTGTCACCCCTACCCGGGTATAGGCCGTCGACGAGAGACTTCCAGCAACTCCTGTCCTGTGCTTCCTTCGATTCTACTCCAGGTGGTTCCAGTCTCTGATGTCGCTTGGAGGTCTCGACGCCAGGATTTCTCGGCCTACCTCTTTCTCTTTCCTGGGGTTCCATGACAATGCCTGCTAGTGATACTGGAAGCTGGCTTCTCAGACTGTGACGATCCATCCCCATCTTCTTCGCCCAATTTCATTCTCTGCTGTTATCTGCTCTGTTCTCTCCCAGAGTCTGACGTTGCTGATCTTCTCTGGCCAGTGGATTTCCAAATAATAATAATACCGTTATTATATAGGCGCTTTTTCTCAATTTTTGGGGCAAATCGACTCAAAGCGCCGCGAACTGAAACCCAACACGCACACTCACGTAACAGACACGGATTTATGCCATTTAAGACAAACACAGTACAAGACAGACAAAGGGCCAGTTCAGCTACTGAAGTTACAGAGATTTTTGATCGCTTGTATTTGAAATTTGTAAAGTGGCCTGAAACCGGTACCAAAGTGTGGGGGGAAGAACCCCTGACGGTCCGCCCGAATTAACGGTGACACTTACCAGAGGATAAAAGTCCGACGCCGGAACCCGTTTTCGAACCTCGCACTTTGGCATTGGTGGCAGGCGCCTTAACCACTGCGTCATGGACCGCCCCTGAGTGATAACCCCAGAACGGTTTAACCTATATCATACTGAGGCTAAAAGCTTCCAATTTGTACACTCCCATTTGCAAGCTACATTATAGCACTTACAGATAAGGATATAGACCAATGACTTATAGTTCAAGGGTGGTGCCAGAATAGCTTGGCGCCTAGAGGCGCCAAGCTATTCTGGCACCACCCTTGAACTATTTTAGTCCAACTTATTTCACCCACTGGTGTATTCCAAATGATAAGGGTTAATATAAATAAACTGTGTTTCTCTGTTTTGTTCCCCACTCCCACCCACCCTCTCTCTCTCTCTTTCTCTCTCTCTCTCTCTCTCTCTCTCTGTAGATCTATCGGACCGGTGATGATTTCATGCTTGAGATCTAATTACAAGAGGTAGATTAGGTTCTTCATGTATTATAATTTCCATTATCTGTATTTTATAGCCAGAAGACTTGCAGCAGCAGATTGTTCGAGAGACATTCCATCTGGTCTCAAAACGGGATGACAATGTTTGCAATTTCCTTGAGGGAGGGACGTGAGTATTACAATTAAAGTTAATGTCCAGTGTTCATGTGTCCAGACATATATTTGACTCTTTGCCAATACCCAGTAACTGTTCTGTATTATCTACTCTGCCAGGAAGTAGTTTTGTTAAGTGTTCATTTTTGGATCTTGTGCGCATGCCAAGTCTGGTAGGGATCTAAAGTGTGTGGGATAACAGTTGTAATGTGTTGCAGAACCAGATGCTCAAACATTTTCATAATGACAGACGTAAGGGCAACAGGCCTGTAATCATTAAAAGAGGAAACTGTGGACTTTTTCGGGACTGGAATGATAACAGATTTTTTTAAGCATAGTGGAACTTTACAGATTCTGTGGGACCAGTTAAAGATGTCTATGAAAACGTTTGAGAGCTGGCTAGCACAGTGACGGAGCAGGCTGGGCAAAATTTCATCCGGGCCTGCAGCTTTGCGGACATTCAACCTCTCAAGCAGTTGCTTGACATCGTGTTCACAGACAACAAAAGGCTGAGTGTCCTCACCACTGGGTGTATGCAGGGGTGGTCATTTTGCTTTTCAAATCTGCTGTAAAACACGTTCAATTTGTCTGGTAGTGTGGGGTCTCGTTTGTCTGCTGGTTTAGATGGTTGCTTGTAGTTGGTAATTTTCTGTAAGCCTTGCCATAAGTCACGTGAGTTGTTTGTGGTTAGACCATTTTCAAGTTTACTGCGGTAGCTCAGCTTAGCAGCTTTGATGCTTCGCTGTAAATCATATTTTGCCTTTTTGTATTGTTTGTCACCTGATGGAAATGCATCGTCTTTAGCTTTCACTTTTTGTTTGATGGAACCAGGGCTTGTCATTCGGGTACTGCACGATAGTTTTGGTTGGGATACACTGGTTCTCACAAAATTTGATGTAATCTGTCACGGTCTCTGTGTATACGTCAATGTCCGAAGCTGCATTTCTAAACACGCCCCAGTCTGTAGCCTCAAAACAGCTGCAAAGTGTCTCTGCCATCTGTCCATTTGCGCATAATGCGCCTGACGGGGTTTTCACGCTTGATTTGTTGCTTGTAGGACGGGATTAGGTAGATCATGCTATGATCAGACTTGCCAAGAGGTGCATGTGCGATTAAATGGAAAGCGTTCTTGATAGTTGAATAGCAATGATCGAGAATATTGTCACCTCTCGTAGCGCATGTCACTTGCTGAACATACTTTGACAGTTCTTTCCGTAGGTTAGCATTTGTTAAAATCACCAGTGACTAGTGAAATGCAGTCTGGACTTGAGTTTTCACGCTCAGTAACAATGTCAGAAAGCTGACTAATGGCAGTGGCTGTGTTGGCTTGAGGAGGAATACATACAGCGGTAAGGATGACGGACGAAAACTCGCTGGGCAGGTAAAAAGGAAGGCACTTTATTGTAAGAGTTTCTAGGTCAGGGGAACAGAACTGGGTCACAACTATTCACAACTTCAAACCCAAACTTGCTACAGAGATACGTGATGGGAAGAGCTTTCTGTGCATACTAATTTGGTTGATCCCTCGGAAAGGTTAAGGGTCACAAACGCTCAGGAAATAGGTAAAAAATAAAATAGCCATATTTTGACAAAAGATGTTTGTTCTCAAATACTATTTACAACTTCAAACCCAAATTTGGCACAGAGATACCTAATGGTAAGACCTATCTATGCAGACTAATTTGGATGACCCCTCGGAAAAGTCAAGGGTAACAAGAGGCCGGCAAGTGTGTGTAAAAACTAAAATGCTGATTTTTGATAAAATTGTAGGTATTGTCAACATTTTTTGCAAATTTTTTATTCAGATTTATCACAAAAGTAGCTGATGATAAGACCTTCCTATGCATACTAATTTAGTCGACTCATCGCAAATGCCAAGGGTCACGAGGGGTTGACAGATGTTAGAAAAATGCTTACATTTTCAGAAAACATGGATTTTGCTGTTGCAAAAGCCAGCCCTTTACGTAAATAATAATAATAATAATAAGGAAGATTTATAAGGCGCCTATACATGGTAAGATGCTCTAGGCGCTGTACATATGAACAAGGAAAATATTACACAAAAAGGTGACAAAGCCACATGTACAATTACACAAAAAATGACTAATTAATTACATGAACACTGATAATCAAGAAGCCACATGTACAATTACACAGAACAGAAAATACTAATTACATGAACACTGATAATCAAGATGGGAAAAGATGGGTTTTAAGGCTGTGTTTAAAACTGGCACTAGACTCACTGTGTCTCAATGATTTAGGAAGATCATTCCAGGCTTATAAGTTATTGTCACAAAGGTCACACATATATGTAAATAGGTAATACACATGAGCCATAATGGCTTTGCCTTTCTTGTTACATGATATCTGAACCATGTTTTGGAGCTAGAACTATTTTTCGTCCTGTGGTGATGTTTGTACCAAGCAAAATACTGGTTTTGAGAATCATTTCATATGATGAACATTGTTTTAGCTTCGATGCTGTAGGCTGAATGTTTCCAAGTGCTGACACAGGTCCATGGGTGACAGTCTTCAGTCTTGGAGGCTGAGTCAGCTGTTTGCTTAGACAGAACAAAGTCCTCAGCCCGCCTGTTCCATCTGCAAGCGGCACAAATTATCATGAGCCCTGCGTCCGCAGGGGCTCATGAGAATTTATGTCTCTTGCTGGCCATGGGTCACGAGGCATATTTGTTCCGCGGACATTTTCCGTATCTTCCAATATTTCGCTCTGTCACCCACATTGGTCTTTTCTGTTTGCGGACATTTTCAGACATCAATGCAAAATGATGTTGTTTCAGGTTGATCGGTGGTTCAGACTTCAAACTGATCTACCGACACTACGCGACTCTGTACTTCGTCTTCTGCGTCGATTCTTCTGAAAGTGAGCTGGGGATTCTGGATCTGATTCAGGTTTGTCGCTCACCTCAGCACCCACATGTACCCAGGCCCTACTGTCCACCTACTCGCAGTACAGCAGTCTTTCTTTCAGCAACCACTCTTAACCCATTCAACCCTGGCACCCTATAGCAGGAGATGGGTCGACCATGATAATTCAAGGGTAGTGCCAGATTAGCTTGGCGCCTGTTGGCGCCAAGCTAATCTGGCACTGCCCTTGAATTATCATGGTCGATCTATCTCCTGCAACAGGTGCATAGTCGTTAGGCGACAAATCCACAATTTGGGAAATACGTGCGCCGGGCTGAATGAGTTAACCCATTTATCCCTGACGTACTACAGCAGAAGATGGTTCGATTGTGATAATTCAAGGGTAGTGCCAGATTCAGGGTTCATTTTTGGAGTGCACCCGGCGCCATTGGCGCATAATTTCCCAAAGTGACCCATATAAGTTTGAGCTGAGGGTTCAGTGACCCACAGGTTTCTGTAGTCAAAGGGCCCTTCTTTTCATGTGTTCCTGAAGGCCCACTCATCTTGTTTTCCCCTCTTGCCACCCCCACACCCTCACTTTTCCACTATTTTGGCAGTTGACAAGGTGCTCACACACATTTGTCCTTCCACCCCATCCCCCCCCCCCCCCACCTCATTCTCCCCCCCCCAGCACCCCCCTTTCCACCAGCACCCCCCCTCCCACCAGCACCCCCCCCCCTCCACAGACACCCCTCCCCTCCCTCCTCCACCGACACCCTCCCCCCCCCCCCCCACCCCAATCCACCCACCCCACCCCTCCACCTCACCCCAACTCCGCTTTTTGATATTTCGGCAGTTGGTGAGAAGGTGCTCACACATGTTTGGCCCATCCTCTTTCAGAAATGCCCCATTGGATTTGTACTTTGCAGGCCATTGACGCATGTGCATACATTTTAATGAATGAACTCTGCAGATTAGATTGGTGCCAAGCTACCCTTGCACTGCCCTTGAATTGTCATGGTGGATGAATCTCCTGCAACTGGTACATAGTCGTTCGCTGACTTCCCAAATTTCACCTGCCATTTAACCCATCCAGCCCTGATGCACTACAGCAGGAGATGGGTCGACCATGATAATTCAAGGGTAGTGCCAGATGAGCTTGGCGCCTGTCGGCGCCAAGCTGATCTGGTACTACCCTTGAATTATAATGGTCGATCCATCTCCTGCAACAGGTGCATAGTCGTTAGATGACGCCTCCAAAATTTGGAAAATATGTGCGTCGGACTGAATGAATTAAGACCAGTATATCAGTGGCTGAAGCCACATGATGGTTTGAACCCTTTTACCCCCAAGGTCCCATTTCTCAAATGCTGGAGGCGTTGCCTAATGACTGTGTACCAGTTGCAGGAGATGGCTTGACCATGATAATTCAAGGGTAGTGCCAGATTAGCTTGGCGCCAGAAGGCGCCAAGCTCATCTGGCACTACCCTTTGAATTATCATGATCAAGCCGTCTCCTGCTGTAGGGATCCGGGGCTAAAGGGGTTAATGACAGGTGATACTTTCTGCCCTTCAAGACTTCTCTGCTAAGAGAGCGCGTGTTCGGTTGCAAGGGCTCAGGAGGATCTGTGCTTCTTGCTGACTACCTTTTGTATCTATGCTCCTTGCATGGCAGGGGCTCTTTGGTGTTCAGTTTCAAACACTTTAGAGACCATCTTGTGTCGACTGGCAGTGACGAGGTTGAACTGTCACAGTCAGTCCACATCTTTTTGTCGTCCACACGAGGTGGTCTTAGTCGCCGGCTCAGCATTAAGCCCCAATAACTAACTAGCTAACTCTTTTTGTAGTATGTTGCAGCTGATCGTGCTACAATTTTAGTTGTTTTTTTTTGTTGTTGTTTTGCTGCAGGTGTTTGTGGAGACTCTGGACAAGTGTTTTGAGAATGTCTGTGAGCTTGACCTCATATTTCACATGGATAAGGTGAGTCGCATTACGATAAGGTTGCACATATGGATAACAGCAGTGTTGATTTTTTTTCTTAAATAGGGGGTGGGATCTAGCATGACAGATTACAGTTGCCAGAGGGTCGGCAGGATTTCCCAGGGGATCACAGAAATAATGAAGTCTTAGATGATCACATACTTTGTAATACACACACAAACAGAACGGATAAGTCAACAAACACTTTTTCACATAAGTTTTCTTTTAAAGTTTTTATTCATTAAGTTGAGGGCAAATGAGTTATCTCTGTCAATTTCTGTTGCTGCGCATGCAATACTGTTGCTGCGTTCGCGTTCGGCGCTCTCACAAAAGCTTTGTTCTGCTCGTCACGCGCGGCTGTGAAACGTGTTCACAATGACACACTGGTGCGTTTTTCAGTGTGTAAAGATAAAGCTTAATGCATCAGAGTAGATTTTTTTACATCAGTCTGACGCAGAGCTCAGAACACTAGTGCGTCAGAGGTGGTTTTAGAGGGTCAGGTACGGACATTTCTGTGTAATAATCATCACTGAACTGGCTCTCTGCTGGGATTTTAAATTTGCCTGCGACAGAGGTGGACAACATGACAAAAAATCCGTCCCAGGCGCTCTACAGTCCGTTGCGTACTTGAAACACAGCAGGGATAAGTTGATTTTGGACAGACATCAAAATGTGTCCCGTCAAATACGGAGAGTTTTCCATTAACGTAAAGCCTGGGATAAGGTTTGTCATGTTGCGCAACATTGACCCATTAGAGCGACCTCCTGCAGGTAGGAAAGGGTTAATAGACCGCAGTATCTCCTGTAGAGACTTCCTTAGTAATAGTGTGCCTCACAAATGGGTGGACGAATGGGCTAACGTCAATTATGAAGTTCGAGTGTCGTCAAATGAAATACTTTTATTCGCTTCTTTTCCTTTGTATGCAGGAGAATTTCTTCAGTTGTGCTCAAAAAGCAATGAAATACCACTGATACGTGTACCAACTCACCTGGATTGTGGAAAAAGTGAACAGTGATTGTGGCAAGAAGGGTAGGAAAGTCTTAGTTGAGGCAAGGCAACATTGAGAACCCATTGCACCAGCAAAGTTTACCCATCAAAGCTTGTCATGGAGCAGATCGCTGTAAGCACTGAGGACAAATAGACAATTTTAGAGACTTCCTCTGTACACCACAGTTCTGAAGACAGTTTGACTGTGTTATTTCAAGGGTGGACTGTGTTATATCAAGGGTGGTGTCAGCGTAGCTTGGCGCCTACAGGCGCCAAGCTACGCTGACACCACACTTGAAATATCATTGTGGATCCACGTCCTGGTGTATCATGTCAGCGCTTTTATGGGTTGACCAACTATGCAGCCACTGACACGGGAAACAATATTGGTGGCTGCCAGCACAAGAAGGTTAAAGTTATCGGTTACAGATGTAGCCCAGTACAGATGTACCCAATATCACTCTGTCATCCCATGTCTTTTCTCAGGGGTCATACTGCTGTTTTAGTTTTGCATGCATGCACATGCAGGGATAGTAAAAACATGTAACAGACTTGATACTTCAGCAGTTACACCAGCAAACCATGACAAAGGATGACTGGCCTGAAAAGTGACAAAACGTTTTAACCCATTACATCCAGAGGCTGATTTTTAAAAATGTGCGTATTGTCCTATGAAGGCCACATTACAGATTAGGAGACAGATCAACCGTTTTAGTTCAAAGGTGGTGACAGAATAGCTTGGTGCCTCCGGCACCAAGCTATTCTGGCACCACCCTTGAACTATCATAGTCAAATTAATTTCAAGCAGTAGTGTATCAGGATGAAAAGGGTTATTAAAAAAAAATCAGCACTCCTGTCAGCTCTAGCTGTAAAATGTTCCCTTGCTTGGAAGTGGCGATGTCGGGATAAGCAAAATGCAGTGCAAGCAATACACATACCAAGGGGAATTACTCAGTGCTGGACATACAAACAGTTAGATCCCCTGCCCCCATCTAATCAGGTACCCAGTCGCCAGCCCTCAGAAGAACACATAGGTAAAGAACGAGACGATCATATACATCCCTAAAAAGGTTTCTTCAGGTCAAGCGTATAACCCATTTCTTTTTCTGGAAATTAGGAAGTAGGCAGGAGAAACACACATACACAAACAAGAAGGTGCACTACTAAATGTGGTCGGGTAAATTACTTCTTCTTCTTCTTCTTCAGCGTTCTCGAGTTTCTGCCTCAGATGTCAAGATTGGTTGTTGAGATGAAGTTCGTGGTCTGCAGTAGGTCTTGAATGGAGCCCCAGAGTTTCTCTGCCAGCATCACTCGATGTGGCCAGTGCTGTATCCTGGCATCTGGGTACAGGGAACAGGACTGCAGTACATGCTCTGGTGTCTGTAAACCAGTTTCACACAAGCAGTTTGCAGTGTGTGACAGTCCAAGGCGGTACAAGCATGCACGCAATTGGCAGTGTCCAGTCCTTAGACGGAATATGGTGGTCTGTTGGTGGCACTGGAGGTGTTTTAACTGGTCATCAGATGGTGGGTTGTGTTTGGTCTGCCAGTCTGCATGATAATACCGCTTAAGGAGGGTTTTGACTTCCTGGAAGGACATCGGTTGGTTTGACTGCTCAAGCTTGCTGCCGAACATGGCGAGTCTGTCTGCCTCCTCGTTTCCTGATAGTCCACAGTGAGCAGGTACCCACTGAACAGCCACTTGTGTTAGGCGTGAGAGGGCGACCAGCAGGCCCAGTGTTTCTTTCTTCAGCTGCTCACTGGCGGACTGCAGGCTTCGGATGGTGGATCTGCAGTCGGTTAGGAAAACGACGTGTGAGGGCAGGGCATCGTCTGCACTGACAAGGCTGGCAGCCTCTCGTAGAGCAGTGAGTTCAGCCCGGTAGTTGGATGACAGTCTTCCCGCAGGCAGGGATTTGGATGTGGTGTGTCCATTTGGGTAGCGGATGAGAATTCCACTGCCTCCATTCTGGACAGCTGCGGATCCACCTGTGAAAACGTGTTCCCAGACTGATGTGTTGTAATCCCGGTCTAGCATTTCCAGTGTGAGAGACCTGAGGATGGCTTCTGACTGGGATTCCTGGGACATCAGTAACAAAGAGCACGTTTTCCAGGGAGGTGCTCCAGTCCTCAGCAGCTTGAAGAGGTTCTCAACCATTTGAGGCATTGTAGATGGTGTCCTGGTGAGCTCTTGTGAGTTGTTTTGTGAGGTGGTTGAAGCTGCTCCTTTTCAGCCTGTTTTTTGTTTGTTCTTGGACTGGGTGGGTGGGCAGTCTCTGCAACATTTCACTGTGAGCAAGGACCTTCTCCTCCCATCTTTTGTCTAGGCAGTGAAGACCAGTGGTGCTTTCTAAAGTGTGGATGGATGTCATTTTTAGCCCGCCTGTGATGATGCGTATGCCTGCGTTCTGCACTTTGACCAGCCTGCTCATGTTGCTCTTGGCAGCAGTGACCCAGGCTGCTGAGCCATACTCCATCACAGGACGAATGTTTCCTGTGTACACCTGCTTGAGGATGCTGCTGTTTGCTCCCCATTTGGTGCCTGCCAGTTTCTCCATGAGAGATAGTCTTCTCATTGCCTTCCTCTTCGCCTCTTTGATGTGTGGGTTTCAGGTCAGTTTCTTGTCTAGTTTGACACCAAGGTAGGTGGGAGTGTCATCCTGGGGACATCTGGTTGTTGACTGTTAGTTTGAGGGATTCTTTGGAGTTGGAGAGGGAGAAGCAAGTGGAGACTGTCTTCTGACTGTTGATGGTGACACACCAGTCCCTCGCCCATCTGGAGGTGTTTTTGAGGGCCTCTTGCATTCTGACAGTAGCAGTTGGAGTGGACTTTGAGGGGTTCCATATGGCAAAGTCATCAGCATGCAGGGCTCTTGTGATGTGTCTGGAGAGACCATCAGTGATGTCATTAATGAAGACAAGGAAGTGGGTGGGGGAAATCACACCTCCTTGGAGAACATCTTCCCTGCCCTGACAGTATAGCTCAGGCTGTCACCCAGCTTGACCCTTGCGGTTCTGTGGCTGAGGAAACTCTTGATCCAGCTGAACATTCACCCAGTAACGCCTGCCGTCAATAGTTTCAGAAGAAGACCCTCTTTCCACACCTTGTCAAACGCTTTGGAGAGGTCAACGAAGATGGCAACTACTTTCTTCTTTTCCTGGAAGGCATTTTCTATCGACTGTGCAAGGTAGATGAGCTGGTCTTCAGTACTTCTGTTCTTCCTGAAGGCTGTCTGTTCTTTGGTGATCAGGTTGTTGGTTTCCAGATGCCACAGAAGTCTCTTGTTGATCATGCGCTCGAGAGTCTTGCCGAGGCAACTTTGCAGGCTGACAGGTCTGTAGCTGCACTTCTTGTTTGGGTCCTTGCCTTTCTTGGGTATGGGTGCAATGGTGGCCTCCTTCCACGCTGATGGAAAAACACCCTTTCTCCATGAATACCAGAAATCCCACAGTAGATGCACCAGACAATATCAAACAATGTAACGATACAAATTTTGCCTCGAGTTATAGAATACTCTCAAACCAGGGGGCAAGGGACCTAACTCTTTGGATGTCCAGCACTGGGATGAAAACTTCCAGGCTCACTCAGCAGAGTGAGAGAAATGCATGTATGGCTGCTTTTATTAACCCACCATGTAGTTGGCTACCCTCCAAATTCAGCCCCCACCCGGGTCTGCCCTGGGGGACTTGGGTGGGGTTAGGTATTTTTTAGTTCCCAGGGTCACCCTGGTCAGCCCCACAGGGTGGGTTTTTCTCTCTATTCTGGGGCATGTGTTTCTGTCTACCCTTTGTCCATTCACCTGTATTTGCCTTTTTAAAACTCTCCCTACTGTCTGCACTGCCTGTAGCTCTTGATATTGGATGTGTGTTGCTAAATGGTCTTAGCTTTATTTAGGCCCCATGTGTTAGGTTTATTTAATGTATTTGACCGGCTGGCGACATGCATTCAATGTTCTGTTTAGTTTTTTTTTTTTCACAAGCAGTGCAGGCACGTCCTGAGAAAGCCTTGTTGCTGTCGGGACGTTAAGCAATGTACAATCAATCCAAATTCAGATGGTATCGGGTTGTGTGTGTGGCTGCTTTTAATTACCCTACCACCTAGGTGGGTACATTCTGACTGCAGAGCATTTTTTTTCCGAATCTCTTACAGAGAATTACAGAGAATGAAAGCTGTTATGCTGGGAGCTTACTGTGGCAGAAGATAATTCCCACATACCATTGCTACAAAAACAAGATGGGACCCCCAGCCCAAAGTTGTTCTTATTTTCGATCTCCTTCTACTCTAACCCACCCTCTGATCCACACACACTGCCACACAAATAAAGACGGATACACGGCGCTTCCTGCCATTCATAAGCTTTGTGGCCTGGCATAGTGATAGCTATTCTGAAGAATAATAATAGCGAAATGACGTCACTTCAAACTTCACGACATGCCAGCATTAGTCCCATGATGCTGTGTTCATAGTGATGACTTGATGTTATACGTCACTCATCGCATTACTAACATTTTATGTATTATAGGCTCAAACTTTGCAGTTGTCTAGCTGAATTTCACGCCTAGGGCTTACAGGTCACAATTTGACCTAATACTACCTGACAGCCGGGACAAACAGCAGGCTTATGAAACACTGTTTAGGAAAAATCATGCAGCAGGATAATGAGAAGATAGTAAAACAAAAGAAAAATCAAGTTATGTTAGCTGTTTTAAAAATAACTCTGAAAAGTGGTGCCAAAACTTAGCTGATTTTCACACCTAGGGCTTGCAGGTCACAATTTGACCTAATCCTACCTTACAGCCAAGATGAACTGTAGGCTTATGTAAATACCATTTTTTGAAAAATCATGCCAGTATTCATGAGAAGGTTGCTTTTTTATTTTAAAAAATTCAATTATTTTATGGTTGATCCCAAATATTTCGTGAAATTAATCCCAAAAACATAAAACTTTTTTTTCCCAAAATATTTAATTATCACTCAAAATGTTGAAGAGGTACAATGCTGGTTAACAAACTCATTCAGTGTCTTTCTTTAATCTAGCAGTATGCAAAATATCTAGTAAAAATTACAAAAATTATGGACTCCAGTGTGGATCAACCGTGTTTTTTTTTTCTCAGCTATGTGCATCTTAATCAAAAAATGAAAAAAAAACTGCCTTGAGATTATTCTTTTATCTTAAAATTTCAAGCTTGTCCATCCTCAAACACAGGCTTTAGTTGTGGTCTCACACACACACACACACACACACACACACATACACACACACACACACACACACACACACACACACACACACACACACACACACACACACACACACACACACATGGCGTTGGCGCCAAAAGTACATTCTCCAGCAAGGTTTGCATAACTAGATGTGACGTCATTTTCATCTTGTTACTTCTTTGCCCGAATTTTGCGTCATGTGCATCATTGTCAAGGGGCACTGTCGTCTGTCTTGGGCCTGATTCTGATCTGTGAACAACTGGTGCCTGTGTGACAGGTGCACTACATCTTGGCGGAGCTGGTCATGGGGGGTATGGTGCTGGAGACCAACATGACGGAAATCATCACACGAATCGAGGAGCAAGCCAAACTAGAGAAACAAGAGGTGCGTATGCCGAGATTAACCCATTTAGCCTGAAGGCTGCACATCTGACATTTCTGGGGTGTCACTGGAGACTATATATCAGTTGCAGGAGATGGATCAACCATGATAATTCAAGGGTAGTGCCAGATTAGCTTGGCACCGAGAGACGCTAAGCAAATCTGGCACTACCCTTGAATTATGTTTGATTCACCTCCTGCTGTAGTGCGTTGGGGATAAATGGGTTAATGCCTTACCTGCCACTAACAAAACTGTTGAGTGGAAAAATCGCACAACTGCACATCTACTGAATATATCAGCGCATTAATAAATAGGCGCTTTGTCCCAATTGAAAATCTGCTCAAAGCGCCGCCGCAAACTGAACCCAGCAAGCACGCTCACGTGATTCACATGCATTCTCTCACACACTGTACATAAACACAGAACATTCACATGGTGCTAAGGGCAAGCTCAAGCGAGGTACTAACATTTTGGAAATTCAAATCATTTATATTTGAAATTTGATTAAGTGGGCTGAAATTGATACCAAAGTCACTGAACAGTGTTGTGAGTAGAGACTGCGAAGTGGAAAAGACACCTACATGTATCTTTTCTGCCTAACAGTACCATCAGTTGTGTCTTCTCTGCCAAACCGTAGTGTCCGGAGTAGTCAAAGGGCTGAATAAGGAAAACGATAATGATAATAATAAATATGCACTTGAAAAAATAGGTTCTGAGATTGATATAAAGAGAGGTTGTATGTTAAATGTGTCTGTCATGAATGGAAAATTCTACACAGATCTGTGCGTGTGTGCTGAAATACCAAAGGTGAATGAACCATGATACCATAAAACGTCTAATTGTTCGACATTTTTTTTCCGCAACGAAATTCCCGATTTTCCCAAAATGATGAAAAATTGCGGCAAAACAAAATATTGAATGTCAGTGCCGAAATATTAGAGGAAAGACTGCTCATGCCGAAAATTAGAGGAAATACTTTCTGTGCCAAAATTTGACATACCGATACCACTCTGCTGCACCCTGTAAATGGCATGGCCATCGGCCGTTATCGCGGTGACTGACCCAAAAAATGATAAGGGTAAAGACAGGCATTGGGAGCAGAGACCAGCCAACCCCAATTCTGCCTCAAGTGTAGCAGTAGAACTTTGCAGCAAGCTTTCTGTGAAAATACTGCAGCCTGTAGGATCTGAGAACAATCAACACTGATCTATTTTCTTTTTTCATCAGGATTACAAAAAAATCGGATTGGCCAATTCTAGCAGTATTTCATTCACTAAATCTCATTGGCTAAGAAATAATGAACAAATAAAGTGCACACCTGTGAAAGCACATGCTTCAATAGAAACATGGAATCAGTGTACCTCAGGCGTTAAAGCGTTAGATCACAGTGGCCAGGAGTTTCAACCTCCTCATTGTATTTTCAAACTTGCCTAATGGCGGTACACGATGACCCACACCATATAAACTTTGCCTGACAGTGAAAGATTTCCTGTCACAGCAGATCAAAGATGTCGTGTAAGGGGCTTAGGGATGAAATGCATCGGGGAAAAAGCATCTCTGACACCGAAATTTGTAAGCCATATTAAGTGGGCCACCATTAGCCCATATCATAATCAGGCTAAAAGTTTTAGTAAAAGCTTCAAATTTGTACACTGCCATATGCAAGCTACATTACAGTACTTACAGATAAGGATATAGACCAATGGCTTTAGTCGAGCTACATTACAGTACTTACAGATCCGGATATAGACCAGTGGCTTTAGTTCAAGGGTGGTGCCAGAATAGCTTGGCGCCTAGAGGCGCCAAGCTATTCTGGCACTACCCTTGAACTATTTTAATAGTCAAACTTATTTCACACACTGGTGTATTCGGAATGATAATGGTTAATACATAAGTACCATATCTGTGTGGATAATTAACATGCAAACAGGCCATCAACTTTCGACACTCGCCAGTCAATGCAATCCAGTTTCTTGTCTAACCACTCAGCATGCACAAATTCTGCCCAAGCAGCAGGGGCTCATGAGAACTTGATTCACGTTGGCCCGGTAATAGTAATAGCCACTAGTGCTAACCCTTTGGCTGTTGGTTTTTGCCGCGATGATTCCAGCATTAAGGACTGTAAGACCTCAAGTCTTTTATGGGGAAAGTGATGTTTTATTGCGACGTGATGTCAGTCTTTTGCCTTCACAAGCCAGCAAAGATGTAGACTGATTAGCATTTTCTCTGTCCTGTTCTGTAGTGTGTGTTTTTTTTGGTTTAAAAATTGTTTTTTTTATATCATCAGCAGGGTTAAGTGGCTTAACCATTCAGCCCCCGAAGCCCTACAGCATGAGAAGGATTGACCATGATAATTCAAGGGTAGCGCCAGATTAGCTTGGCGCCTGAAGGCGCCAAGCTAATCTGGCACTACCCTTGATTTATCATGGTCAAGCCTTCTCCTGCAACTGGTATTTTGTCGTTGGGTAACACCTCCAAAATTTGGGAAATTGGGTCGTGGGGCTGAACGGGTCAATATGTATAAACCTGGTACTGCTTGTCACAGTGGCTGAACCTCATCTGTTTCAAGACTTACAGTGTTTTGCTTTCATAGTGCCGCTGTGATTCTGCTTGTGCCCCTGCTTGAAATCCAGAATTGTCAGTTGCTTCCCTTGCATGTGTGTGCAGGCTGGTATCTCGGCAGCACCGGCGCGAGCCGTCTCGGCCGTGAAAGAAATGAACATTCCGCAAAAGATCAAGGACATCAAGCTGCCGGACCTCCCTTCCATTGGGAACCTCAAGTTCTAGTCATCATCATCATCGTCGTCGTCGTCGCCATCATTGCCGAGGTCTGTTTCATCATTGGCAGTCTCTCACGGCGGGCCAAAGGTCTTTGAGACCCTGTAGCTTAACCCCTTTGTGCGTGCAGCCATCAGGACTGTTGACAGTACTGGTGTCTGCGTGCGCAGAGAAGTTAACCCTTTGGCTGTCCGTAGCGAATTTTGTCACGATGATTCCTGAAGGAATCATGACAAAATTTGCTACCGACAGCCACAGGGTTAATGTGTTTCATTAACTCATTCTACCCCAAGACCGAAATCCTAAATGTTGCCGTTGTCCTCTGAAAAAAAAAAAAAAAAAAAAAAAGACTGCAGTGCAGTGCAGGACACAGATCGACCATGATAGTTCAAGGGTGATGCCAGAATAGCTTGGCGCCCATAGGCGCCAAGCTATTCTGGCATCACCCTTGAACTATCATGGTCGATCCTTATCCTCCTGTGGTGTATCTGGAGTAGAATGAGCTAACAGCTAATTTGGGGTTCACTTGAGGTAGCATGAGCAAAGACAGTCGAATGTGCTGTAACGGCCGCGTTTGTATAGCGATCACCTGACTGTAGCAGCCACCTGAGGAGCATACCTCTCTTTGACTATATAACCCTTTATGGAACCACCTGTCTGCAGTGGTCATATAGGTGACATATATTGGTTCGACTGTATGTGATTGAGCCGTCGGTCGCCTGAGTGACACGTCCATGGTTAACTCGACAGTTGAGCAAAGAACTTGTTCGTTTTCTGGCACATGAGTAAGAACTACTAATTGACTCGGTGCTGTAGTGGGACATAGGTGGGCTGCGGATTTTTTTCTCAGTCATTTCAAGTTTTCGGACTGTAGCCCTATTCCTTGAGGGTTGGTGCCGACAGTTTTGAAGGCAGCAGGCACGCGGGACTGCATAGAATTGCAATGTAGCAGTTGTCATTGATATTTGAGCTGGTCTGTGATTTTGGACCTAACGGCTGTCATAAGATCCAAAGTCACAGACCAGCACACATGTATATGGACAGTTTTTGTGATGGTAGCAAATATTGGTTGCGTCTGTCAATTTTGTTTCACTGTAATTAGGGGTTTGTAGCAGCCAGCGCATTGTTCATGTTCATGAGTAGAGTGTTATGATACATCCTGGTGTGGTCTGTCTCACATACACACCCACGCTTACACAAGTGCATGTGCAGATGCGCTCATGCGCACGCATGTGTACACACATTCACTTTTTTTGTGTGAGCATACAATAGAATGCTGGTGCTGAAATTGTCCACATTCCTGTCTAATTTCATGGATGTTTACACGCTCACACACACTCCCCACACTGACACATCTCATTTAGCCCATTGCATCCCGAGGGTGTAGTTTTCGAGATTTGCGTGCTGTCCTGCGAGGACTACATTGCAGATTATGAGACATCAACCATTTTAGTTCAAGCGTGGTCCTGGAATATCTTGGTGCCAAAGGCGCCAATCCATTCCGGCACCGCCTTTGAACTATCGTGATCAAATGTATTTCATGCGACAGTGGGAAAGGGTTAAATCCGGCCATCTCTGAAGCATTCGTATCGCCCTCAGAAAGTCTGCTGGGAAACTAATGTGGAATCAATTTTTTTTTAGTGTGTTCTCATTAACCCATTACATCCTGAGGCTGATTTTGTAAAGTTTGCCTATTGTCGTATGAAGGCTACATTACAGATTAAGAGGTAGAGCAACTGTTTTAGTTCAAGGGTGGTGCCAGAATAGCTTGGTGCCAAAGGCACCAAGCTATTCTGGCACCACCCTTGAACTATCATTGGAAATTTTTTGAAGCAATGGGTGTATCAGAATATGGGTTAAACGGTTTTGCTTCATTTCACCAACCTTTGCAGTTCATATCTCATTATATGGTTGCTGTGCCCTTGATTAGCTTGAGCTAGGTCCTGGTAAATCAAAGCGGCACAAATTGCAGTGCACTTGAATTGATCAGTATTCAGGTCGTATTCCATAGGCATTCACTGTCCCAGCCCCCTATAACTCGCCCGTTAGGGCTGTCCATTACCTCTCTGGTGCACTTAAATGAATCAGTCAATCAACAGATCAGTTAGCTTGAGATTTACATTGCCAGAAGCATGAGTGACAGTCTTCAGTCCTGGACGCTGATTCAACTTTTTCAAACTCCCCAAAAGCTTAATTTCAGCTTTTTGGTTCGGACGTCACCGCCCTTCGACCAGCCGCTTCCATCTGCAAGAGACGTAAATTCTCATGAGCCCATGAGCAGGGGCTCATGAGAATCTATCTCTTACTGGCGATGGATTATCGGACGTATTTGTCGGTGGACCATTTCAGTCATTTCAATGTTTCACACTGTCGCCCATGCATAAGTTATTGTATTGCACATCATAGACCCTGGCCAAATGAGTTTTTGTGTGTGCAGGCGATTGTTATGTCTGTTTGCTGTGCAGCGGTCAGGTTGACAGCTACATAAATAATTGAGTGTTCACTCCCTGTAGGCTGTGAAAACTAAGCCCCTGGCCGTCAGCTGCACTTTTAACCCATTTAGCCCCGGGACCCTGCCAGCAGGAGATGGATTGATCATGATAATTCAAGGGTAGTGCCAGATGAGCTTGGCACCTTCAGGCGCCAAGCTCATCTGGCACTACCCTTGAATTATCATGATCAATCCATCTCCAACAACTGGTACATAGTCGTTTGACAACGCCTCCAAAAAGTTTGGAAATGCGGCCATGGGGTTAATGAGGGTTAATTGATATGACTGCTGCAGGAGATTCACTGCAACAAAAAGGGCTGTTGACAACCAGACACCACACCCGCCACACCACACCAGCCATCGCACACCATCACGCACTTCACTCTCACGCGTCATGAATTGTTTTTGTGTACAACAGAATGCCTGTGATTTTGATTCATGTATGCCTTGTTTATGTGTATAAATTTAGTAAAGACTTCCTAAATTTGTGAATGTTATCTGCGCTAAAGAGTGTTTCTGTTCGACTCAGATTGCATACTTGTAACCAGTCTGTTCGTGTTTTCTATCATGATCTCTTTGTTTTGCAACTTTTGTTTCCCTCTGCGTAGCAACTTTGTTAGTTACTATTATATTTCAGTTTCGGACAGCCTTCAGATTGATTTAGAAAGAAGTGGTCACCGGAAACTTCAGCAGAGTTTGTGGAATAGTAAGGTTTGGGTAGTGGGGGCTAGAAAATAGTGGCCACTGTTAACAGGTGGCCTCAATGGACAGTGGCATCAGAAAATAGTGGCCACTGTTCCCAGGTGGCCTCAATGGACAGTGGCATCAGAAAATAGTGGCCACTGTTCACAGGTGGCCTCAATGGACAGTGGCATCAGAAAATAGTGACCACTGTTCCCAGGTGGCCTCATTGGACAGTGGCATCAGAAAATAGTGGCCACTGTTCACAGGTGGCCTCAATGGACAGTGGCCTCAGAAAATAGTGGCCTCAGTAGAGAGATGGCCTCATTAACTCCTTGGCTGTCGGCAGCGGATTTTGTCACGATGATTCCTGCAGGAATCATCGTGACAAAAAACGCTGCCGACAGCCAAAGGATTAATCTCATGTGCAAACAGACACCAGTACCGTGTACATGACCTGGTGCTGCGTGCACAAGGGAGCTAACGCCTTTACTGCTGGGCCTCTGCAGTCTTGTGACTGCAAGAGAGTCCCTGCATGTTTGCAGACACACCTCAGAAATGTGTTTTCATCTCCCAGAAGCGAAAAAAAAAAAAGGTTACCTCTGCAAAGGTCTTCGCAGCATCAAGACTAGTGTGGGATATTGCAGGATATTTGAGTGATTGTTACCTTTGTATGGTCTTTACGATTACACCGGTCAGATTTTCTCTGGGTCAGTTCAGTGGAACTTAATTTTTAGTTTCGTACAGTTAGTGTACACGTGTATCGAACTTTATGTAAGATTGGTCGTATGTTTGATTGTGTGATTCTGCTAGTTAATATGCCGCTTGTTAGCGTACATTCTGTTCCACGTGTTTTATGTAATAATCAGGATGGAAGTGAAACCATGTGTGACCGTCTGTGATTTTGGCCTTACGACCTAGAGCCGTAAGGTCCAAAATCGCAGACCAGCACACAGTTAATTTAAATTCAACTTACAGCAGGATTTTGTGTCCCACTCTGCTGTTGTACACCGAAGCACCGTCTGCAAATTCAGGTTCTGATTTATTGATTTGTTTATCATGCGTGTTTGAGTGCAGATCTGGGGGTTTGGACCTTATGGTTTAGAGCCGCAAGGTCCAGAGTCACAAACCAGCGGATAATTGTATCAATGTCGTTCATGATATGAATGTTTTGTCTGTGCTATGCAGAGTGTTCATGTAATAAAATATTATGACGAGCAGTTTGTGTAAGACATTGTGTCCTCTCTCTCTCTCTTTCTCTTTGAAAAATGACATTGCCTCTGGCATTGTTAATATCTTTACCGTTGTAAAATAAAGATTCATTGATTCTCTCTCTCTCTCTCTCTCTCTCTCTCTCTCTCTCTCTCTCTCTCTCTCTCTCTCTCTCTCTCTCTCTCTCTCTCTCGCTCTCTCTCTCACTCTCTGTGCATGGTCCATGTACTGTTCTTTCACATTGTCACTTTATTTTTTCACATTGAACTTTTTGGTGTCAGTAGCAGTTTTTGTCAAGGTGATTCCTGCAGGAAATCACCTTGACAAAAAGCGCCACCGACACCCAAAAACATTAACCCATGTAACCCCGAGTCCCTACAGCCGCAGGAGATTGATTGACCATGATAATTCAAGGGTAGTGCCAGATTAGCTTGGCGCCTGAAGGCAGAGCGCACTGACTATAATATAAAATATGAACTTTCAATGAACCCAACCCTCCATTTTTTGCAGCCTATAAAAAAACAGCGACCACAACTAAATAATTTGCACATTTGCGATGATGAGTTTTGTCCCCTCTGAGAAAAATGGAGGGTTGTGGTCAATTAGACCAGTTTTCCCGTAAAATTCATAGTAACTTTGGTGCGCTTGAACATGATTCAAAGTAACACACGCTGGTTGACAGTCTCTTTCTCGCACGCACACGTGTGCGCGCACACACACACACATTGCAGAAGTATTTTATTGCCATAGGAAGATAATTGTATAATTCTTTTGACATCGGAGCATACAATTTTTTTTCACAAATGTCTCTGCAAAGAGCCACTTTTCTATTCAAATCTTGCAACAAATAACATTCAGTGACAGTTGACCTAATATTATCTATCAGTTTTGCTGTACTGTCGTAAAATTTTGATTTTTTTTTTTTCATGAAATGACTGATTTTACATCCCTAAATGTGCTCTATATTTATATTAAGCCCAGTGTAAGAAAGATACATTTTCACGTGAATTGGCCAAGTTTTCAAACCTGAAACATGGCAGACATACATAAAGGTCACGGTGCATATTTAAGTGTTGCAGTACATGGACCTTTTTTTTTCTTCTTAATCTTCTGCCTTATTTGGCATTTTGTACAGAGGCAATTTATGCTGGAATTTGCTTGAAATCTCTTAATAGACGAGAAGAGACATGTTTAGTGCTTTGATTCATACCAGCCTTGGCTTAACCAGCGGACTCGTTTCGCTTAGTTTGAGTTGCCAAGTGAATTGTGATTTAAGGTGTGTACCAGTTTTAGCTGCGCTTGGGTGTAGGGTTGATACAGAATTACTTCTAGCCAGGAAATGAGATGGCTGATGTCCTTTTTTTTTTCTTTTTTTTTTTTCTTTTTTTTTTTTTTTTTTTTTTGGGGGGGGGGGGGGGGGATTTTGTGCATGGCAAATGTGCAGCAAGGTAGTGTTGTTTAGGGGATTGAAAAATTAGGGAATGACTGTGACATACAAAGGCTAAGACATTTTAACAGATGGGACTGTAGGGGAGGCTTATTGTGGTCTTGGACCTCAAGTCTGCATGCTTGATCTCGATATTGAAATCTACCCGGGGCTTTATCTATTTAGGGTACTGAAAATGGCTTGTTCTTGTCTTTTCACCCAATTTTTTCGACTGTTGAACAAAATCAACAAATCATAGGTGTTCAGTAAAAACAATATGCCATATTGGATCAATTGCCACTGAATGGTCTTTGTTCTTAACTCATTCTACCCCAGACACCCCACAGCAAGACAAGGATCGACCATGATAGTTCAAGGGTGATGCCAGAATAGCTTGGCGCCTATGGGCGCCAAGCTATTCTGGCATCACCCTTGAACTATCATGGTCGATCTGTGTCCTGCACTGCAATGAAGTCTTCAGAGGACGACGTCAAAATTTTTGGATTTCGGTGTTGGGGTAGAATGAGTTAAAGTGGTAGAGAAAAGTGTTTCTTTGTGGAGATATTTGTCAAAAATGTTTTATGCGCTCCGATGTCAAATGGCCGATGTCATAATTGCAGAGAAGAACCCAGCGGAGAAAGAAACACGTTTATAAAAAAAATGCTACAACACAATAAATTGTGTTGTAACTGTAAGAACCCAACGGAGAAAGAAACACGCTTAGAAAAGACAGTTACAACACAGTAAATTGCGTTGTAATTGTCTTTTCTAAGCGTGTTTCTTTCTCCATTGGGTTCTTTGCATTTTACACGTTTGACAGTCACCTTTTAGGTCTGGATTCTATATCATAATGGTATTACAGGCAGAGGGTGACATACAAATTACATGCCACAAAGAACAACAAAACGCCACAGACTGATAGGTCCGCGTTTCCTCGTTCAATGTACATGTGTACAAAATGTAAAGTGCTGCAAGCAGAATGATCCACATAGGAAAGGTGTGGTCAAGTTCAGTGGCCTCCTGAGGATCTGTGTACTTTGCAGCTGGATTGTGTTCAGTTTTTGTTGGCAGCTGTTGTTGCAGTGTTCCTGGCCACTTACAGCGGCAGGGTGAGAGGGTGCGTATCGATAGTCCTACGTATCATTAGTCTTACGCATCGATAGTCCTTATGGCCGATAGCCCTATCGCCCTAGGACTATCGATACGTAGGACTAATGATACGTAGGACTATCGAGACTCGCCCTATATAAAAAAAAAAAAAGAAGACGGCGTTTATATGACAGTTTTGCTACCACACAGTTACCTCTGACGGCACATGATTCCCATCAGTGAAGGGGTTAAACATTATTCCAATTCGCTTAACCCATTTAGCTCCGACACACTTCAAAAGGAGATGAATCGACCGCCTTATTTTTAGGGTAGTGCCAGATTAGCTTGGCGCCTGCCAAGCTAATCCGGCTGAGCCTTGTCTTATTATGGTCGATCCATCTCCAGCGACGTAGTCGTTGAGTGACATCTAAAAATTTATTTAAAAAAAGGAAATTCGGCCGTGGGGTCATATGGTTTAACCTATTCACTGCGTCTGCCGGTGAGGACAAACTTACAGGAACAGGGGGCAGAAACGAAAGTGTCGTCTTTCTTAACCATTTATGAATATGGCACAATACTATTTAACCCAAGTGGCCTCGACGCCCTACAACTGAACTGACAGCGCCGGATCAATCAGTTTTAAATGGGGGGGGGGGGGGGGGCTCAACTTTTACTTTTTCTATTGCCAGGTTCTAGTATATATCAAAACACCACAACCGAAACTGTTCTTCTGACGTTTTTAGTTATAGACTGGCAGTGAATGATTTTCTCGGACTATGTTGTGGACTGGCAGTGCCATGATTTTCTTTTTAAGCCGTGGGGGGGGGGGGGGGGGGGGGGGTGCTGTAGTACCAAAGCACTCCCCTCCCCCTCCCCCGGATCTGGCCCTGGACAAGAAGTGGATCGACCATGATAATTCAAGGATAGTGCCAGATTAGCTTGGCGCCTGAAGGTGCCAAGCCAATCTGACACTAGCCTTGAATTATCATGGTCGATCCATCTCATTCCTGCCCGCACTGGTACATAGTCTTTAGGTGACACTGACCCCTAATTTTAGACCGAAATGTGGCCGCGGGGCCGTGGTGTTCAAAGGGTTAACCCTATTCCCCGCGTCTGTTTAACTCATTGTACCCCAGACACACCACAGCAAGATATGAATCGACCATGATAGTTCAAGGGTAATGTCAGAATAACTTGGTGCCTATGGGCTGACTGACTGACCGCCCATAGGCGCCAAGCTATTCTGGCATCACCCTTGAGCTATCATGGTCGATCTGTGTCCTGCACTGCAATGCAGTCTTCAGAGGACAGCGGCAACGTTTGGGGATTTCGGCCGTCTTGGGGTACAATGAGTTAAATACAGATAGCGGCGACAGGCACCGCAACGAAAGCGTCATCTTGAAAAGTCATTCAATAAATAACGTGGCATCATGATGTTCAGTTAAGGCATTTGAAGTCGGGCACGTTGTACAATGACTCTGTGAACTACACGTAATTGTACACGCACTAACGACCGTTGTGAACCCTCTGGCTGTCGGTAGCGCGTTCGGTCGAGGTGGCCGAATCACGTCGACTCAGTAGTAAACACGGTGCTGACACTAGTGGCCCGAAAATGTTAAATCAGTCATTAGCACTGCCGGACTGAAAAGTTGCATAGGTTTGTCACGAAGTGGATATCATACAAAACTGAAAGACAAAGACAAAGCCGAAGGTTCAGCGCTGTCCACCACTAACTAACATCTTTCAATAAATGTTGGGCTGGTCTGTGATTGCGAACCTTACAGCTTACAGCCGTAAGGTCCAAAATCACAGACCTGTACCCATCAGTGTACTCAAACTGGTTGTCGACTGGTACGCACGCACAGGTTTGTTTAAGTGTACACTTGCACTTCGAGAATTACTGGGGAACATTTCGCGGAAACAGACCGATCGCGTCATCAGTGATCACACCTCGGTATACATTTATGTACGTAGAAATGAACAGTGGTGCAGGAACCCCACCCCCACCCCCCCCCCCCGATACCTTGCCCCCGCCCCCTCCTTGTCCCCCTTCTCCGCCCCCTCCTTCCTCCCCCCCCCCCCACCCCCCCCTCCCCCACGCCCGTGACAATTCAGTGGTGTATCCAGAGTCTCCACACTGACCCACACCCCCGCTCTATTTTTGCCAATATTCTGGGGAAAATTTGTCAGAATGAAAATTGGAGAAACATATTTTAGGACTGTTTGATACTTTTCAGGATCAAAGACTACTCACCTCCCCCTCTCCCCCCCCCCACCCCCCACAGACCTGGCTCCCTCCGCACCACCACCATCACCCTTCCGTAGTGCAGTTATCCTGCCACCTGCCATTTCTTCCCCCCCCCCCCCCCACCTCCCTCCCTACGTTGTTCGATTGTGGAGGCTTAGTATCATGGGAGGCACATTGGGCCCTATGCCGCTGATAAAATGTACATAAAATCTACCACCATCCTTGAGTTATCATGGCCGACCCATTTTCCTTACTGAAACACAGCCCCTACCCTTGCCCCCCCCCCCCCCCCCCCCCCCCCTTCCCCACTCACACAAAAAGTTAGAGAGGTCAGTATTAACCCGTTCAGTGCGGCCAGTTGACGGAGACAGTATTTCTATCATCTTTGTTAGTTCTCTTGGCTTGACTTCGCGAACGAAGATTTTATAGGAGTTGCCCACGACGTCTGCAGGCTTGTTCGTGGCTGCGGAGGCCAATCCGAGACAGGCAGGTTCGACCGCAGTGGCTGCAGGGGAAGGTATGGCCAGGGTTCTGAGCTGCGGCATCTCTGTTTTTTCTCCTGAGCCGCTTGTCCTTAAGGCTAGCTCTGCGAGAGTCCTCAAAGGAGACAGCTGCCTTGTAAATGGTGGAGCGCCAGGTGTCACGGTCCGCAGCAAGCGAAGACCACTGGTGGTGGTCGATTTGGCAGGCACTAAGTGACTTCTTGAGACAGTCTTTGTATCTCTTCTTTGGTGCCCCTCTGTCACGGTGTCCAGTAGCAAGCTCGCCGAACAGGGTGATCTTTGGTAGGCGATGATCCTCCATCCTGGAGACATGCCCCGCCCAGCGGAGCTGTGTCCGCAGCAGCAAAGCCTCGATGCTCACAGTTTCAGCCTGTTCAAGGACCTCGACGTTGGTGACATAGTCACTCCAGTGAATGCCCAGGATGGTTCGCAGGCAGCGCTGGTGGAAGCGTTCGAGGAGTCGTAGTTGGCTGCGGTAGAGGGCCCAGGACTCGGAACCATACAGCAGGGTGGTGAGGACCACAGCTCTGTACACGCTGATCTTGGTGCCTGTTTTCAGCTGTTGATTGTGCCACACCCGCTTTAAAAGTCGCCCGAAAGCGCTGTTCGCTTTTGCCAGCCTGCTGTCAAGCTCCTTGTCCAGCTTGGCGTCCGACGTGATAATGCAGCCAAGGTAGGTAAACTGGTGCACTGACTTTAGTTCAGACTCGCCGATGGTGATGTGAGGAGGGCGGTACACTGTCTTGGGTGCCGGCTGATGGAGGACCTCTGTCTTTTTAAGACTGACCTCGAGTCCAAAGAGCTGGGCAGCATCTGCGAAGCAAGACGTGATGCGCTGCAAGGCTCTCTCTGTGTGTGCAACGAGGGCAGCATCATCAGCAAAAAGCAGCTCACGAATCAGTTGGTCTAGGGTTTTCGTGTGGGCTAGCAGTCGTCTGAGGTTGAACAGGCTGCCATCGAGACGATACCTGATATACACTGCATCGTCATCATCGAGGTCCACTGTGGCCTGCTTCAACATCATGCTAAAAAAGATGGTGAAGAGGGTCGGTGCCAGCACGCAGCCCTGCTTTACACCGTTGAGAATAGGGAATGGTTCTGAGAGGTCATTGTTGAGTCTGACCTGGCCTTGCTGGTCCTCGTGTAGCTGGACAATCATGTTGAGGAACTTTGGGGGACAGCCAAGTCGCTCCAGGATCTGCCACATGCCTTGCCTGCTCACAGTGTCGAACGCTTTTGTTAAGTCGACAAATGTTACATACAGCCCTTTGTTCTGCTCGTGGCACTTCTCCTGTAGCTGTCTCAGCACAAAGACCATATCGGTGGTGCTCCTGTTTGCTCTGAAGCCACACTGGCCCTCTGGGAGTTGGTCTTCAGCGATGGCAGGTACCAGCCGATTCAGGAGCAGCCTTGCAAGGATTTTCCCAGCAATGGACAGCAGGGTAATTCCCCGATAGTTGGAACAGTCAGACTTCTCGCCTTTGTTCTTGTACAGGGTGATAACGACTGCATCACGGAGATCTTTTGGTAGTGTTCCTTCCTCCCAGCAGCAGAGAAAGAGGTCATGGAGCTTGTTGTGCAGTGCTGTGCCTCCATGTTTCCAGATCTCTGGCGGTATTCCATCAATGCCTGCTGCTTTGCCACTCTTGAGCTGGTGGATGGCTGTGAGGGTCTCTTCAGCGGTGGGCGGTTCGTCCAATTCAACCTTTACTGGGAGGTGTGGGATTTGTAGGACGACTGCTTCTTGAACAGTGCGCTCAGCGCTGAAGAGGCTCTGAAAGTATTCCGACCAGCGGTTCAAGATGGAGGTATTATCTGTGAGGAGTGCCTGGCCGTTCGCGCTTCGCAGGGGACTTTGTACCAGGTGCCTGGGGCCATACACTGCTTTCAGTGCTTCGTAGAAACCCCTGTAGTCACCATTGTCAGCGCAAAGCTGGGTCCTCTGTGCAAGTCTGGTCCACCACTCATTCTGGAGATCTCTGAGCTTGCGCTGGAGACTGCTGCAGACGAGGCGGAAGGCAGACTTCTTCACAGGGCAGGAAGGCTGGGCTAGGTGAGCCTGATGGGCGGCTCTTTTTTTTGCTAGGTGTTCCTGGATCTCTACATCGTTTTCGTCAAACCAGTCTTTGTTCTTCTTTCTGGCGAAACCCAAGACTTCTGCAGAGGATTTTGCAATAGCAGTTTTTAGTTGTTCCCAAAGTGTTTCAGGGGAGGAGTCTACTGGGTCTGCTGTGTCTTTGAGCCTGCGCTGTAAATCTGTCTGAAAGGCAGCTTTCACATCGTCACGCTGAAGTCTGGCAACATCAAGCTTTTTCTTGGGGGGCCCCCATTTCTTGGGTTTTGGCTTGAAGTGGAGCCTGAGTTTGCAGCGGACAAGGCGGTGGTCAGTGTGGCACTCTGCGCTGGGCATCACTCTGGTGAGGAGGACGTCACTGCGGTCCCTCTGCCGCACTAGGACATAGTCGATAAGGTGCCAGTGTTTGGAGCGAGGATGCATCCAGGTGGTCTTTCGACTGTCCTTTTGCTGAAAAGTAGTGTTGGTGATGACCAGTCGCTGCTCCGCACAGAACTCCAACAGTAGGCGGCCATTGTCATTGCAGTTTCCCACGCCATGCTTGCCGAGGACTCCTTTCCAGGCTTCAGAGTCCTGGCCCACTCTGGCGTTGAAGTCGCCAAGGATGATGACTTTGTCGTCTGCTGGGGTACTCTGTAGGAGGCTGCGCAGGTCAGTGTAAAACTTGTCCTTTTCAGCAGGCTCTGTTAGTTATAGAAACAACAATGCACTATACTGTCCCCCTCACTGCAGGTCCTCATGAGGATCCATACCCCTTGCAGTTGAACGGGTTAAGTGTGACAGAACGACCGGTAATGAGGTTAAATTATGCCTCTGTGCAATTGAGGGGCTGTACGATGGATTAAAAAAAAAAATTCCTATCTTCATTTCGGCTGCATCAGTGCCGGCAATCACTGATGAGTCAGCAAAAGCCTGAGCCGATGTCGTGTCAAATTTGCCGAGATAAGATCTGTTCCGCTTGAAGATGGGAGGGGCCATCAACTGCACTGTTCAGTAGATCTGCATCTTCCAAGCAGCCGCAGCATCAGCGGCGGCCCCGCGATCGCGTTTTTCTGGCTCCTCGCAAAACGGCATGAACATCAGTGTAGGCCGCCGCGGACTCGCACCATGGGTTCAAAACGCAACGACCGCAGATCTTGAAACATTTGGCCGGTGGTATCTGCAATATGATGATAAAATTAACCCCCTTCACTGCCGAGGAAACTGAACACCATTCAACGCTGCAAGAGGCTCAGATCCTCATGAGCCCCCTCATTCGGCGGGGGTTCATGAGGATCTACGCCGGCCTCTTGCTGAAACCACTGACTTTGTGTCCACGTTCAGTCGGCTTGAACTGAATGAACTGGAGTAGAAATTTCAAAAACTCGGTCTGGGTCCACTGAGAGCGAAGGGGTTAATTAATCAACCTGTGGCGTTCAAGCTTGGACAAACATACGATGTCGCGGCATGTTTGTCCGGACTTTAAAATGGACAGTGTCAGGGGCGGATCAGTCACCTTCCGAGGAGGGTAGCCGGGGAATGTGTGTGTGTGTGTGTGTGTGTGTGTGTGTGTGTGTGTGTGTGTCAGTTTGTGTGTGTGTGTGTGGAGGATGGCGGGGGGGGGGGGGGGAGGGGGTAGGAGGGAACGGGGTTCCAAGGTTTGTTTGGGACTTTAAACCTAAGACAAACCGTACTTTCCACTGGCGGCCAACTTGGGGGATGACTGAGGGGAGGGGGGGGGGGAGGTGAGGGTTGTGGTAGGCTGCATGCCTCTTAGGTCGTACCTGACCTTTCAATCGTCGATGACTTGTCAAAATATCAAAATTATCCGGTAGTGAAAGGGGGGGGGGGAGGGTGATGGCATGGCGGGGGGGTGGGGGGGGGGGGACGGGAGGCGAGGGGGGAGGGGGTGTGTGTGATCTTATCACCACTGGCGTTACAAATAAAATATAATGGTGGGGTGCCGGGGTTCCAAACTAAACAAAACAGTACATTATTTTGGGGCTGGAGAGGAGGTCTGGAACCCGCGTTTTCCCCCGCTCCCTCTCCATCCAGACCATCTGCCCCTGAGTCAGGAGAGTTATTATAAGCGGATTTGGTCCATGGTGTGGGCCAATCCCCTGACTGCCAGATCTTATTGCAAATTTTTTGTAAGGCTCTTATCATGTCTTCTTCCGTCCGTCTGGACTGGACGGATACATCCATCTATCCTTGCATGCATCCATCCATCGACCCGCCAGCCATAAATAAATTGTCAAGACTGACACAAGGCGTTGACGAAATAGACATGGAGACTATATGTGTGTGACGAGGAAGGGGTGGTGGTAGGGGGTTGGGGTGGGGTGGGTGGTGGAGTGCGAAGAGACGATGTCACTGATTGGACATGAGGCATCCGGCACATTTTTTTTTTAAACACTAGTGAAGCGAACTCCATGAATCTGCAAGCTACATAGATCATGAGGAGCCCCTGCATAATACTTGGAACCATGAAGATTATATGCCTCTTGTTGACCGCCAATATACATGTGTGCCTCAGCTGAACACAGTTCTGGGCGTTCATTCACAACAACTGTACGAAATCCAACCATATCTGCCGGAGGCATAGATCTCTATGGTCCCTGCATGGTCCCGGGGGCTCATGAGGATTTATGTCTCTTGCAGTGTTCCGGGAGTGGTAGCGTCAGTTCGCCTTACCCCGGCAGTTAATGGGTTAACGAGGGGTTAAATTAGCGACGCCGCCCCATCATTCAGTCATTCTTACGAATGCCTATGCCATTTTTGTGACCTTGACTTTGATGGAAGTCAGCCACATGGTGAACATTGAAATGTTATCACATAAATATTGTGCCAGTTTGAAGTCAGGTCTAGGACTTCTATGTCTGATTTTTTTTCAGTTCAGAAAAAGCCAATGTTTTTTTGTTTTGTTTTTGTCGCGTGGGGTGGCGCCCAGCGACGGTCCACTGCCCTGTGCATGTGAATCAAATGATGTCGGACCTTCAGTCTAGTTTTATATTTGTTTCCGTCCCAAAAATATTTGAGTCTTTCAGTCATTGGTACGGCATTGGTTTATATATATAGTATATTTTAATGGAGTAGTAAAATGAGGAGTTCTTTTGCAGAGGCCTTGGATTAGTTCTTGCATACGTCTGTTCTTTGTAACTCGCCCTTCCGCCGGCGGCCCGGCCCTCCCGCCGTTTGATTCAGCCTGAGGGCGGCTGAAATGACACGTATGTTATGGACGCTTGTCCTTCCTCTCCTCCCGCCAACTGAATGATAAACACTTAAAAATAGTCAGTCCGGACCGACCCACTCGCCGGCAAAATAGTCAAGTTATGCTTCGGTGAATGCTCAACCAAGTGTACCACTATTTTGCATGCCGTACTACCTACAGTTCCCATTCGAGCCTCTATTCATGATACAGCAATGGCAGCGAGGCGAAACGCCGTGGACCTCTGGGGCCAGTCAAGTTGCATGAATGAGCTTAGTCCTGCGCCCGCTACTAAGCAAGGTGCTCCGCTGTAGCTGGACTAGGTTGCACTAGAGACTGAGCCGCGCTGTGTACTAAAACTTGCGCAACTGAGCCACTATAGACTAGTACACCACCCACACTGATTAGCCGTGGGGAATTTGAGATATAGTTTTCATGAGGCGGGAGTAGAGCGTGCCTCAAGTTACTTTCCGGCCTTATGTTTAATCGGCCAAGGCTTTCGTAACTTGGCATCCCGCGGAAAGGGCCGGTCACTACGGATTTGGCGGAGACCTTTGAGACAGAATAGTAAAAGACTGAAAACCTATTTTTTAAGCTCTGAAATCAGTGATACCATATGAATAGCCCGATTGATTACCGCTGCCGAACGATGTGTTATCTAGCCTGTGGAAGGACGATGTGCGCAAACAGCATTATCCACCGGGCCACCGGGGTTACTCACATTGCGACACACTCCAAAACCAGTTTCAAGTGCTACTGTTCCGCCAATGAAATGCACCTTGCGTGTAAAGCGTTCAGAAGCATCATCTCAGGAGGAGCCCGCGTTCAGTTCGCAATCTGTTACTCTCCTTGCGTAGCCGCCGGGGCGACTGCGCTTCTGCACGCAGCAGCCAGGAGTCGTGCGGTTGTTGTGGTGTGGAGACTTGGCGGAGCCACCTGCACTGTTCTGTAATCTTCCTCAGTTAAATAGAAACAGTTTTCTATTCAAACCGACCGTGGAAGCTAACCAGCAAGGCCCACGAACCCGAGAGCTTCGAAACCGGTAAGTTTGAACGAACGATCGAGCGCAACCTTGCGTTTTGTGCTATGACATTGTTTTTGTCGACTCGGCTTCGGGAAGGGACAGAGCCTCAATCCGTCGTTTCAATCTACAAGAGGCATGGATTCTCATTAGCCCCTGCAGCTGCAGGGGCTAATGAGAATCTATGCCTCTTGTTCGCATTAGACCCTGTCGATATCCTCAAATTGGGGTGTCATTGGGGCGCAGGTTTTCTACTGGAAAAGCAGCGCCGCAACAGGTTAATATCGTAACAGATGGTGCGGAGAGCTGTCAGCAAAACACATCTTGATCTCTATCTAACCACACTGTCTGTATTAGAGAAGCGAATGTCAATAAGTCAGCCTAGTTTGCTGTTATAAACCCTGGGGTCGATCTGCGTTGTACTGAAGTTGTAGATAGTGCAAAACATTGAGCAGCATGTGTAGTCTGTTTTTTTAATTTTTTATTTCTTTTTTGTGTTTGTTGGCGATGCTAATTTTTTTTTAGTTATTGTAGAATTATTCGAATTTAGAAACATAATGTATAGTTCATAGCAGCCTAGTATTTTTTTTTTCAGCTGCAAGTCATTGTCACAATTTGTTTTTCTTTTATTTCAAGTTCAAAAGTGATTTGTACTTTGGCTCATCATATGGTTTGATGAATGTTGTTCCTCAGTATAAACACCTTAAGTTAGGAATACAACTACCAGTTTTAATCAAAATATAAAAAATAGATGTATAAATATTCATACCCGCTAATGAGGCAGCCTGTCAAGTTATTAATATTGAATGTGACAAATTATCAATATCTAGATTAGCAGATAGGGTAATTTATCATTATAATCTCTCTCCCCCCCCCCTCTCCCCTCCCCCCACACGCACACACTTTACCCAAAGTGTCTCATAACTCATTACATCCTGAAGCTGAAATTACCATTGTTTTAGACACCCTTTTAGGTCTATGTCATAGTTCTGGAGGCAGAGTGACCATGATAGTTCAAGGGTGGTTTCGGAATAGCTTGGTGCCCTGTGGCACCAAGCTTTTCTGACACCACCCATGAATTGTCATAGTCGATCCATGTCCTGTTGTAGCTTTATGGGTTAAAATCTTAGGCACAAAGCAGTACATGAGTTTGCAGCAGAGCTTTTAAACACATTGAGGTTTGAGTACAAACCCTTTGGGAGATGTCCTAGGAGGACTAGGTACACCTCCGGGAGACAGATCAGTCGCCATACAGTAGAAACTAGAACCCTTTTTAATGCATTCTGCCTGTGACACACCACAGCAAGATATGGCTCGACCATGATAGTTCAAGGGAGGTGGCAGAATAGCTTGGCGCCTGTAGGCGCCAAGCTATTCTGCCACCTCCCTTGAACTATCATGGTCGATCTGTCTCCTGAGATGCTCCTCAGAGGACATCTCCAAAATGTGGGTATTTTGTATTTCTTTCTTTTTTTTAACAAGAAAACATTGTTTTGACAAGATAGGTGCTCTCTTGAAGGACAGGAAGTGTCACTCGTCTTTAAAGACCATCATTTAGGTGGCTACAGCTAATTAATGATGGTCTTTAGTGAAGGAGTGTCACTCGTCTTTAAAGACCATCATTTAGGTGGCTACAGCTAATTAATGATGGTCTTTAGTGAAGGAGTGTCACTCGTCTTTAAAGACCATCATTTAGGTGGCTACAGCTAATTAATGATGGTCTTTAGTGAAGGAGTGTCACTCGTCTTTAAAGACCATCATTTAGGTGGCTACAGCTAATTAATGATGGTCTTTAGTGAAGGAGTGTCACTCGTCTTTAAAGACCATCATTTAGGTGGCTACAGCTAATTAATGATGGTCTTTAGTGAAGGAGTGTCACTCGTCTTTAAAGACCATCATTTAGGTGGCTACAGCTAATTAATGATGGTCTTTAGTGACAGGTGATTACCTTTAGCCCCATGGCTGCATTTCCAACTTTTGCAGGTGTCACCTAACGATTATGCACCAGTTGCATGAGATAGATCGACCATGATAATTCAAGGGTAGTGCCTGATTGGCTTGGTGCCTGGTGGCACCAAGCATATCTGGTACTACCCATGAATTATCATGGTTGATCCGTCTCCTGCTGTAGTGCATCGGGGTTAAATTGGTTAATAATAATAGTAATAATGAGTATTTATATAGCGCTTAATCTTAAACAAAAGCTCTAAGCACTTTACAATCTGTACACAAAAGTAAAAATACAATGACATATGCACATGACAAACAAAACACAATACCTGAACACACCACTTTTACAATGAACTAAACAACAATACATACATAATATGTTCTAATTAACATTCAGTCTAAAACAAGGAAGATTACAGAACTACAACTAAGGCATCAAACACTGGCAGTTATTCAAAGTAAAGCTTGAAGAGGTGAGTTTTCAATGACCTCTTGAAGTCAGAGACAGACTCACTGTTTCTGACTTCAAGAAAAAATGTATTCCATAACACTGGGGCTTGATAAACAAAAGGACGGTCACTCCAAACAGGTTCTGCCATGTAGTTCTAGGGCGGTGTCAGAATATTTCTTTGGCGCCTGGAGGTGTCAGGTAAATATATATAACTATTACAAAAATTAATGGCATCACCACTTGAACTGTCATGGTGGGTGTCACTGTCACACAACAGCATAATTATTTCCTCTGAATTTACACCTCAGTGGCAAAGCTCTCACAGCTCACATGCAAGAAAACTAAGATACTTCTATTTTCTAGCTAAACTTAATTTTAAAGTAAGTTTATATCACTTAGTTGGTACTTAGTCTAATGTATACATGTGATGAATACAAGTTGTGTGAGTCACACAATTTGGACTGTGCACAGTCTGAGTTCTCCCAGGTTATTTATTTATGTAAACACATGTGATGGCCCTAACAACAATCTAACTGGATATATTTTCTGGTAAGCAAAAGAATTGTGACATTTTTAGAATCATTCCAAGAATGTCGCATTTCTTCTGCTCGTCTGATATAATGTGACATTATTGGAATCATTGAAAACCCTAAAGTGTTTCTGATGATTCCAAAATTGTCGCATTTCTTGGGCTGTATCAGTTTGGCCTGACCTCACCCTACAACAGATGGACATCCAGAAATAGTGATCACTGATTGTTTCCAAATTTCCGTCTGTTGTGAGGTTCAGGCAAGGTTGATTGTTTCCAAATAACCATCTGTAGTGAGGCCTGGCCAAGCAGGCGTGTTATCTTATCATGAAGTGTCCTGCTGTGGGCATCATTGATTTTCTTCACCATTTCTAGTGTAAGTACCAGGACAATCAGCTCTAGGAGAAAACTGTCTGCTAGTGAATCTGATCTTGAACTTTGTGAAAAGAATGTGTGACTGGGGAGCGGAGGTTCTGAGCTGCTGTTTTTGCTGCAAGGGGCATGGTCTGGAAGCACTGTTTATGAGGGGCATTGGTTCCAGTTATAACCGAATGATATTGAAAAAGAAAAGTTGAATAAAAACCAACAGGTGGGTTGGGAGGGGTGGAGGTGGGTTGGGAGGGGTGGGTTGGGAGGGGTGGGGGTGGGGAGCTTGACCCTGTGGAAGCCCTGTCTTCATCCGCAGGTGAGTCAAGGCTACCTACAAGAGCCCTATGATTCCTTGATCCTCTGCTTACTTTGGGGGCTAATCCTCGAGGATCAATTTCTGTCTTTTCAAGTCTGATTCTGCATCTTCCACTCATTCAAACTTCAACAAGATATGGATTATCCATGATTATGCATGAGGGTACTTACTACTAGGGTGCCAGAATGTATTGGTAATTGTAGGCACCAAGCTGTTTCGACACCACCCTGGTGCAGCAGAACTTGTGTGAAGCAGACTTGGATGGTGGCTGTAATTAGTGTAACCCATGCGATGAAGGCAGTTTGGTTGGGGGATCAAGAAAGGGTGGGGACTTTTCCCAGTGAGTCAAAGGTCTTCAGGCTGACATCAGCCGCAGTTGGCCCGCGCACAGCCGTGCGCGGGCCAGCTGCGGCTGACGTCGGTCCAGAGATCATCAGGACATTCAGTTTGGTCATTGGTTGGTGAAGGTGGTGGTAAATCAGGCTAATGGCTGCCTTGGACTTGACTGGTGTAAATTACAGGTCGTTTATTACTCCGGTGTCCTTTCACATTCACGCACATTAGCTCGGGGGTAATGTCAGCTGGACTTAGGACTATCATCGGTGAAACTTCTCCCACAGCTGGTAAATTGGTGGCAGGGGCAGATCTGGGGGGCGGGAGGTGGGTGTTCCGCCACACTGAGGGGTTCAGGACCCCAGACCGAATTTTAAAAAGAAGCCTATAACAAAATCCCTTTTTGGGGTGTTTGGACACCCCCCCCCCCCACCCCCCACGTTTAAAACGTTGGCGAGTTTTCATGCATGCACCAACCCCCCCCCCCCCCCCCCCCCAGTTGTTTGATATTTTGTCGAACTGTGAGAGTCTTAATTAACACGCACGCGCCATCCCCCCACTGACACCCCCCCCCCCCCCCACTTTTCGATCTTTCGGCCCCTCAGAAGCAAGTCTAGCGTCAGGGAGGTCTTTGTATCAGTTTGAAGGGCCCAAACAAAAAGTTGAACCCCCCCCCCCCCTCCTCGAGGTTACTGATCCGCTTCTGTATTTCAACCCCTTTGGCTGTTGGTCGTAGCGCTGTTCAAGTTGTTAAAGTGCCCACTGACCCGGACAGACAGCGCTGCCAGCAGCCAAAGAGTTAGAACAGTGCCGGTTTAACTCTTAAAGTTAAAGTCCCATTCTGTAGAATGCCGGGAAGTCATTTAGTTCTGGGAGTTTAAGAGTTAACAATGCCTCGATCCATCACCTGCTAATGTGCTATAGTGCGGCAATCGGGGCAAAATGGCTGTTACTGACACACATAAGGCACATGACAAATTCTTTTGTGTGCTTGCTGCCGCCCCCTCTCCGCCCCATCTTTTAAACCCGTAGCTTTAGCCCCGGGACTGACCCCGTAGGAGGAAAGGGATTGATCATGATAATTCAAGGGTAGTGCCAGATGAGCCGGCTTGGCGCCTAAGGCACCAAGCCGCTCATCTGGCACTACCCTTGAATTGTCATGATCAATCCCTCTCAGTCCCGCACTGGTACATAGTCGTTAAACAACGCCTCCAAAAGTAGTGGAAATCTTGCCACGCGGGAAAGAGGGTTAAATCTCAGTCGTCTGTTTATAGAAAAGACGTTTTTTTTAGGATGAGTCCCGGTGGGGCGAATGCCGGTAATAGCATGCCGCCCATGACGGCATAGGCGGGCAGATCTAAAAATCTAACCGCCCAAGTAACCAGACAATAATTACGTCGTGTCTAGTTACGCAAACCTCGCTACTGAATGTACCTTTGGCGCGAAGCGCCTCATTTGTGTGCCACTGTGTGTGTGTGTGTGTGTGTGTGTGTAGACACGAAAATCTCCGAGTCTTTGTGTACGTTCAAGCTTTAAACTTAGGAAAACTGCTTTGTTCAAGTCAAGGGGTGCGTAGGACAGCCTCCGAGCATGTTACAATTGGGTGTCGCATTGAAGGGTAAAATGACCGTTTATATTAGGTCGAACACATCAGTTAGAGTCCGTAGTTTTTGTCATACATATTCACTTGAAATTTGGATATAGCTAGATTGAATAAAGACGTTGGATGAGTTCGTTAGCCAGCTTTGTATCTTTTGAACTTTTTCAGTACTGAGAAATAATTCTATGCAGGAAAAAAAAAATAATTTAAAAAAAACTCGACTTCTGGAGAAAATCAGACGGTAAAAGCAGCAGCTGCTTCACCACGCAGACATCGACGCAGTACTCTGATACGACGTCTCTCTCTCTCTCTCTCTCTCTCTCTCTCTCTCTCTCTCTCTCTCTCTCTCTCTCTCTCTCTCTCTCTCTCTCTCTCTCTGAGTTCATTAGCTGAGTATAATATTAATGCTATGCACTCATTTATTTCTCTTACTTTTGTGTTGGTGGCAGTTACTACTTCTCCAATACAATTTTTTTTTTCCCCCTTTCATTGATTCACCTATTGTGTTTGTTTTTTTTCCGTAGTTTTTCTTCTTCTTATTATTATTGTTATTATTTGCATGCTATGTTTATTTTCCTGTTATGTTGTTTGTTTACAGGACAGCTTGTAAGACAGGCATTGAGTTGCCTAATAGCTTTATCCTGAATAAATAAAGATTCATCATCATCTCTCTCTCTCTCTCAGAAGAGCATGCGCGAGTAGTGACAGTAGAACTCGTGTATCTAGGTAAAGTGAACCTCACTTCACACAAATATAGCAAGACTGAAACTATACCTTGAAATTCTAGTATTGTCACCACTTTCTCAAGCCTAGAAGGCAAAGTGAAACTCAACGTAAAATATAATATTACGTAAAAACTGAAATTACGTTATGAAAAATGACGTTTTTCAGACCAATGACGCGTATACATTGTGCCAATTATAAAGCTCAGTGACACATTGGCAAATCTGCGAGAATTTTTGATTAGGAGGTATCAGAATCAGGTCAAAGACAACAGGTGGAGACCCTTGACAGCGAAGACAGTTCGCATATGATAGGGGCTTTGTAGGTTAGGGCTCTCATATAGAAGGGACTTTGTGGGTTATGGTTCATCCCATTTTGTTTTCCATTAAAGTACAACATACCAATTTCAGCAGCTTTAGCTTCTGGGGTGGTATCAAAACAGTTTTTCGTCTTTATGTTTTTTTTTTTGTGTTTTTTCCTTCTTCTAATTATCAAAACATTATGGCAGAACAAAGTCAGGCTCTTCCGTATTGATTCAAATCAATAAAATAATAAACAAAGAAATAAACGTATTTTAGAATTCTAATCAGGATAATTTTAGAACATGAATTGAAAAGAAAAAAATCCAGACCAAAAGACACCGTTACAAGTGTAAAATGAGATTAAGCAACAAAGAATTAAATGCTATCCAAGAAGACAAAAGAAGACAACAGAAAACATGTCGTCCACTTCCTGTTTTTTGTTTTTGCCGGATTCTTGCCTGAATTTCTGCCGTCCTTTCCTGTTCAGATTTTTTAAATTAACGTCAGCCCTTCCATTTGCTGCTTCTAATTGTCATTGATTTTTCCTGTGTTAGCTGAAATCATACAATTATGTGTGTAGGCGTCTTGAAATGTGGTGTTTTCCCCCCCCCCCCCCCCCCCACCCCCCCATCTGTGCCATTTGCCTAGGAAGATTTAAAGGGGTAGGGTGGGGGGGGGGGGGGGAGGGGTATGGTACTTGTCATCAGGAGGGAATGGTGATAATACGTGTCAGGCAGGATACGACCAATATGTACTAAACAGGAGCCTTATGAACATTACACCTGATCCACCATTCTTATAATATTGGTCCTTTGGCTTTTGGTAGCGCATTTTGTTGAGGTGATTCCTGCAGGAATCACCTCAACAAAAATAATGTGCTACCAAGAGCCAAAGGGTCTGTCTGCCTTGGCACTCAGTGGTGCTGTAATTGATAGTGTGCTTTACCCTTGCGAGGGAAAACATCGCTATAGGAATATATTTCGGACACACCCTTTTGCTTGCAGTAATCCTTGGTGAGCTAGTCTTCCACATACACTCTATGCAGGAACACAGCCTCCGCCATCTTGTCACGTAATACATCGTAATGCGACATTATAAGTTATTGGTAGCAAGGGTTTGCTACACGGATCCTTGTAGGCCTTCGGGAGGTCAAAGGAACCATTGTACCCTGAAGGCCTGAGGGGTACAATGGTTCCGTTGACCTCCCGAAGGCCTACAAGGGTCCGTGCAGCAAGCCCCTGGTACCAATAACGTATTTGTTTAGTCATTCCTCCACATTTCGTACATTTCGTAAAAGAAATCAAGAAGACATTTTCCGACCTGGATCACGCCAGACATGACTGACGTCAAAGGAGTATACATTTATACATAATAGACTTATGCGTAATTTAAAATATTTCATGACGTTGCCATCTCCAGTAGTGTGCTTGTTGTTTCGAATAACACTAAGTAACATTTTACTTTAGAACGTTTTGGTGCTGTTTTATATAACAAAACTCGCATCCAAGATGCGTCACACAGAGGACTACAAGAAGTCCGCCATTTTTCGCAAGAATGGTTTTTGTAGCACGGTCATGTGGTACAGTTTGCGCTAAAAAAAAAAGGGACTGGTCGTGTGATGTAGGGATGAAAACAACAATATTTGTAGACATAAGACACATGCCGGCATGGTGACGTAATAATGCATGACATAATGGCAGATTGCCAGTCATCATCTGAGCAAAACGTACATATGGATTAATGAAGATCACGTTTGCGCGTGTCTGCCGAACTTTCGGCTTTGCTCCGGGACTGGTCGAAAACACATTTTGTGCACGTATCGCCATTAGCACACCATGACACATCACATGTGCGATATCATGTTCAGATCATGAAACATTTGTGAGTCTGAATTGTCTCCTTGATGATACAAAGAAGGAGGTGTGTACAGAAGTGGGCGTGTGCCTGATGAGACGCCTGATTGCACACTGGTTGTCTCCCTTGATTTGCTGCGCTGATCAGCGCAGCAAATCAAGGGAGACAACCAGTGTGACATGCAAGATGTGGCGACCGAATTAAGTCTTTGCGTCCTGATAAAGTCTTCGCGGCCGCCAGGACTTCAAGCAATTCACAATCAATATCGCTAACTGTCAGAATGTTTCATTAAAGCGATTAAAGCATTCACTTGTGTCTTTAAAAGCGGTTTTCTACAGGGATGTCAAACTCGGTATCTTTTTGAATCCTAGCTCTTTTGAAAACTGTTGTTAGTGTATCAGATTGTCGTATGCTAATATCATTTATGTGTTGGAGTCTCCTGCGTGCAATCAGGCAGCTGTTGCATGCCTCTGTTTTCACTGGTTCAGAGGTTTTATTAACACAGCTGCAAGGTACCATACAATGGTTCCGTATTCTTTTATTTACACAGCTGCGAATCACAGTAATAAGAATAATAATTACACAGTGTAATGATGATTATGATAATACTCGCATTATGTAGTCGCATTATTCAAGTTGCAGTAAAAAAAAAAAAAAAAAAAAAAAAAAAAAAACCCACCTCAGTTATGTCTGCCCTCTGGCGTGGACGTGGAAAGAAGGATGGAAAGCCTTGATGAGAATACAATATTGTGAACCTGTGGTATCCCGGCAAATCTTGCAAAGTCTGCCTTGGAGTAGATCACTTCAACCCATGACAGCCTGAGGCTGATAACAAAATGTGCTTTTTGTCCTATGAGGGCTACATTAGGAGATTAGGAGACGGATCAACAATTTTAGTTCAAGGGTGGTGCCAGAATAGCTTGGCGCCTCTGGCGCCAAGCTATTCTGACACCACCCTCGAACTGTAGTCATAGTCAAATTTATTTCAAGCAATAGCCTATCAGGATGAAAGGGAAGGGTTAGGTTGCCTGGCATCACCGTGTGTACTGGTCTCTGATTTGTGGACCTGACGGATGAAGCGGTGAGGTCCAAAATCACAAAACCAGCAGCACACGACTCAGTGATTCAGCCGTCAGACGTTTTATTGAAAACCCTAATATTCGTGAGTTTGGCGCGGTCATGGTTTCTTTTCCAACTCATTTCACTGCAGCTGTGGCGTGGAAAAACAGCAGCACATTAGGGACGACATCACAGATTGTCATTGGAAGGGCGAATGTCAGTGATGATTAACCTTTTGGCTGTCGGTAGCGCTTTTTGGCGCGATGATTCCTAGAGGAATCATCGCGACAAAAAGCGCTACCGACAACCAAAGGGTTAAAACTGTCCAGATCAGTCACTTTGCTTTCTAAAACTGTAGTGGAAAATATTTCCTTTCCGTTTGATGTCAAAATAATTGAAACGGTAAAAAAGGGACAGTGCACGATATATTGTAAATACTGATAGTGTTCAGCTTGACATAACCCTTCCCGTAGCCTACGTTCTTGTTCCCATAAATTACTGGTCCAGCCGAGAACTAACTTGAAGACTGCAGGTGCTCGTTCTTTTCAGTACCAGGTCCCTCATGTGTGGAACTCTCTACCTCCCCGTGTCCGTCATTCCCCGACACACTCAGTCTTCAAAACCAACCTGAAAACGTATCTTTTTAATTTGGCATAATAACAGTGTTAAGTTTCCTTTGCTTCTCATCACGTGGGTTTTGCATGGTGTTACTGTAAACAGAACGTGTTCGTTGTGTAAAAGACTGTGGTTAGTATACCTCAACTGTTTTTAAGTTCTTTTTATTTATAGAAGGGACTTTTTAGGACAGGTCGCGGTGGGGCGAATTTAATAGCATGTCACCATGCTGTCAAAGGCGGGCAGGCTTAACCTATAACAATTGAAGTAACAAGATAAAAATTACGTCATGTCTAGTTACGCTAACCGCTCGCTGCTGAACGTACATTTGGCGCGAAGCGCCGTATGTGCGTATATATATTAATTATGTGTACGTGTAAACAAGAGAATCTCCGATATTTCTGTACACACAAGCTTGAAACTTGGCGAAATACTTTCCTAAGTGGGTGGCTAATAGAGTCTCCGAGCATATTGTAATTGTATGTCTCATCAGTTGAAGACAAAAACCAGATTAGAGTCCGTAATTTTTGTCATATTTACTTGACGTTTGCATAATTATAGCTAGTTTGGAGAAAGACATTGGATGAGTTCGTTATTCAGCTTTCAACTTCTTTAGTAAAACTTAATTAATTCTTTTCAGAAAAGAATTAAAAAACTAAAAAAAAACTTTACTTCTAGAGAAAGTCAGACAGTGGCGGTGACGTAAAAGAGGCAACTCCGTCACCACGCAGACACTGAGTCTCTAAATATGACGTCATTCTCTCTCGCGCGCACGTCTCTCTGTCTCTGTCTGTCTGTCTGTCTCTCTCTCTCTCTCTCTCTCTCTCTCTCTCCTCTCTCTCTCTCTCTCTCTCACACACACACACACACACACACACACACACACACACACACACACACACACACAAACGTGTGCGTATCTCCAGGAGGACTAGATCCTCATGCGCCCTCCAAGCGCATGAGGATCTATGCCTCTTGGAGATGTTTGGAGCGCGCGCGCAAGCACTAATACGCACACACATCGACGCGCTTTCAGAAGAGCATGCAGGTGACCCGTGTACTTTGTAATAAATAATAATAAGGAAGATTTATAAGGCGCCTATACATGGTAAGATGCTCTAGGCGCCGTACATATGAACAAGGAAAATATTACACAAAAGGTGACAAAGCCACATGTACAATTACACAGAAAACAGAAAATGACTAATTACACGAACACTGATAATCAAGAAGCCACATGTACAATTACACAGAAGAACAGAAAATGACTAATTGACAAATGACGTTTGACAAATCAATGACGCGTATGTCCTGCGCCCCTTGTAGAACTCACTGACGCATTGGCAGATATCTGTGAGACTTTTTCAATACGAGATAGTTCAACATCAGAATCAGGTCAAAGACAAAAGGTAGAGACCATTGACAGCAAGGACAGCTCTCATATAGAAGGGACTTTGTGGGTTATGGTTCATCCCATCGTGTTGTTGTTGTTGTGATTTGTAGTTTATTATGTGTGTTTATAATCATTTGTAAAGCGTTCCGAGCCTGGGGATGTGGAGAAGGACGCTAAGGAAAAGCGCTGTATTATTTTGTTTTGTTTTTGTTGTGATTCTGGTGCTAGGTTGTTGTGTGATTTTGGACCTTGTGACTTAGATCCTGCAGTCCCCAATTACAGATCAATACCCAGTTACTATACAGAGGAAGGTGGTTGTTGTTGTTTTTTTTCGTTCGTTCGTTCCGTAGCGCGGCCACCATCACAAGGGATTGATTGTTCTCCCGCCGTTCGGTTGGGGGGGGGGGAGGGGGGGGGGGGGGCTGCGCAAGTTAAAAAAGAAAAGTAAACAAGAAAAACTCTTTCAGTTAGAGGAATCGAAAAACCCTTTTTATATTGCATAATCACATTCATGATGATTTAGTTTGTCTTCTGTCCTTTCCAAAACTAGTCCTGGAGGGAATAATGGTGGCGCTTCTCATACACTGTTGTTTCGTTATGTCTGGCAGTTGAGTAGGTAATGGTATATTATCAGATTCTGAGCAGGCCGTCTGCTATCTGTCACTGCGGACAGACTGCCCTGGGGGACACGCGAACTCCGTGAGACAGCACTGTAATGCAATTTACCTACAACCGTCTTTATCTTCAGGATTGTGCGTGCGTGATTCAGACAGAACGTTGTGAGTTACCGCAGTAGATTTCTCAAAGAGCACTGACGTTCACATTAATTAACCCGTTCAGTGCCAGTTGACGCAAATTGTGTTTCTGCAGTCATCTTTAACCCATATCATACTGAGGCTAAAAGCTTCAAATTTGTACGCTGCCATATGCAAGCTACATTATGGTACTTACAGATAAAGATGTAGACCAGTGGCTTTAGTTCAAGGGTGGTGCCAGAATAGCTTGGCGCCTAAATGCGCCAAGCTATTCAGGCACTACCCTTCAACTATTTTAGTCAAACTTATTTCACACACTGGTGTATTCCGAATGATAAGGGTTATTTCAGTATCCAAAACCCCAGGCTGTGTTAGGAATATGGATTCAAAGTGGTGTCAGCAAGAGGCATAGATCCTCATGAGCCCCCGCAACTGCGGGGGCTCATGAGGATCTATACCTCTTGCAGTTGGGTGGCGTTCATATTTTCTCGACACTGAACGTCTTAAACCTTGTAAATGGCAGTTTGTTGCAAAACCATGTTTTAATGCAGTTGTTTTTCTTGTAATTTGCTCCCCATTTTCTGACACAATTTTAGACTTGTAGTTCGACAGGAAATACGGTGTCATAACCACATTGTGACGAAAACATTGAATCCGATATTTTGATGCAAGTGTGAACGTCATGTTTTCTCACAACACACAAAATTATTTGTTGTGAACTTGGCTGCAAACACCATCATATTGCATGTATTTGATTCGACAGAATAATAATAATAATAAATAGTTTATGTATATTGCTGTTCTCCAGGCAAACACTGGACTCACTGCGCATGCACAACAGCACGACACTCTCTCTCAGACACACGCACAATTATACATACTTTAACCCACCCCATCCCTTCCCAACACCTTACATCCACTTCCCCCAGAATCAGAATAAAAGGCAGTCAACAGTTGGCTAAAGGTGAGCTAACTGTTAAATGCCTGACAGAAAAGAAAAGTCTTTAAGTGCGCTTTGAACTATGACAATGTCATTTGGCAGTGAGTTCCACACACTTGGAGCTAAAAGGGTGAAAGAACTCTTCCTGACAGTTTTCATGTTAAGCTTTGGGATTTTAAAAAGTTTTTCACTGGAGGAACCGAGGGTACGTGTTACACTACCGCAGCCACACGCAAGGTGTTGTAGATGGAAGACACAGCCAGACAAGAGTGTTTCCAGAAGAGTCTTTTATTTCTTGGTCATCGTGGGTCTAATAGGTTGGGCACAACCAACCTACTAGCATGGCATACTAAAATGGCGAAAATACCGGAGCTCGGTCTCTCGCTTCTCAGCTCCCTCTCTCTCTCTTCGTTGTGTGCTCTCTATCTATCTCGTTCTCTTCATTGTGCGAGCTCTCTCTCTATCTCGTTCCCTTCGTTGTGAGCTCTCTTTCTATCTCGTTCCCTTCGTTGTGAGCTCCCTATCTCTCTCGTTCTGGTGGTTGCCCCCACTATATATACCCGTTCTGGCCGAGGGCATCGCCACTTTGTCTCAACCAGTCAAAGGGGCTATTACTGTCACCCATATTATTCCACATCTATCATGGTGGCCAGCGTCCCCTGACCCTATCTGTCAAAGGAGCTATTACTGTCGCCCATAATCTATCCCCCATCTGCTCTGGTGGATAGCGCCCTCTGATCCTAGCTGACCAGGGACCCATTACTGTCTCTCATAATTATTCCACATCTATTATGCTGGTCAGCGTCCTCTGATCCTAGCTATCAAAGGAACCCATTACTGTTTCTCATAATTATTCCACATCTATTATGGTGGTCAGCGTCCTCTGATCTTAGCTGACCAGGAACTCATTACTGTCTCTCCTAATTATTCCACATCTATTATGGTGGTCGGCGTCCTCTGATCCTCGCTGACCAGTAACCCATTATTTATTCATTAGTCCCAGCTCCCCGCAGTTCGCTACTGCCCGCATTGGGACCGCTAAAGTGAGATTGATGTATTTCCACTCGACATTATCATTCATTAGTCCCAGCGTAGTAGGGCCGGCCACTTGTCAACTCCACGTGAGCTTGTGGTAGCTAAAGTGGACCGTGTCATAACCCTCTCCGTGCTCTGCCCGTGGTACTAATTATATTCTCGTTATTTTCATATCAAGGGAAATTATAAAAGTACCCGACCGTGATATTGGTCGTATACACTTATAGTGTAACATACGTGATGGCTGATAAACAGACAGAGGGGGTTTGTCTTTCAGCGTGCAATATTGGTCATATCACAGCACGCATATAACCCTTTGGCTGTTGGCAGCTTTTTTGTCGCGATGACTCCAACAGGTCAGTAACCACTATCTATCTATCTATCTATCTATCTATCTATCTATCTATCTATCTATCTATCTATCTATCTATCTATCTATCTATCTATCTATCTCTAGTCTTGCCCGACCGTTGGGGCACCACTGATGACTTGGCAACCAGCTCCCTCCATTCCACTCTGTTCTCTGCCATTCTTAGTGTGTCGCTCAGCTTCAGTCCTGCCCACTCTGAGATATTGTCCTCCCATCTTTTTCTCTGTCTTCCTCTCCTTCGTCCTCCTTGCACAGTGCCTTGCAGGATTGTCTTGGCAATCCCTGCTGATCGCGTGACATGCCCATACCAGTTCAGTTTGCGTTTTTTTCACAATGGCTAATAGGTCTTCATAGGGCCCGATGGCTTGCCTGATTCTGATTCCCATTCTGCAGTAACCACTGCCAACAGTCAAAGGGTTAATCAACTTGCTTGCATATACACACTGGGTTAATGGAAAGCAGTTCAAATTAACCCACTGAACCCCATGGCCACATTTCCCAGTTTTGGGACGTGTCGCCTACTGGCGGTGTACCATTTGCAGGAGGTTGATCGACCATGATAATTCAAGGGTAGTGCCAGATTAGCTTGGCGCCTGAAGGCGCCAAGCTAATCTGCCACTACCCTTGAATTATCATGGTCACTCCATCTCCTGCTGTAAAGTGTCAGGGCTATATATATAGGTTATGTCTACATTAGTTAACTATAGGCCCACTGGGACTTGCTGTTGTTAAGTAATTCAGTTGTTGTTAGTGGGCCTCTTACTGTGTGTTATAGCTTTAATCAGACAATCATGATCGAGTGTATTAGGATGGGGAATGAATAGAAGCAGGGTAATTTATGTAGAAAGTAATTGACTGTAACTTGTTTCGGTTTTACCGGATCCGCTTCACTGGGAGGTATTCAGTTTTGTTGGCTGGCATGTGCTTGTGCATGCCATTATTTAGACAGTGGTGACTTGGTGTATTTGAAGAGTAAATTGATGGAAAATAATGTACATGTATGGAAATTGTGGACTATAACTTGTCCCATTGTCTGGACCGCTCCACTGGGACTTGTAGGCTTACTCAGCTGTTGTTTGCTGTTTGTACATGTGTATGCCATTAGATGGACAGTCCAGTTAGTTAGTTATTTAGGTTTAATGCAGAACAGGCGTCTAATAGGCCATCTCACGGGGGTTGGACAGTCCAGACTTGGCATGACCGACTGTGTGAATCTATGTTTGAGCCAAGCATTGATAGAGAATAATTCATTCATACAAAGGCCAAGCATGATTCATCCCTCCCACTGTATACTCATAATTGAATTGAACTGAATTAACTTTATTGTCCATTAAACAACAAGAATAAAATCTAAAATTTTCTTTGGCTCACAGAAACATAAAACACACAAGACATAATGATGTAAACTAAGAGAATACTAAAGATAATATTAAAATATATAAAAACATATAATGCATCTAAGTATTCTATCCGTCAGCATAATTTTTCATCTTTGGTGCAAGCGACGTGTTTTATATTGTGAGATATTTAAGTCTTCTGTGATTTGTGTTACTGTTAAATCTTGGTTTATTGCCTTTTAAGCCATAACAGGTTTTAGGTTATAATATTATTTATTAGAATAGTTATTAATGTGTGTGTGTGTGCCCACAAACAATTTACTCTGATTATATCGTATGTGTGTCTTATGTCCTTCTTTTATTATGCGCAGCACCGAGACAATTTCCTGATGTATTTTTACAGATGGCAATAAAGCTCTTCTGTTCTCTTCCCTTCTCTTCTATTACACAGAAAGTAGTTGACTACAACTTATCACATTTTGTCTTGGTCGTTCCACAAGGTCTTATCCAGGTAACTGGCCTCTGTATGTGCCTTAATGTCTTCAGCTGGACATGATGTGGAGCATTTAGCATAGTTGCCATGTCTTAACTCATTGTGCCCCAGCCAGAAATACCCACGTTTTGGAGTTATCCTCTGAGGACTGCATTACAGTTCAGGAGACAGATCGATCATGATAGTTCAAGGGTGGTGGCAGAATAGCTTGGCACCAAGTTATTCTTCCACCACCCTTGTACTATAATGGATCGAGCCATATCTTGCTGTGGTGTGTAGCAGGCAGAATGAGTTGACCTGCTTTGTGACAATGTATCAATTGTCACAACACTCCTGTTGACTGCTGTTGGTTATATTATTGGGATTGAATGCCATAAGGTCAGGGTTGGAAGATTTAACGAAGTAACGATTTAACGATTTAACAAATTAAATTTTTGGTTAAAGAAAATTTAACGCGTTAATGTTTTTAAAAAGTTAAAGAAAATTCAACGAATTAAAAAATAAAAGTAACGATTATCGATTTTTTTCGTTAAAAATTTCGTTACTTCAGTTCGTTTTTCCGCCACGAACAAACATGTGCCTATGCGCAAAGCCGGTTTGACCCAGATGCAGCCGGTTGAGGCGGTTTGGAGGATCTATGCCTCTGGGTGAAAAACTTAACGGATCCCCTTTGCTTGAGAAAATCATGAGCGTAGATTATCCCAGGAAGAGGCATACATCCTCACGAGCCCCTGCAGTTGCGGGGGCCTCATGAGGATCTATGCCTCTTTCAGTTGGGTGGTTTTCGTTTCAGGAGTGAGAAGGCAGATGGCACTCGTACAGCAAAGATTGGACAGTTGAAAAACTTAACGGAGCCCCTTTGCTTGAGAAAATCACGAGCGTAGATTATCCCAGCAAGAGGCATAGATCCTCACAAGCCCCCGCAGTTGCGGGGGCTCATGAGGATCTATGCCTATTTCAGTTTGGTGGTTTTCGTTTCAGGAGTAAAAAGTCAGATGTTACAGCAACGATTGGACAGGTGAAAAACTTAAGAGATCCACTTTGCTTGAGCGAAACATGAGCGCAGATTATCCCAGCAAGAGGCATAGATCCTCATGAGCCCCCGCAGTTGTGGGGGCCATGAGGATCTATGCCTCTTGCAGTTGGGTGGTTTCGTTTCAGGAGTGAGAAGGCAGATGGTACACTCAACAATTGGACAGCACAGGTGAAAACCTGAACGGGTGCACGCATACATTTTTAATTGTAGTAGGCATAGATCGTCATTAACCCACCAACCCCCCGCCCCCCCCCCCCCCAAGACTGCTGGGGTTCTTGAGGATCTATGGCTCTTGCAGATGAGTGAATTTGTCAGCAGCGCGAAATAAGATCAAACAAGCCTGAATTGTTCCATTTTTAGCCGCGTGACTTTTTCTTATATGATGTGCAGTTTTCCGAGGGTTTTTTTTTTCTGTCTTTCCCCTTCTCATAACTACTGAATGCATCTGGCCAGATAGTGTTTTAGATAGTGGGTAGAGGAGGAAATCTGGTGGCGTGTCACTTTTCAACTGTATGCCACTTTTTTTGTCTGAGCTGAGCAATAAATGATCATTCATGTATTTAACGCAAATTTATTTCATTAAAAAGAAATATTAAAGAAAATTTATTTCTTTAATTTAAAAAAAAAAAGTAAAGAAAATTTATTTCTTTAACCTTTTCCCAGAATTAAAGAAAAGTTATTTCATTAAAGAAAAAAAGTAATGACTATCAACCCTGCATAAGGTCATATCAAATTAACCCATTTAACCCCGATGCCCTACAGCTGAAGATGGATCAACCATGGTAGTTAAAGGGAATTGCCAGGTTAGCTCGGTGCCTGACGGCACCAAGCTACTCTGACACTAACCTTGAATTATCATGGTCAATTCATCTCCTGCAACTGGTACATAGTCATTAGGATGACACCTCCAGACTTTGGGAAACGCAGCGTTGGAAATAAATGGATTAATAATAACGTAGATGTCTGGCCAGCCAGACTAAAAGGAAAACAAGATTATGCATGTATAGATATTTGAGAAAAATCTTTTGTGTCTGTGTGTCCAAGAGCTTTGTGGCAATTCATCACAAAATCCTGGAGGCTTGATAACCCCCGTGGCGTCCAGACCCAAAATGTAACCCAGCACCTACACTTAAGCTAAGTTAACCCTTTTCATCCTGGTACACAAGAGGTGCGAGGTTCGATACCTGGTTCCGGCGTCGGACTTTTCTCCTCTAGTAAGTGTCACCATAATTCGGGCGGACCACCAGGTGTTCTTACTCCGGGTACTCCGGCTCTTTCCTCCCCCACGAATTTGGTATTTATTTCAGTCCACTTAATTAAATTTAAAAAATATAAAAAAACGATTAAAAAATTTCCAAAAATTTCAGTAGCTCGCTTGAGCTTGCCCTTAGCATCACGTGAATGTTCTGTGTTTATGTACAGTGTGTGAGGGAATGCGCGTGATTCACGTGAGCCTGCTTGTTGGGCTCATTTCGCGGCTAATTGAGTTATATTATAAATATGAGAAATGCGCCATATAAATACTATGTATTATTATTATTACACTAATGCTTGAAATAATTTGACTATTATAGTTCAAGGGTGGTGCCAGAATAGCGTGGCACCTCAGGCGCCAAGCTTGCTGGCACCACTCTTGAACTAAAATGGTTGATCTATCTCCCAATCTGTAATGGATGTAGCCTTCATAGGACACTTAGCAAATTTGAAAAATTCAGCCTTGGGATGTAATGGGTTTAAGTGGCCTGCCCCTGGCAATAATTTGAAGAAAGGGTTGATAGTTTACAGTTTCTCCTTTACTAATGTTTTTAACCCATTCAGCACTGATGCACTACAGCAGGAAATGGAGTCGGCGCCAAGCTAATCTGACACTACCCTTGAATTATCATGGTCGATCCATCTCCTGCAACAGATGCATAGTCGTTAAATGATGCCTCCAAAATTTGGGAAATACGTGCGCCGGGCTGAATGAGTTAATGCATCTTACTACAATAATAGGAATAAAAATAAACTGAAATGAAAGACTATTTTGGTCTTCTTCTTTGTACAGAGAAGAGATCCACCGACAGGGCAGCAGAAAACAGAAGTGCATTATGTGTGCCTACTCCCATGGCTCATGAAAAGAAGCCTAGAAACATCTTGGCGAGAAATATCTAGAAACATCTCAGCGTCCTGGCAATAGAACATTGCAAATCCTGTGTATCGGCAGATTTTATCAACCAAAGCCTGCCGTGGGAGCAGATCGCTTTAACCCCTTCGCTGCCATTGATCGCGAAATGCGCATCTGAAACCACCACACACAGACAACATTTGCATGAAGGTTAAAGATTAAAATGGGACCAACAACAGACATAAATCCTCATGAGCCCTGCGACTGCGGGGGGCTCATGAGGGTTTATGTCTCTCACAGTTGGACCCTGTTCACTCTTCCTCACTTCCCCCCCCCCTCCTCACTTCCCATCCCCCCTCCCCCTCCCCCCCCCCCCCCCCCCCCTGTTTTTTTGATATTTTGGCAAGTGTTGAGAGTGTTCACATACACACATCTAATTCCTCTACCCCCTACCCACCCCCATTGTTTGATTTTTCGGGCACGGAAAAAAGGTCTAGCGTCAGGGGAGGCCTTTTGTGTCACCTTGAAGATCCCAAACAAAAAGTTGAAATCACCCCCACCCCCCCCACCCCCCCAGAGGTAACTGATTCGCCCCTGGTTTTAGGATGACTTGTATATTTTTGCAAAAAGGAGATATAAGACAGCACGTTCAACTGTTAGAGGGCAGATATTTCAACTGTGATGCCTGCTATATTTTCTATAGTTGCATGTTCTACCGTAATTCAGCATATATTTTAGACTTAGTCTATCCTTCTGGTGTCTCTGAAAAGAACAAAAAATGAACTGATAGTGTTCAGAATGCACTACAGCAGGGGATGGATTGCCTGTGATAATTCAAGGGTAGTGCCAGATTAGCTTGGTGCCTGAAGGCGCCAAGCTAATCTGGCAATACCCTTGAATTATCTTAATTGATCCACCTCCTGTGAATGGTACACCATTGTTGTTAGATGATGCTTCCAAAATTTGGAGTTGTGGTCTTGCAGTTAAAAGGGTTAACTATGTCTGTGATTGTGGGCCTTACAGCTTGGAAACATAAGGTCAAGAATTACATACCCCTACTCAGTTAAGGAGTGTGTGGTCTCTGCCAGCGTGTCCCGAAAAATCAGTAAGATATCTCTTGTTACATGTTGAGAAATGCTGGTTTCTTGTGGGGTTTTTTGTCTGATGGCACAGACATGCATCCTGGCAACCAAGAGCAGACACTCCTTTGATGAAGGAGTGGTCGCCCTTGGTTCCAGGCTTGCAAGACCCTTGAAGATTGTTTCCATCTCAGTATTTTTCTTAATTTTAGAATAGCGTCCTTTATTTTGCCCTGCCCAGTAAATATGTCAAGAACTTGTGTTTCTTTCTTGTCTACCATATTGAAAATATGGTAGACTTTGAAATAGGGCTGGTCAGAGCGCAATCTGGAGAATGCACACAATGTGCTGTGCAGGCATAGTCGGAATTCTGGCAAAGAAGTAACAAGATAAAAATGTCAAGTCTAGCTACGCAAACCTTGCTAGAGAATGTCCTTTTAGCGCCAAACACTGTATATGCGTGTGTGTGTGTGTGTGTGTGTGTGTCTGTGTGTGTGACAGTGACTAGAGCCCGCGTTTGAGGATGGTCAAGCTTGAAATTGTATGATATTGTCCCTAAAACAATAATCACGAGGCAGTTTCTAATTTTTTTTTTATTAAGATGCTTATTGGCGAGAAAATGGCCATTTCACAAAACCAGTTGATCCAGACTGGAGTTTGTAATTTTTCTTAATTTTATTAGATATTTTGCATATAGCATCAGCCGCGACACTAGGCATCGACTTTTGCGATAGGCATTGCACACTTATAGTAATAGACTTATGAACTCACTGATGCACTGATAAATTTGTGAGGCTTTTTCAAATATATTTCAAAATCAGAATCAGGTCAAAGACAACAGGTAGAGACCCTTGAGAGTGAATACAGCTCGCATATAAAAGGGACTTTGTGAGTTATGGCTCTTGTATAGAAGAGACTTTGCGGGTTATGGTTCATCCCATCTTGTTTTGTTTTCCAGTTTTTCCTCCTGGTAAAGTCACTGCCTGCAGTATATTGAAATCTTTTTTTTTTTCTAGCAATGCTTTCTGAAGGGTGGTGCGCTTGGGGGGTTGGGGTACACTGAATTAATGTTTTGGACATTCTATGATCTAGAAAATGTTAAGGAATGTATGTTTAATGTCTGGTAGCGAGTAGCAAAAGTTTTACTCTGTAAAGGTCAGGAAATGGCTTATTACCTCCATGACATTTTCAACTGCGGAATGTAACTTGGTGTCCTTCACGCAATAATTGGCACAGTTTGAGTTGCTGTCGATCCGCAGCTAGTGTTGGTGTGGCTGCATTGTTCATAGAGAATTGAACCTGGGGAGATTTATATAGATTTACCCAGATATCCATTTGAAGCTAGTGCAGAGAAGCTTTGCGATTCAACTCATTCAGGAGGCCCCACATCAGTAATTGCGAAAGTGTCATGTAGCGCTGCCAGCGGCAATGCTGTATGACACTTCCACAGCTATTGATGTGGGCACCTTGAATGAGTTAAAATATTGGCCAATACACTTTGTCCCACGGCTGTCAGTAGTGATTTTCTACAGGAAACCGCTACTGACAGCTAACAGGTTAAAGAATGCACCGGTGGCAGATTGACCATCATTCATGATAGTTCAAGGATGGTGCCAGAGTAACTTCAGGGGCGGTCAGTTTACTATGTATTTTATCTGGGAAAATTGAAAATTGAACTTAAAATGAACTGAACCCTCCCTTTTTCGCCAAATAATTTTGAACTCTCAGATTGATGAGTTTTGTCCCATCTGAAAATAATTATTTAGAGGTCAGTTTTCACGGGTAAAATTCATAGTATTTTATATTCAGTGCATTTTAATTTGCACCTGCATGGCAGTGCTATTCTGGCACCACCTTTCAACTGACATGGTTGATCAATAGCATGTCAAGGTCAATGCTGAATAGGGTAATCTGCTTTAGTGCTTACTGCCAAACAGCACCTACCTGCAAGAGGTGTAGATCCTCATGAGCCCCCGCAGTTGCGGGGGCTAATGAGGATCTATGCCTCTTGCTAAAACCACTTTGTATCTATGTTCTTTTAATGGCTGGGGATCTTTTACCTTTATCATTCGGAATACACCAGTGTGTGAAATAAGTTTGACTAAAATAGTTCATGGGTGGTGCCAGAATAGCTTGGCGCCCAGAGGTGCCAAGCTGTTCTGGCACTACCCATGAACTATTTTAATGGCTGGGGATCTTTTACCTTTATCATTCGGAATACACCAGTGTGTGAAATAAGTTTGACTAAAATAGTTCATGGGTAGTGCCAGAACAGCTTGGCACCTCTGGGCGCCAAGCTATTCTGGCACCACCCTTGAACTAAAGCCATTGGTCTATAATCCTTATCTGTAAGTACTATAATGTAGCTTGCATATGGCAGTGTTCAGATTTGAAGCTTTTAGCCTCGGTATGATAGGGGTTAACACAATACAATACAATACAATAATAGGAAGGTTACAAAGAAAAGTAGGTTATAGCACTGTCAGGGGAGAGAAGTGTGCATCATAGATCTACTGTGGCCAAAGCACCAAAAAAAAGAGATAGGAAAGAGAGGGGGCGCTAAGAGAGTGACTGAAAGCAATGCATATGGAAGCCCCCCCCCCGAAGGGGGGCGTATCATATATCCACTGTTCCAGCCACTCAGTGCATGGAAATTTAAATCTAGGTCCCCCAAGGGGGGTCCAGATATTTAGCCTGTGTGGACAGCTGTTTCGGTCTTTTTTCAATACAATAAATTTTGGCACAGCGGTATAACATACACAATAGAAACAATAATAAAAGTTACAAGTTCAAGTCATCCGCAACACTCTTCCCCCCTCTCCCCCCCTCCCCCCCCCCCTCCCCCACCTTACCCTTTCACATACATACAAACAACCTAAACTCACTAGTACACATAATAAACAATAGGCTAAGACTAAACTAAAATAATTACATGTGTAATGTCATGGAGGGTATCACAGCAACATGAACAGATAACTAAAAATAAACTATACATAAAACTAAACATAAAACTAAACTAACTACACGCACGCATGCACGCGCACACACACACACACACACACACACACACACACACACACACACACACACACACACACACACACACGCACGCACGCACGCACGCACAGGGCTGTATCACATGGTAAATGCAGTTTTTGTGATTTTTTGAGTTTACAATTTCTAAAATACACTGGCAGTGAAGGAGCTGATGAGGATCTATGTCTCTTGCTAAAATCACTTTGTATCCATGTTCCTTTAACAGATGGGGATTTTTAAGTCCCTCCTATTTATAGAAGGGACTTTTTAGGACGGGTCGCGGTAGGGCGAATTTAATAGCATGTCCATGATGTCAATGGCGGGCAGGCTAAACCTCTAACAATTGAAGTAACAAGATAAAATTACATCATGTCTTGTTACGCTAACCTCCCTGCTGAACGTACATTTGGCACAAAGCGCCGTGTGTGCGCATATGTATACATGTGCATATGTATGTAAACAAGAGAATCTCCGATTACAATACAATACAATACAATACAATACAATACAACTTTATTGTCTGTTCGAGTCAAGGCACGACAGAAATTTTTGTACACACAAGCTTGAAACTTGGCGAAATACTTTCTTAAGTGGGTGGTTAATAGAGCCTCTGAGCATGTTTTATTTGAATGTCTCATTGAAGACATAAACAACCGTTTATAGGATGTCGGTTGACCCAGCCGGATTAGGGTCCGTAATTTTTGTCATATTTACTTGAACTTTTGCATATAGGTAGTTTAGAGAAAGACATTGGACGAGTTCGTTAGCCAGCTTTGTATTCTTTCAACTTCTTTAGTAAAATTTAATTCTTTTCAGAAAAGAATTAAGACACAAAAAACCTTTACTTCTAGAGAAATCAGTGGCGGTGACATAAAAGAGGCAACCCCGTCACCATGCCGACACTGACATACTCTAAATATGACATCATTCTCTCTCGCGCGCACGGCTCTCTATCTCTCTCGCGCTCTCTCTCTCTCTCTCTCTCTCTCTCTCTCTCTCTCTCTCTCTCACACACACACACACACACACACACACACACACACACACACACACACACACACACAAACATGTGCGCATCTCCAGGAGGACTAGATCCTCATCATGAGGATCTATGCCTCTTGGAGATGTTTGGAGCGTGCGCGCACGCACACACTTACACGCACACACACATCGAGCGTTTTCAGAAGAGCATGCAGGTGACCTGTGTACTTAGTATATCATGTAGCTAGGTAAAGTCAACCTGCTTTCACACAAATTATAGCAAGACTGAAATTGTACCGTGAAGTTCTAGTTTTATCACAATTTTCTCAAGCCTATGCGAAAGCGAAACTCATATCACATAAAATATAAAATTACATAAAAGTAAAACTTACGTCATGACAAATGACGTTTGACAAATTAATGACGCGTATGCGGTCCTGCTTCCCCCCCCCCTTACAGAACTCACTGACGCATTGGCAGATATGAGAGACTTTTTCAATAGGAGATAATTCAACATCAGAATCAGGTCAAAGACTAAAGGTAGACTGAGACGGCGAGGACAGCTCTCATATAGAAGAGACTTTGTGGGTTATAGTTCATCCCATCTTGTTAACTTTTCCAGTGATTTCAAAAACAACCTGCATTCACTTGCAGTGAATGGGATAAAATTGGATCTGTGTGTCAATGTTTTGTCACATTCAAATTCGCAGGCAGTTCTCTCACCATGCCATGTGATCCTAAGAGTCGGAGTGCCAAAACTAGGAACTCTCACACCTTGAAACGCGTGATGGTGATGGTCCGTGAATTTTGACCCGAAGGCTGTAGGTCCAAAATTCCAGGCTGGCACGGAATAGCCAGCTGAGTGAGTAATGACATTTTGAACTAGCCAGGACGTTATCAGCCCAACACATGCATGTACTACAGCATTTTGTCCTTTGTGGCGTTCGTGGGGTGAAATGAATTTGTTATTTCACAAATGTTGGTTGATTTCATGCCTATTGTTTTGCATCCATTGTTTTTGCACGCAGTGTTTATGTATCGTGAATCTTCCAAACATGGATTTTTGCACCCTGTGCTCAACTCTAGTGAGGTCTATACAGAGGGCATTTTAGTCGAGCTATTTCGTAAAGTTAAATGTTTGATTTTTTGCACGCTGGCGGTTTTAGTTGCCTGGGTACTTTAACTCAGCTTATTCATAAAACCAATGTTTTATTTTCTGCTTGTCAGTGATTTTAGACGCAGGGACACTTTTAATCCAGCTAATTCATAAAATCAATGTTGCCCAGGATATTGTCCTGGTCGGCAGGTTCCCTTTGTGGCCTCCTCTTTGTTTTTTGGATACAGCGCGACATGAGTTATCCATTTGAACTGGGCCACTTCCGGAAGTAAAAACTGTTCTGCCGCAAGACCTGTCTTGCCTGCTATTAACCCTTATCATTCGGAATACACCAGTGTGTGAAATAAGTTTGACTAAAATAGTTCAAGGGTGCTGCCAGAATAGCTTGGTGCCTCTAGGCGCCAACTATTCTGGCACTACCCTTGAACTAAAGCCACTGGTCTACATCCTTATCTGTAAGTACTATACTGTAGCTTGCATGTGGCAGTGTACAGATTTGAAGCTTTTAGCCTCGGTATGATATGGGTTAACCCCTTTAGTGCCAACTTACACAGACTGTGTTTCTGCACTCCTCATTAATTCAAGACAGAAAACAAACACCTAAATGTCTCATGGATTTCAAGTGACATCAGCAAGAGGCATAGATCCTCATGAGCTCCCACAACTGCGGGGGCTCCTGAGGATCTATACCTCTTGCGCTTGGGTGATGTTCAGTTTTTCTCAGCACTGAACAGGTTAATAATAATAATAATGATGATAATAAAGTGCACTTAATGGGGCTTATCTCTGTTTAATACATAGACAACAACAACAAAAAAGATATCAACAATGAGTTAACCCGTATCATACTGAGACTAAAAACTTCAAATTTGTACACTGCCATACGCAGGCTACATTACAGTACTTACAGATAAGGATATAGACCAATGGCTTTAGTTCAAGAGTGGTGCCAGAATAGCTTGGCGCCTAGAGGCGCCGAGCTATTCCGGCACCACCCTCGAACTATTTTAGTCGAGCTTATTTCTTTCTCCGGGTACTCGGGTTCTTCCACCCCCCACCCCCCACACTTTGGTACCGGTTTCAGGCCACTTTACAAATTTCAAATACAAGCGATCAAAAATCTCTGTAACTTCAGTAGCTGAACTGGCCCTTCGTTCGTCTTGTACTGTGCTTGTCTTAAATGGCGTAAATCCGTGTCTGTTACGTGAGTGTGCGTGTTGGGTTTCAGTTTGCGGCGCTTTGAGTCGATTTGCCCCAAAATTGAGAAAAAGCGCCTATATAATAACGGTATTATTATTATTATTATTATTGGTATTATTACTGGCGTATTCCGAATGATAAGGGTTAAGCACAAAATGAAATGAATAACTAAAACTTGCACAACCATGTAGCCAAGATAAGAATGTAAAATCACACAAAAGTCGGCAGGCTACCTTTTAAAGTCCAGTGCTTGTACGCAACGTGGCTGTTGATTGTTGGTTCCTCGGTTTGAAAAATAAAAATTGACTTAAAAAAAAAAATATTTGACCTCGATAGACCTCTTTGTTGCTAAGACACAGCAACCACCACCACCTGCAAGAGGCATAGAGTATCATGAGCTCCCGCACATGCGGGAGCTCATGATACTCTATGGCTCTTGCTTGAAATCGCCATACCCTTGATTCTCACACAGAGGATTTTGACTGGCACTGTAGTGGTCTGCTCTGTTCTCCGTGGAATTATGCATGAATGTTGCCAGGGAAGTATAGGCACTTGATGAGTGTGTGCTGATTTTTGAAATGCAAGAAGTATGGTATATCCAGTTGAGCCCTCACGTGCAATCGGTGCACAATTTCTGACGGAGCTCTAGGCGCTTTACAGGTGGTGTTTTTTTTTTATTTTTTATTTATTTATTTTTTTTTAACATAATTATGGCAAACATAAATATACAAATAAATAAATATTAACAAAATAAACAAAACCAAACAGTCAGAAAAACACTGGTTATGTATATGCACATACACGATCACACACACACACAAAATACACACATACGCAAACAAGTCATCAGTTCACAGACTTAAAAAGATACGTTTTGAGGAGCTTTTAAGCGAATGACTGCACTGTGCGTAGCATATTTCTTGTGGGAGGCTGTTCCATAGCAGAGGACTCTGGTACGAAAAACAGTGCTGCCCAAAGGGACTTGGTTTCGGCAGAGGGAACACAAAGAATGAGGGCGTCAGCAAAGGGGCTAAGGTGACCAGCTGTCCTCAGCCCTTTCTGGTTTACATATTGGCTTTTCTAAAAACATTGAAAAAGTCTTGTTCTTCCTGCAAATTGGTACAGCGTACATGCATAATGGATTGTTAGCATACGAAATCCGGACTAAAAATGGAATATTTTAATAAACTGTGCAGTAACTGTCTTTTCTAAGCGTGTTTCTTTCTTCATTGGGATGTCCTGTGTCTTGTTGTCAGTATTCTGAACCATGCTTTTGCTGCATTTTAAATCCTGGACAGCGTAAACTCTTCTGTTGTCTTCCTATTCTGAACCATGCTTCTGCTGCATTTTTCATCCTGGACAGCGTAAACTCTTTTGTTGTCTTCCTATTCTGAACCATGCTTCTGCTGCATTTTTCATCCTGGACAGCGTAAACTCTTTTGTTGTCTTCCTATTCTGAACCATGCTTCTGCTGTGTTTTTCATGCTGGACAGTGTTAAACTCTTTTGTTGTCTTGGTATTCTGGAGCATGCTTCTCGCTTTGGGTGCTGTTCTGTGGCATTTTTCATGCTTGACAGTCACTCTTTGAGTCTGATTAACCCTCAGACTTGGCAAACGAACCAGATATTAACCCCCTGGCTGTTGGTAGCGGCTTTTGTTGAGGTGATTCCTGCAGGAATCACCTCAACAAAAACCGCTGCCAACAGTCAAAGGGTTAACTAACCCCTTGTGCCTCCACAACACACATTGTGTGAACAGTATCAGCGGCTGCAGGGACAATGGGGTTAACCTAAAGGCCCCAGCTCCACTGTCATTGACAGATGGGTCTGGCACTCCCTTGTGGATTGTCTCAGGATTCGCTGGAAAAGAAAGGACAAATGCATGCTTTAGCAAGGCTGACTTGAGCTTGGGGGGAGTTCATTGCGGCCAGGCCTGGGGCCAGTTGCACGAGAGAGCTTAGTCCTGCGTCAGCCACTCAGCAAGGCGCTCCGCTATAGCGGAGCGCCTTGCTGAGTGGCTGGCGCCGGACTGAGCTCACTGATGGAACTGGCATAGTGGGAGGCCTTGCTTAGTGGCCTGCGCAGGACTACCTGCAGCTGCCCCCTCCCCGCTCAACACACACGGCTGGTTGTTTCCCTGGATTCATTTCAGTGTTAGCAAATTGAGGGAGATAACTATTGTGCATAGGTGACCTCCCTTGATCGCCTTCTGCCCTTCTGCGTACAGCCACAGGTACTGTTTACAATAATGGTGGCACACCCACAAGCTGCTCCACAGGGAGAATTTTTTGAATTTTTTTATTTTATTTTATTTATTTTATTTATTTATTTATTTATTTATTTATTTATTTTTTTTTTTTTTGGGGGGGGGGGGGTTACAAAATTCACATATTCAGAAATTGAACAAATTTCTCAGTGTTGTCTTGCCTCAACCAATATTGTTCTTCCCTTCTTTTCACATGTGAGTATAGGCACATAACAGATGTTATATATACTGACCCATACATGTGTCGGTGGAAGTCTCCTGTGTAGCCAAGGAGAAAAATGAACACCCAGCAAAGTCTTTCATTTTTTGACGTTCAAACCTTATGTAAGTTAAATTAGTTCTTTTGTGCAATATTAATGTAAGACATAATCAGAACATTTTCTGGTGTCCAGGAAATTTGTATTGCGAATTATCAGCCCTTTATTGCCTGGAGCAGGTCGCTTTGCGTTAATTTAACTCATTTTACCCCAGACACACCACAGCAAGATATGGATCGACCATCCATGATAGTTCAAGGGTGATGCCAGAGTAGCTTGGCGCCTTTGGGTGCCAAGCTATTCTGGCATCACCCTTGAACTATCATGGTCAATCTGTGTCCTGCACTGCAGTCTTCACAGGACAACGGCAAAATTTGGGGATTTCAGTGCTGGGGTAGAATGTGTTAATTGAACTACGTGGGACAAGTCGGTCTAAGCAAGAGACATAGATCTTCATGAGATCCTGCAGGGGCTCATGAAGATATATGCCTCTTGAAGATGAAAGGTGATCAGGGAATGACTGTATACAGTCAAACCTTTGTACAGTGGCCACCTGTCCATAACAGTCGCCTAAAAAGTATACCTCCCCTTCATTTTTACTTTTGCCTTACTTATATACAGGTTTGGCTGTACTATGTATGTGTGCTGTTCCGTGATTGTAGACTTCACAGTGCCAGGCCAGAAGGTGCAGAATCCCAGAACAGCACACAATCATGGTTGTTGTCTAATGCTACATTTCCATAATGCACGAAGCCGATACAAATGCAATCAGAACTCGATATGACAATACTACATGTATTTTCATTCAAAATTCATCACACACGTTTCCAGATAAAAGGGCGACATCCAAATTCCACCTCTTGTGGGAACCACTCGGTGTGGCACCAAGATCAGAATAAAACGAGAATGTGTGACAGATGACAAAAATGATGTCATATGTTCGGTCCGAACACATCCGAATTAAACGAAATCACATGAAAAATTGTGTCGTTTTCATTTCACATATGGATGCAAAATTTGGTACAGCATCGGACGCACATTCATAAGAACGACTTGCACCAACGTCTTTGGAATCAGATCATGTTTGCAGAGGATTCATGTTATGGAAATGTAGCTCTAGTTTTTAATTTTATTGGCTTATACATCAGAACCTGTTTTAACCCATATCCTACTGAGGCTGAAAGCTTCAAATTTGTACACTGCCATTACAAGCTACATTATAGTACTTACAGATAAGGATACAGACCAATGGCTTTAGTTCAAGGGTGGTGCCAGAATAGCTTGGCGCCTCTAGGCGCCAAGCTATTCTGGCACTACCCTTGAACTATTTTGGTCAAACTTATTTCACACACTGGTGTATTCCGAATGATAAGGATTAAGCAACCGCCCTTGTGACTGATCACCTGCCATTAAAGACCATCATTTAGGTCACCTGTCTTTAAAGACCATCATTTAGGTCACCTGTTATTAAAGACCATCATTTAGGTCACCTGTTATTAAAGACCATCATTTAGGTCACCTGTCTTTAAAGACCATCATTTAGGTCACCTGTTATTAAAGACCATCATTTAGGTCACCTGTCTTTAAAGACCATCATTAGGTCACCTGTTATTAAAGACCATCATTTAGGTCACCTGTCATTAAAGACCATCATTTAGGTCACCTGTTATTAAAGACCATCATTTAGGTCACCTGTCTTTAAAGACCATCATTTATGTCACCTGTTATTAAAGACCATCATTTAGGTCACCTGTTATTAAAGACCATCATTTAGGTCACCTGTCTTTAAAGACCATCATTTAGGTCACCTGTCTTTAAAGACCATCATTTAGGTCACCTGTTATTAAAGACCATCAGTTAGGTCACCTGTCATTAAAGACCATCATTTAGGTGGCTGTAGTTGTGACTGGCTGTCACCACCTAAATGATGGACTTTAATGACAGGTGACACTTGTAGTCATTAAAGACCATCATTTAGATCACCTGTCATTAAAGACCATCATTTAGATCACCTGTCATTAAAGACCATCATTTAGATCACCTGTCATTAAAGACCATCATTTAGGTCACCTGTCATTAAAGACCATCATTTAGATCACCTGTCATTAAAGACCATCATTTAGGTCACCTGTCATTAAAAACCATTAAAAACCATCATTTAGGTGGCTGTCGCCACCTAAATGATGGTCTTTATTGACAGGTGACACTTTCTGCCTTTCAGGTCTTCTCTTGATAGAGAGACCTGTCTTCCAAGCCCACTTTATTTCTTGCACAAACAGGTTTTGTTGTAACAAAAAAGTGCTTTCTTTATTTGCTACAGTATACAATGCACACACATACAAATACTTAATTTTTCTTAAAAGAAATATTTTGTTATTTGTATTATTATGGCTGTTCAAACAGAATACATGTCTGATGAAAGTGGTAAGTTTTTTTTTTATGGTGGCAGTCTTTTAAACATTTTTTATTTATTTATTTTTTACATTTTCTATGGTGACATTTTTATTTCTTGTCAAATTACTTTCTAACATGCAGAATCTGCAGCCTATTAAAAGTATTATTAAGCTATTTTTATTATAAATAAAACATTGTTATGAAATGTAATCTGGTTTGGGGGAGGGGATATTATTGGGGTGGGCTGTCTGTGTTTTGAATTTTTAAGCTGCAATGCACTACAGCAGGAGATGGATTGACTGATAATGCAAGGATAGTGCCATATTAGCTTCAGGCGCCAAGCTAATCTGGTGCTACCCTTGAATTATGGTCGATCCATCTCCTGGAGCTGGTACAGAGTTGTTAAGTGACATCTCTAAAACTGAAAAATGTGGCTGTGGGATTAAATGTGTTAACCCATATCCTACTGCTGCTAAAAGCTTCAAATTTGTACACTGCCATATAATATTATGCAAGCTACATTATAGTACTTTTGGATAAGGATACAGACCAATGGCTTTAGTTCAAGGGTGGTGCCAGAATAGCTTGGCGCCTAGAGGCGCCAAGCTATTCTGCCACTACCCTTGAACTATTTTGGTTAAACTTATTTCACACACTGGTGTATTCCGAATGATAAGGGTTAAACCATGAGTGGTGGTGATTTAGGAGCCTAGTCTTGCTTTTGACAGGCAGGTTCAGGCTCAGAGGCTCTGTCAAAAGCAAGTCAACCTTGATGCTGTAAGGGTGGTGTCTTCATTGTGTGGCCTGGATACTTCTGTTTCAGTGTGTTTGGGCAGAAGTTAGCCATTTTGCAGGAATCACCTTGACAAAATGTGCTAACTGTTAGCCAACCGTTAACACTTTGGCTGTTGTTAGTGCTCTTTGTTGTGATGTTTCATTGTGACATGGGGACGTAGCTTAGTGGATAAGACACTGCCCTGGCAGTCGTAAGATCCCGGGTTCGAATCCCCCGCTGGGCAGGAATGGGATATGGACTTTTCCTCAATCCCATGTAGTCAAATTTACATACAGACTTGGCTTACGTTTGCCTGTCTCGCCACACATAATCATCAAGTGCACATGATAAAAATCCCATTACCACTAATCGAAAAGAGAATTCCCAGTAGGGCTGGTGAAATGGAAACAGAAATATATCACATGCACCGAAGTTAATAGCCGGGTGGAGGTTTGCACATAAAGTAGCGCTTAGTAGCAGCAGGCTTTCAAAGCTCCAGCTTCCATCCCTACGACCGCGCCTTGAGCATCTTTAATTTGATGGATATGTGTGCCTTGGAGACACCGTACCATACCATACCATACCATACCATACCATACCATACAAAGGGTTAAAAAGTGGTGGAATGGATGGATGTGTGAGTTGGTGCATGAGAGTATGCGTGAGTGTCTGTGTGCGCACACGGTTGCCTTGACAGGTCAAGGAATCACATTGACAAAAAGTGCCACTGACAGCTAAATTGTTGCGGGAGTTGGCGCTTATTTATGTGTGTGTGCAAGCACGCGCTCGCACGCATGTGCATGTGGTAATAAACAAAACAAACAAGATGCTAGCTTGCGTGGCTTTTTTCACTAGTAAACTTGGACATACAGTCAGTGCTATTGATCTCCTGTCCCTTCTCTGTCCCCAGCCGGCCTCTTTACCCCGACCCAGGGGAAATAGCAGGAAATTGGCTGTCTCACTTTACACACTGGGACCACCAGGCTAATAGGCGCGGGGGTTCTGGTTTTGGAGGTTTCCATGGTGTTGGCCCTAATGACGGGATCATTACCGTTTGGCTGTCATGGCATTTCTTCTCACTGTGAAATCCCTGCTGGATTTTTGTTGCAAAGAAGCACTGATGCCCATTGCCTTGTAAGCAAAAACGTCATCCCCAGTTATCAAAGGCCATCAGGCCAGGGTCAGCTGTAGTGAACCCGCGCTGTGTGCGCGGGCCTCACTGCAGCCTACCTCGGTCCTATGGTCTTTGCTTACCGTGAAGGAGGCTTTGCTTACAAGTCAATAGTGCGGCTTCTTAGCAGGCAACTGCGGAGGACTTCGGCCAAAAGATCTTGTGCTTTTTGGTCTCTGCCCACCAAACCTCCGCTGTTGGCCCATGGACCTTGTACCAACCAGGTGGTTTGTGGATGATTTTCGCGGGCGGATCTGGGTGTGGGTGTGTGAAAGGTGGGGGGTGGGGGGGTGGGGTCCCAGGGGCTGCAGACAACATCCCCTCCTCCCCCCCCCCCCACCTAAATGCCCTTTAACCCATTACATCCTGAGGCTGAATTTTTCAAATGTGCTTATTGTCCTACTGAAGGCTACATTACAGATTAGGAGATAGATCAACCATTTTAGTTCAAGGGTGGTGCCAGAATAGCTTGGCGCCTGAGGCGCCAAGCTAACCTGACACCACCCTTGAACTATCATAGTCAATTTTATTTTAAGCGATAGTGTATTAGGATGAAAAGGGTTAAAAATAAAATGCTGCCAGAGTTTGCCCCCCCCCCCTCCTCCTACTCTAATCCTGCTTTTCTTCAGTATGTGCCCTCCCCCCCCCCCACCCCCCCCCCCACCACCCCCCCCCTCCTCTCCTGTACATCACTACATGCTTCCTGTAAATTTATCTGGTAGAAGTGTAGTGCATGGACACTTCTTTTCCCCCCTCCTCCTCCTCACGCCCCCCCCCCCTCCACCCCACCTCATCATTTTTTTCCGATCACTTTCTGTGAGAACTGTGTTGTAAAGAAACACTGATGAATTTTGCAGAGGATGTTTTGGTCTTATTCCTGTAAACCTGTATAGAAGAGAAACAGATGACCACTGGTTGTCCTGGGGTCTTTTCGTGATAATGATGATTCTAGAGACGATGATGATTTGTCTACATGAAAAAGAAACAGGGGAGACTGCGGATGCCAACATTTTAGGAAAACTACCAAGTAAAGAAGTTACAAAGCACTGTCAGGGGAGAGAACTGTGCATTAATGACCCAGTGATCGTAGTTTCTAGTTGGCCAAACTACCGCCAAAACAAAGAGAGGGGGGTACTATGTAAGTGACTGAAAGCAGTGAATGCCAGAGCCTCCCCTCGAAAGGGGACTTGTCAACACATTCACTGGATTCATGGGTGACAGTCTTCAGTCCTGGAGGCAGATTCAGCTGTCTTAAATTTCTGCTTTTTTGCTCAAACAGAACAGCCTTTGAGCCAGCCTGTTCCGATCTGCAAGACACATAAATTCTCATGAGCCCCTGCATTCGCAGGGGCTCGTGAGAATTTATGTCTCTTGCTGTCCATGGATCATGGGGTATAGTTAGTCCGCCGACTGTTTTCAGTTCATTTCAATATTTCTGCTGCCACCCATGTGGATTTCAAGCCCATACTTTTGTGTGCTTTGACCAACTACCTGTAGATCTATGATCGTTGTCAGTAATGCAAAGTTCTCTCACCTGACAGTGCGTTTACCTACCTGGTAGTTTCTCTGTAATTTGCCTGCTTGTATAGCACTAAGACATCCATGTTGTTCACATGCAGTTGCTTCAAGGGAAACAGGAAATCGAAATTCCAGGACAAGTTAATCTGTTACAGAAGACTGACACCCAGAGGGTTAATGGTTGACAGGCTGTGGGTGACAGCTAGAAGGGGTCAGTTCAATACTTATTCTCTTTGGCTGTCGGAGAATTAATTTTCAGTAAATCTCGTGTCATTTAGTTACGGAAGACAATGAATGATTTCCTGTAGATGAATAGTTCACGAGAATTAGTTGACAGCTATAAAAGTGGTTCATCACCCCGTTAGTGAACACAGTCAGTCTGCCAGAGCATATATCCTCATTATCCCCTGCAAATGCAGGGGCTAATGAGAATATGTGCCTGTTACTGTCAGCATTTGCTTCTGTTCTTTAGCACCTTCATCTAGTGGAGTCTTTTGTTGTTGAGAATTTACCTCATAATGCTTGTCCTGCTTATGTCTGTGGGTGGAGGAGGTGATGGGTTTGTTCAATGGTGGTGGTTGGCAGTTTCTACGAGATAGATCAATCCTGCAAGTTCAAGGGTGGTGCCAGAATAGCTTGGTGCCTCTAGGCTCCAAGCTATTCTAGCACCACCTTTGAACTAAAGTACAATTGTCCATCAGTCTTCTGCTGCAGTTTGTTAAGGCTGAAGTGGTTAAATGCATCATATTTAATGTTATCTGTTACAGAGGTTGAGATGGGAGAGCCCATGCCATCCCAGGGTGGGGGAGGTGGCAGGGGTGACAACACTACTGCTGATTATGACTATCTTATCAAGTTCCTTGCCCTTGGTAAGTTCATGAGCCTGGGTGATACAGTGTACTCGGCACGATTATGGGAAGTAATTTGAGGGAAATCATCTCAGTGTTGAGTTGCTATGTAGCGACTATTTGACAAGAAGAATGTTTGTGTCATTATTTATCATGGACTGTGCATCAGACTTGCTGATATCATTCCTCCATACTCCAATAGGTGATCAATCAAAATCTTTGAATCTTAAAGCTGAAGTTTCAGCTGAAGCTGAAACTTCAGCTTTAAGATTCAAAGAGTTAGAGCATTCACATGTGCATTTTTGATGGCCAACGGAAAGAATACATGTACATGTACTTGCAGTTCAGTTAGTTACAAGTTCAAATGGCAGTAGGCTCCATAACAACTAACTCTTTTATCTCCCTTGATGACATGTGTGATGGTACATGATTTTGAATCTTACAGAATACAACCATAAGGCCCCAAATGGCAGACCAGCTCATATTTTATGATATTATATACCGTTCTACATGTACCCACTATTTGTTTTGTTACCAGGAGATTCTGGGGTGGGCAAAACAAGTTTCCTCTACCAGTACACAGACAACACGTTCAATGGCAGGTTTATTTCCACAGTTGGCATCGACTTCAAAGAAAAACGAGTGGTATGCTTTTTCTTCACGTCTGGCCTGAATTAATTTGCTGAAGTAAATACACAGTCAAGTCCTGATAAGAAGAACTCCAAGGGCTGAGAAAATCACTTCATACTAACAGGAATTTGTCTGGGAAGCAGGAAGCAGTTTTGGAAGTGACGGAAAATGTTTCCAGGGAAACTAAACACTGCATTGACCAGAAGTTTGTGTCATCAGAGTTTGTGTTAAAGGCCCACTATCGCCGTAACTGTTCAAAGATACACTTCTGTAACAGATGGTTATGAAACGCCACACACAGGTCTAGTTAAGGTTCATTTAGTTGGACACAGGAAAATCCAGTTCAGCACACATCGCCTTAATATTAAGTAACCTGTTCCACTCTGTTCTAGAAATAAAATGCTATCAGTGAGAAAAACAGCTAAAAATAGATTGACATGCTAACGGCAGCGCAGAATAAATAAATGCAATTATGCAGTGCTTTTGTTGTGTGTCCAAACTGCTGTTAAAGTTCATTAGGTGTGTCGACAAGGCATAACAAACACAATTGGTTTTGAAATGTGTCTTTAATTTTATGCATAGTGGTACTTTAACTGACTCAACGGTACTTTTTTTTTAAATATCACAGTTATAGATGATCTAATTTTAATAGTTCAAGGGTAGTGCCACATGCCGTAGTAGCCTAGTACTTATCTAGCAGTCCCGTTAACTAATTTACTATTCTTAGTCAATCCATCCCTCACAGCTGGTACACAATTTCTGCAAACGCCTCCACAGGATTGAATCCATCGAAGAAAGAATCATGCTTAGAAAAACCAGTTTCAACACAGTTGTGTTTTAACTGTCTTTTCTAAGAGTGCTTCTTTCTTTGTTGGGTTCCTCTCTGCATTTTTACCCACATAGCAGTCACCTTTTTGGTCTGGATTCCAAAGGATCGGTAGCTGTCGGCTGACAGTTATTGACTTGTGCTTGTTTGCTCACCAGTGTTGTGATCTGCCTCTGCTTACTGTGTTAACTCTTTTCATCCTGATACTGATACGACTTGAAATAAATTTGACTATGATAGTTCAAGGGTGATGCCAGAATAGCTGGGTGCCTCAGGCGTCCAGCTATTGCGGCCCCACCCGTGAACTAAAGTGGCTGACAATCTGTAATGTAGCCTTTATAGGACAATAGGCAACCAAAACAAAATCTGTCTCAGAACGAAATGGGTTAATGTTTTACCTGTGCATATTGCGTATTTACCTGTGTCCTGAAACACCTGTGCATATCTTGTTTTACCTGTCAGGTACATCGAGTGCCAGGGCCTGACGGGTCGATGGGACGTAGTCAACGAGTTCACCTCCAACTGTGGGACACTGCTGGTCAGGAAAGGTAAAGACTTGTCATTAACCCAAGAATTAAAGTGCAGGATCCTATGTGGATCAACCATGATAGTTCTAGGTTGGTGACAGAATTTCATAATGCCTCCGCAGGCTATGACAAGATGTGGGTTGACCAGTGTAGTTCAAGGGCGGTGTCAGAATAGCTTGGGGCCTGTAGGCGCCAAGCTATTCTGACACCACCCTTGAACTACCATTGTCAATATGTCTCATAGAACTGTGACTGAGACCTCAAAGGATATCTAAAAAAGACTGATAATTTCATCCTCAATATGTAATGAATTATACGTGTTCTCGGTATGTCTTGCAATATTGCTGTGCAAAAGGTAGTTGTACTAGTAGTTGTACATTGCTTAACATCCCGACAGCAACAAGACTTTCTCAGGACGTGCCTGCACAGCTTGTGAAAAAAAACCTAAACAGAATATTGAACTATGTCACCAGCTGGTCTTATACGCTAAATAAACCTAAGACCATTTAGCAACACACATCCAATATCAAGAGCTACAGGCAGCGCAGACAGTAGGGAGAGTTTAAAAAAGGAAAATACAGGTGAATGGACCAAGGGTAGACAGAAACACACGCCCCAGAATAGAGGAAAAAATCCACCCTGTGGGGCTGACCAGGGTGACCCTGGGAACTAAGATTATAGTAAGAAATAGTTAACCCCACCCAAGCTGTGCAAAAGGGCTCATTTAACTTTTGTTTAATTATGGAGTTTGCATGTTGTACAATGAAACACTTTCTGCTCTTTTCTCCTTTTCTGAGCAGGAGAGTTACCCCATTGTGCACTAATGTCAGCAGAAAACTTCTGTTGCATGTGCCCACACAGTGGATAGTGGAAAGGAGGCTTGAAAAATCGTAATAATAATAATACCGGTTATTATATAGGCGCTTTACCCAATTTTGGGAATCGGCTCAAAGCGCCGCGAACTGAACACAACACGGTGCGAGGGGTCAGCTCAGCTACTGAGGTTTCAGAAATTTTTATTGCTTGTGTTTGAAATTTATAAAGTGGCCTGAAACCGGTACCAAAGTGGAGGGGGATGAAGAGCCAGAGTACCCGGAGAAAGAACCCCCGACAGTTTGTCAAATTAACGTTGACACTTACCAGAGGATAAAAGTCTGACGCTGGAACCTGGTATCGAACCTTGCACCTCAAGCATTGGTGGCAGGCGCCTTTTCCACTGCGCCACGGACCGCCCCTTGGGTCAGGGAAGACAACATCTTTGAGAACTTGATGTTTTTGCAATTTTCAACCATCAAACCCACCTTGCATAATAGCATGGATCCAGCATGGATCCAAGACAAGGCAATGTTGGATGAGTGACTGATGTCCCATTGTGTGTCTGTATCACATGGTAATGCTGCATGCTTTGGCACCACCAGATGGAAATTACAGGGTGGCCCGTGCATCTTAACCCATTGCATCCTGAGGCTGATGTTTTAGAAAATGTGCTTATTGTCCTCTGAAGGCTTCATTACAGACTAGGAGGTAGACCAACCATTTTAGTTCAAGGTGGTGCCAGAATAACTTGGCGCCTCAGGCGCCAAGCTATTCTGGCACCGCCTTGAACTATCATAAATTTACTTCAAGCAATGGGTGTATCAGGATAAGGGTTAAAGGATTGCTTGCATTTGACATAGTACAATTAAAGTATTGCTTGCATTTGGCATAGTACAATTAAAGGGTTGCTTGCATTTGGCACAGTACAATTAAAGTATTGCTTGCATTTGGCATAGTACAATTGTGTAATTATGTAATATGCATTGATGTCGAAGCTTGAAGCGCAACTAAGAATACAATTACTACGGTGATTTTTTGCCACTTTCTTTGACTTCATTTTATCTTTATTTGCTTCCTTCATCTGTCCCAGGTTTCGAAGTTTAACAACAGCGTTCTTCCGAGATGCCATGGGATTTCTTCTCCTGTTTGACTTGAGCAGCGAGCAGTCATTCATTAACACACGGAACTGGTTATCCCAGCTGCAGACACACGCGTATTGTGAAAATCCGGACGTGATTTTGTGCGGAAATAAAGCCGACTTGGAGGACCGGCGGCAAGTATCTGAAGACAGAGCACGAGACATGGCAGACAAATTTGGGTGAGATTTCATCACTTTAACCCCCTAGGTTTGTGCAGGCACTGGTACTGTTTACAGTGCCTTTGGCTGCATGCACAAAAGGGTTAACCCATTTAACTGCACAGCTGCATTTCCAAACTATTGGAGGTGTCACCTAATGACATGTACCACTTGCAGGAGACCGATTGACCATGATAATTCAAGGGTAGTGCCAGATGAGCTTGGCGCCTGAAGGTGCCAAGCTCTTCTGGCACCACCCTTGAATTATCATGGTCAATCCATCTCCTGCTGTAGGGATTGTGGGCTAAATGGGTTAAGTAAATCTACATTATATACGTTGGCTTGGCTTTCCTGTTTTGCGGTACAGTCGAACATGTTTATGATGGCCACCCCGGGGGAATTGAGAAAAAGTGGCCATTATTACAGTGGCCGGTATATAAAGAATAAAGGGAGCGAACTCCAGTGTCTTCTGATGGCTTATTATCAGCTTTCATCAGTTTGGTGTGTGTGGTGTTCGTGTGTGTGTCTTTTTTGATAAGTTTTATCACTTCCGTCATCAGGTTGAATGTCAGCACTTTCCTTTTGGACTGCGGCAAAGACTATCAGTATCACATACTACTACTACTACTAAATAATAATAATAATACATAACTCTTGTAGAGCGCTGTTCTCCAGGGAAACACTGGACTCACTGCGCATGCACAACAGCACTCTCGCTCTCAGACACACGCACAATTATACACTACTTTAACCCACTCCATCCCTTCCCAGCACCTTACATCCACTTCCCTGTCACAATAGATCCAGAATCAGAATAAAAGGCAGTTAGCAGTTCGTTAGGAGAAAAAAAGTGAGTTACATGTTAAAAGCCTGACAAAAAAAGAAAAAGTCTTTAATTGAACTTTGAACTGGGATAATGTGGGCAGATTCGGCAATTCAATTGGCAGCAAGTTCCACACTCTCGGGGCTAAAAAGGTGAACGAACGCTCCCCGACAGTCTTCATGTTAAGCTTTGGGATTTCTAAAAGTTGATCACTGGAGGAATGTAGGGTATGTGATGGCTGATAAACAAACAGCTTGGCAGAAAAGTAAGGCGGGAGAGATCCATCAAAATGCCGAGAGGCGAAAATTGCAATTTTGTACTTACAGTCGTTAGATGACGCCTCCAAAATTTGGGAAATACATGCGTCGGGCTGAATGTGTTAAATAAGTGGCACTCAGACTTAAAGTGACTGCTACATAATAAAGTTGGTTGCATAGTAGAAACAAATGGGAGTGAATTGCAATGGTGACTGAGAAGGTGTCTGCTATATAAAGGTGACATCTAAGGCAGGTTTGACTGTATTGTTTTTGTCTGTATGAAAAAATCGAGAGCTGATACAAAGCAGTTCACTTGTTTGTGTATGTGTGGGGACACGTGTCTGCTATATAAAGGTGACATCTGAGGCAAGTTTGATCTGCCCACGTTGTCACAGTTCAAAGCTCACTTGAAGACTTTCTATTCTGTCGGGCATTTAACATTTAGCTCACCTTTAGCTACTGACTGCCCTTTATTCTGATTCTAGAGGGAAGTGGATGTAAGGTGTTGGGAAGGGATGGGGTGGTTTAAAGTAGTGTATAATTGTGCATGTGTCTGAGAGAGAGTGTGCTGTTGTGCATGCGCAGCGAGTCCAGTGTTTTCCTGGAGAACAGCGCTATACAAGAACTATTTATTATTATTATTATTATTATGTTTTTGTCTGTATGAAAAATCGAAAGCTAATACAAATCAGTTCACTTGTTTGGGTATGTGTGGGGACAACTGTCTGTGTGTTAATTGATTAACCCTTTCACTCTGAGTAGCTGCTTTTCCTGCAGGAATCATCATGACAAAACCCACCACCGACAGCCAAAAGGTTAACTGATTTTAGGTTTAATATTGTTTAATTGTGTTGAATTAAACTGTAAAAAAATGTTGTCTGTTACAGATTACCGTACTTTGAAACAAGTGCAGCGACAGGCCAGAATGTGGCGAAAGCCGTGGAATGTTTGTTAGACATGGTCATGGCGCGCATGGAACGATGTGTCGATAAATCACAGGTCTCTGCCGGCCATAACGGGCTCAACAACAACACCAAAGGGAGGTCACTCAAACACACCAGTAGTCCCAACACCAATTCTTGTCCTTGTTAATTACGACGGCCATATTTTGTTATGTCTCAAAGTTCCTCATCAGTTGACCATGCTGATTTTTTTACGTTGTTTCTTGTTATTGCCCGATGACCTACAAGCATGACCAATGTTTTTAAGTCCCTTCTATTTACAGAAGGGACTTTTTAGGACGGGTTGCGGTGGGGCGAATTTAATAGCATGTGCATGATGTCAAAGGCGGGCAGGCTAAACCTCTAACAATTGAAGTAACAAGATAAAAATTACGTCATGTCATGTCTAACCTCACTGCTGAATGTACATTTGGCGCAAAGCGCCGTATGTGCATATGTATATATGTGCGTATGTATGTTTGTGTGTGTGTGCATATATATGTAAACGAGAGAATCTCTGATATTTCTGTACACACAAGCTTGAAACTTGTCGAAATACTTTCTTAAGAGAGTCTCCGAGCATATTGTAATTGAATGTCTCATTGAAGACATAAACAACCGTTTATAGGAAGTCGGTTGACCCAGATTAGAGTCCGTACTTTTTGTCATATTTACTGAACTCTTGCATATAGTTAGTTTGGAGGAAGACATTGGATGAGTTCGTTAGCCGGCTATGTATCCTTTCAACTTCTTTAGTAAAAACTAATTCTTTTCAAAAAAGAATTAAAACACTAAATAACCTTTACTTCTAGAAAAGGTCAGACAGTGGCGTTGACGTAAAAGAGGCAACTCAAGTCACCACGCAGACGCTGACATAATACTCTAAATATGTCATTCTCTCTCGCGCGCGCAGCTCTCTCTCTCTCTCTCTCACACACTCACACAAACATCCATGCGTCTCCAGGAGGAATAGATCCTCATGAGCCCTCCAAGCGCATGAGGATCTATGCCTCTTGGAAATATTTGGAGCGCGCACGCACTAACACACAAACACACACACACACACACACACACATCTCGACGCACTTTTAGAAGAGCAAGCAGGTGACCTATGTACTTAGTATATCAAGTAGCTAGGTAAAGTCAACTTGCTTTCACACAAATTATAGCAAGACTGAAATTGTATCGTGGAGTTCTAGTTTTGTCACCATTTTCTCAAGCCTATGAAGCGAAAGTGAAACTCATATCACATACAATATAACATTACATAAAAACTAAAACTTACATCATGACAAATGACATTTGAGAAATCAATGACGCGTATGTCCTGCGCCCCTTATAGAACTCACTGACGCATTGGCACATCTGTGAGACATTTTCAATAGGAGATAATTCAACATCAGAATCAGATCAAAGACAAAAAGTAGAGACCCTTGACAGCGAGGACAGCTCTCATATAGAAGGGACTTTGTGGGTTATGGTTCATTCCATCTTGTTTTAGGTTGTTTCTTGTTATTGCCTGATGACCTACAAGCATAACCAAGGTTTTTTTTTGTTTTTGTTTTTTGTTTCCTTTGTTAACCCATTACATCCTGAGGCTGATTTTTTAAAGTTTGCTTACTGTCCTATGAAGGCTACTTGACAGATTAGGAGATCAACTATTTTATTTCAAGGGTGGTGCCAGAATAGCTTCGCGCCCGAGGCGCCAAGCTATTCCGGCACCACCCTATAACTGTTATAGTCAAATTTACTTTCAAGCAGTAGAGTATCAGAATTAAGAGGGTTAAATACAAACTCTCATTCTGTCCTGCGTGTGGCTTTTAAATTTTTTTTATGAAGGACAGGTTGCCATTGAATATGTCCTCAATATTACTGGAGGGTGGATTACCATTTGTTCCCCATGGGCTTATGGTTATAAATTAATTTGTAGATCAGATGGTGCTGCTTGATAAAATTCAAATGTCAGTGCGCCCCTGCCACTACAGCAAATACGGATTGACCATGATAAATTCACCCATTCAATGCCAGTTACCGCAGACTGCGCTTCTGCAATTTTCACTAACGCCAAAAATAAAACTCTAGCCGTCCCAGGAACGTGGATTTAAAGTGGTGTCAGCAAGAGGCATAGATCCTCATGAGCCCCCGCGACTGCAGGGGCTCATGAGGATCTATACCTCATGCAGTTAAATGGCATTTGAATTTTCTCAGCACTGAATGGGTTAATTTTGAAAATTTTTCCCAACGTCCCACTAGCAAGGTTTCGCCATTCGCCATTACTGTCTTTGGTGTGGCTGTGTGTGTGTGTGTGTGTGTGTGTTCTAATCCAGTCTCACATGCTATGAGAGGATGTGGATCGACCATGATAGTTCAAGGGTGTGGTCAGAACAGCTTTGCGCCTGTAGGCGCCAAGCTTGTCTGATGCCATCTTTGAACTATTATGGTCGATCTTTCTCCAAAACTTATGTAATGAGTTAAAGAATTTGTTCTGTCTGGCTCAGTTCAACAAGGGGTAATCTAAAGTGGAACAAACAAAAGTGTTGCTTTAAAAAAACAGCAACTGTGATTCCTGTTTTATTGTTTGCTGTTTCTGTGTGTATTTCGTGTTTAAACCATTTTGCATTTCTCTTGATGCATGCTAAGTGTTAAGCGGTATTTTTTCTCATGAACCGCACAATTGAAATCAACATTCCTTTGAAACCTTTGGCTGTCGGTAGAGCTTTTGTGTCAAGGTGATTCCTGCAGCCAGTGCAGGAATCACCACGACAAGAAGCCCTATCAGTAGCTAAAGGGTTAACCACCATTTGTGGTTGTATACAAATTTTTTTTTTTTTTAGAAACAGGCACCTGTCTGCATCTGTTTGTGTTTTATGTATTAGCTGTACTTGTACATTCTTTCTCTCAGTAAACAATTCTTTGAAGTGACCTTGTCCAAATGTTCACAACATTTCCTTTATAATGTTCTTTGTATGTTTTGGGGCCATGCTTCACAAATGGACTAACTTCTTCCCCCCACCTGGGTCTGCCGTGGGGGACTTGGGTGGGGTTATCTACCTTTTTGTTCGCAGGGTCACCCTGTTCAGCTCCACAGGGTGGTTTTTTTTTGGGTTTTTTTTTTGCCATCTATTCTGGGGCATGTGTTTCTGTCTACCCTTGGTCCATTCAACTGTATTTTTCTTTTTTACACTCTCCCTACTGTCCGCGCTGCCTCTAGGTCTTGATGTTGGATGTGTGTTGCTAAATGGTCTTACGTTTATTTAATCTATGAGACCGGCTGGCGACATACATTCAATATTCTGTTTTGTTGTTTCTTCCACAAGCAGTGCGGACACATCCCGAGAAAGTCTTGTTGCTGTCGGGACGTTAAGCAATGTACAACTACAACTTGTTTAACCCTTTTAGCCCCAAGGTCCCATTTCTCAGATTTTGGAGGTATTGCCTAATGACTATAAACCAGTTGCAGGAGATGGATTGACCATGATAATTCAAGGGTAGTGCCAGATGAGCTTGGCGCCTTCAAGATGGATTGACCATGATAATTCAAGGGTAGTGCCAGATGAGCTTGGCGCCTGAAGGCGCCAAGCTCATCTGGCACTACCCTTGAATTATCATGGTCAATCCATCTCCTGCTGTAGGGACTCGGGGTTAAATGGGTTAAAGCGACCTGCTCCAGGTGATAACGGGTTAAGGGTTCACAATATTACCCTCACGATTATTCACACTGTCTCTGTATTACTGGACAAATGATCAAGTTTGAATGTTTTAAAACGAACGAATTTTTTGCTTCTTTTTTCTTTGAACGCAGGCGAGTTGCTTCTGTTACACTCAAAAGGCAGTGGTATATGTGCCTACTCACATCGATCGTGAAAGGAAGGTTAGGAAAGTCTTAGTTGAGGCGAGACAACATTTATGACCAGTTATATCGGCGAATCTTCGCAATCAGAGCCTGCCATGGAGCAGATTACTGCTGTTATGAAGTTGGAATGTCGTCAAATGACAGAGTTTCTGTTCTTCATCCCCTTTGATAAGTAGGACAGTTTCCGCATTGTGCACAAGGGAAAGTAGCACACCTCTTGTGTTCCTACTCACGTGGGTTCGGGTCAAGAAGGGTGGAAAAGTCTTAGTTGTGGCAAGACAACATTGAGAGCATGTTACATGTCAAATATGGGCAATTAAAGCCTGCCGTTTGAAATCATGTTTTTTTTAAAATTGAAAATCAGTGTAGTGGTTTATTTTCTGTGTGTGAAATTGATTGATACAATGAACATATACAATCATGGTGCCCGGACTCGCAAAACTGTCGACTTTTTGTTGATATGACTGTGCCTGTAAGTAACACGCTCAACAAATAATTGTATAAACCAAAACTATTTTTGTGAACCTCTTTTGATTTTTCATTTATATTTACTGGATTTATATGTCCATTGCCTTCCCCCTTTTTTTTTGTGTGGCTCATTTGACTCGATTGAGTGGATTTGCTCATTTTTAGAACTGTTTGCTAACACTACCTGGTGAGTCTTGGGAGACCGATCGACTGCGATCACTAAAGGGTTGTGCCTAATTAGCTTGGCACCTGCAGGTGCCAAGATTATCAGGCCCTAGCCTAGAGCTGCATGTCTTGCAGAGTGGAATTTTATGTCTGTATCCTCTTTTTTTTCAGCTGGGGGAATGTGTCCTGATATTTTGTTTATTTAATTTTGTTTTTGCCAGTATGAATTTTTAACATAAATATAGACACAACAATAAAATCTGGTCATACTGATCAGGTACTGAATTTTATCAAATAAATGTGTTGTATTTTTTCTCCTCTGAAGTAGAAGAGTGCTTGTCCTATTGATTGCTGCTCCTTAATGTACAGCTTACTTTTTCTTAGACTGTTACATTTACCTGTAAATTATCTTAACATTTTATTTGTGGTAATATGTAGTAGTTTTATGCATTTAATGGTCATATTGTTAGTAGATTTTATGAAGAAAAATCCTCTTTGTGACCACATGGATTGTCGATAATGTACTTGTAAGTCCTGATCATGTTTTGTTCTGATTTTAAAGCGCTTTTCACAAGAGAGTTTGTAATTAGCTGCAGGTGTTTTCTTTGCCACACAAGTCAGCCTCAGCATATCGCGATCTGCCTGGAAGCCTTTTAGCCGTGACACATCTTCGGAAGATAATTGATCGACCATGATAGTTCGAGGGTGGTGTCAGAATAGCTTGGCGCCTATGAGCGCCAAGCTGTTCTGGCACCACCCTTGAACTGTCATGGTCAATCTGTCTTCTTGATTCTAATCTTCATACTACTAATGCAAAATTTGGGCATTTTGACTTGGGTGTGATGGTCTAGGCTGCATTATTGTGCATTTGTGTTACAGTGCAGATGGGCAAGAAGAAAAACACCCCATAAGCAAGACATCCTCCAGCACTTTTGAGCTGTTCCTTGTCCGCCAAAATGTGTGTTTTTATATATATATATATATATATATATATATATATATATATATATATATATATATATATATATATATATATATATATATATATATATATATATATATATATATATATATATAGCTTCGTGATGGGGATGCAGTAGGCGACAAAACCCCTAAAACGTTTCTGAGCAGAAGGCTGGTGAGCCTCAGTTCACTGTGGTACGCGGCCGCCATTAAGTCTGAACGCGTTATTTGCGATCACATTATTATAGTGCTAAAGTCGCATAGAATTGGGAAAAAAATCAGCTTCGGGACAGTGTCGGCCTTCGCTGGTCATGCACGGTTGTGTACTATCTATCTATCTATCTATCTATCTATATCCCGTAGTCTTGCCCACCGTTGGGGCACCACTGATGACTTGGCAACCAGCTCCCTTCATTCCACTCTGTTCTCTGCCATTCTTAGCGTATCGCCCAGCCTCAGTCCTGTCCACTCTGAGATATTGTCCTCCCATCTTTTCCTCTGTTTTCCTCTCCATCGTCCTCCTTGCACAGTGCCCTGCAGGATTGTTTTGGCAAGCCCTGTTGAACACGTGACATGCCCATACCACTTCAGTTTGTGTTTTTTCCACAATGGCTAATAGGTCTTCATAGGGCCTGATGGCTTGCCTGATTCTGCTTCCCACTTCCTCGTTCTCTGTATGAAATGCCAAGCAGCCTTCGAAAACATCTCATTTCAGTGGCTTGTATCCTCCTTTCAAGGTCTGCTGTGAGGGTCCATGACCCGCAGGCATACAAGAACACTGAGATGACTAAGCAGTGGGATGTTTCTGTCCTTCCATACGATTGTGTACAGGCCAGCTAAAGCTAGTTTGGCCCGAGGGCCTTTTGCGTACCAGGCTCCTTGGGCCGATGTCGGCCTTAGCTTGCCAGTGCGTCGCAGTGCGCGGGCAAGCTAAAGCTGATGTCAGCCCAGAAACCTTTTGTTCACCAGGCAGTGCTGTGTGCCCCAGAATCCTGTGTGTGTTATTCATATCCGATACTGCAGTGTACTAGTGTACTGGAGCTTGTAGTACTGAGGCTGATCTGGAGTAGAAGTAGTGGTAGTAACTAATATTCCATGTATCCTAGCCTCCTTTATGTTCAGCCTTCCACTCCCCCCCCCCCCACCCCCACCCACCCAGCACCACACCGCCCCGCCCCCATTTACAGGCATGCGATGATCATTAGATCATTGATGACCTCTTAACATGGGTAGTAGTTTTCCATTTGCTACTGCCCATGGTAACCCCTTCCCGCCCTGTCAGGGAACGTACATCCTGTTTCTTAAATCCTTGTTCATTCAAAAACCTAAAGCCACAACCGTCCAAGGAGCATGGATGCAAATTGGTCTCGGCAAGAGGCATAGATCCTCATGAGCCCCTGCAGCTGCGGGGGCTCATGAGGATCTATGCCTCTTGCAGTTGAGTGGTGTTCACTTTTCTCGGCAGTAAAGAGGTTAAGAGGTGACCAATGGCACAATGTTGTCCCCCACCTGGGCTCCCCTCCTCGACAACCCCCCCCCCCCTGCCCCCCCGCCCCCCCCCCCTCCCTTCCACCATACTGTCGTTCATTTCCATTTTGTGCCTCCCATTGCCCTAGCTCATTGTTCCACTGAAAAGAAAAGGGGAGGCTGCCTTGTTACTACTGCCCTTCATGGGCTAAGAGGTGACCAATGGCACAATGATCGTCCCCGTCTGGGCTCCCCTCCTCAACTCCCCTCCCCCCCCCCCCCTTCCCCGCCCCCTCCACCATACTTTCGTTCATTCCCATTGTGTGCCCCATATTGTCCTTGCTCATCGGTCCACTGAAAAGAAAAGGGGAGGCTGCCTTGTTACTACTGCCCTTCATGGGCTAAGAGGTGACCAATGGCACAATGATCGTCCCCCTGGGTGAACATAGTAAACTTCATTGTTCCACTGCCAGATGGGTAAAAGTCAGATTGTGAAAAATGGTTGTGCTTTTGTTTTGCTCATGTACTGTAGTAATATTTTACACTGTTTATGGTGTTTTCTTCATTCCTGTATGACGGATCACAGTTTAATGATGTTTAGTTCCTTTTGATGTGTTTTTTTTTTTTACTTATTATTTTATTGTTGGGGCTTGTTGAAATTATTCTATTGATTGGTTATTTATTTCTTGTTTATATGCTCCTGTCGTTAAACTAACAAAATGCTTTCAGTTTTGTTTTGTTTTCATTCGCTGTATGGCTCATCAAGAACACAATTGAAAGGAGATGTGTATTTTTACTGTAAACCTTGAACCCATACATATGTCTCTTTAACTCATTCAGCCCGTGACGCACCACAGCAGGATATGGCTCGACCATGATAGTTCAAGGGTGGTGGCACAATAGCTTGGCGCCTATAGGCGCCAAGCTATTATGCCACCACCCTTGAACTAGCATGGACGATATGTCTCCTGAATTGTAATGCAGTCCTCAGAGGATAACTCCAAAATGGGGGTATTTTGTACCTCTGGCACAATGAGTTAACAAACATGTATGCCTGAGCTTCCAGTTCCTCTGATTGTTGAATGCATGTGATGAAATATGTGCTGGTCTGTGATTTTGGATTTTACGGCTTCGGGGCATAAGGTAAAAAATCACAGAACAACGCACATATAGTTCCCTTACTTAAAGACACATCCTTGACCTTTACACTCATAAATACAGTATCTCTTTCTTTGTGGTTTGGTCTGAGATCAGGCTAATGATATGCCACACAACATGACACGCAAGTGGAAAAGATCATCATCATCATCATCAGTCCCTTGCCCGAACTGGGCGTTGGGGGGACTGAAAGGCAGCAGCAACAGACAGTGCTCTCCACTGAGTTCTATTTTGGGCGGTGGCAAGCAAGTCTGGCATCTCGAGTTCGGTCCATTCTTTTATGTTTGCGACCCAACTCTTTCTCTGACGACCTCGCCGACGACTTCCTTCGAGAGTGCCTTGGAGGATAGTCTTGGACAAGGTGTTGTGTCGGGTCACGTGGCCAAACCAAGCAAGCTTGCGCCGTTTCACGGTTGCCAGAAGGGGTTCATGTGGGCCCACCAGGGAAGTGACGATGCTCCGTACATATTCGTTGGTCTTGTGCTCGCGGTACGAGATGTGGAGCAACTTCCTCAGGCACTTGTTCTCAAAGGCCTGGATTTTCTTTTCTGAGTCTGCAAGCAGCGTCCAAGTCTCACAGCCGTAGAGTAGAATAGACTCTACGAGGGACTTGTAAAGCCTGTACTTGATGGTGAAGCTGATGGAGTTACTTCGCCATATCCTGTCCAGCCTGGCCATTGCGGATGTTGCTGTACCTATCCTGATACGGATCTCTGCTATGCAACTACCGTCTTTGGACAGGGTGGCTCCCAAGTACTTGAAGCTATTGACCTCTTCTAGCTTCTGGCCGTTCATGTGAATGTTGCTGCTGCTGTTGCTTGTGGTGTTGATCATCACTTTGCTTTTATCCGTACTGATCTCCATGCCATAAGACCCTGCGCTACTTGAAAGTTTGTCTGTCAGGTTTTGCAGCTCACTATTGCTGCCTGCCATGAGGTCAATGTCGTCTGCGAATCGAAGGGAAAAGATACAGCTGATAAAAGATGTTAACTGTTTATAGGGCTTAACATCTTTTTACACCATGAAGGTGATTTCATGGACAGGGCACCGAATTGGATCTGGACAAATTTTGACCCCGGCTGGGTTTCAAACCCTGCTACCTTTCGAACGAGTCGAACACCCTTTGAGCTACCCAGCTCTCCATAGCTGCCTGCGTATCGAAAACAAGTAGCAAAATAAACGAAGGGTTTGGGTGCTGTAATGAAACTGGGGTTGCTGTGGATATTAACAAACACTCAGTCAAATTTCAAAATGAATGACCTAAATTGTCATTGGCGCTTTAAATGCGGATTCTTTAACCCTTTGGGTGTCGGTTGCGGTTTCGACCGAGGTGATTCCTGCAGGAATCACCTCCACCAACATCGCTACCGACACGCAAACGGTTGAAAGAAACACCTCTGACGCTGGCAGCTGTGGCAATTGTGTCATAGTTCGACCTTGCGTGCAGCTTTCTGCTGCGTGCAATGTCAGTTTATGGACGCATTGCACCCACAGCTGCCTGTGTCTAAGACAGTGCCAGTTAACCCCCTTGTGCCTGCAGACACTGTACTATAAATTGTACCAATGGCTGCATGAACAAAAGGTCAAGTGCCCACAATGGCATTTTGTAAGTGCGCTTTGTAAAAATACTCAACTGCTATCATTTTGCCAATACATGTATGTCAAAACCAGTCACTGAAAGTTGAGCAAGACGTCTAAAAATTAGCATGTTGTGTTTAACCCCTTGCATCCTGATGCTTTTTTTATATTTTAATTTGCTCTTTGTCCTATAAAGGCTACAGATTAGGAGATAGTTCAAGGGTAGTGCCAGAAATAGCTTGGCGCCTGAGGCGCCAAGCTATTCTGGCACCACCCTTGAACTATCACAGTCAGATTAATTTCAAGCAGCAGCATATCAGGATGCAAAGAGTTAAATCTATGCTTTTGTTTTTACGCTTTAACCCGTTGCCTGTTGGTAGCGCTCTTTGTCAAGGGGAGTCCCGCAGGAGTCGCCATGGCAAAAGTCCTGCCGACAGCCGAACGGTTAGAGTTTTTAGTTCGCACAGTTCCGTTTGTATTATTTTATGTTCTACTGTACATATTTTTACTTGCTGGTCATACGGAGTATATCATGCATGTTAGACTACACACAGTTTTTATTTAGAGACATTCCGAATTGTTTGTTGCGGATACCAGCACGCCCTTATATATATGTATGGGCACAACGTTCCATATACCATGGATATCAGTGTGCAGACGCTTTCGAAATACTGCAGTTCAAAATTGACCTGTTCATGACGTCAAAACTTGATGACGAAGTCAGAACAAAATCACTTTCCTGTTATGTCATTGCATCATTTTTAATTTTAAAAAGTCTTTTTGTTGTTGTTGTTGTTACACTTTTGCTTCACTGAGTCTGTGTTTACGTCTACGCAAAAAAAATCTGTTGCTAGAATATTGTGGCGGCGTCTGTCACGGTTATTTCACTGTTTGTGAATGTGTGGCGCAAGTGCTATGAAACTGATTTGCAAGCTGGTCTGAGCGACTTAGTTCAGATTTCTCATACATGAAATGCGTGTTGATCTGTGATTTTGGACCTTACGGCTTCAGGGCGTAAGCTCTAAACTCACAGACCAGCACACAAAGTTTGTATTGTTCCCATTTCTTGCCTCTGTGATTCTGATACCTCTGCACTAGCTAAACTTGCATATTTAAATAAATCTATATGTATTGTGTGTTATAACACTTGTTATGTGTACAACAAAACCAAATATAACTTAATTATAACTACAGCATGAATTACAATATTTTTGTGACCAATAAATATTAATTAATGTAAATCTGTGAACTGTTTTTGTGTGAACTGAACTCTGTGTGTGTGTGTCTGTGTGTGTGTGTGTGTGTGTGTGTCTGTGTGTGTGTGTGTGTGTGCGTACACGAAACCACTGATATGGGTGCCTTTCTTTACCATCCTTATGCAAAATGGGTGTGTGTAAAATTCTGGGTGACCAAGTCAGGCACCCATTTTTTCTGAGGGTTGTTTCTGCATTATCTTTCATTCAAAAGTCAGAAAAAAAATATCAAAATAGGATGTCCCCATTTCCCCAGATTTACTTCATGTTGTGTTTTGGCGATGCCCTGGGCCTGTGTGTTGACACGGAAGCGAGTGTTTTCAGATGAACTTGATGATCGCTGATTGGTTAGCCCAACACCGATGAACAGAGCTGTTTCCCTTGCCCTTCCTAAAATGTCTTTCGTCCCCGGCCACCCATTCTTCACGTTTGCAGAGGTACTTTATGCAATATTTCTTAGTTAAGAGCACGCCCAAATGTACTTGTTCAGTGCAGTTATTTAACTGAGAGATGCCTCCAATCCCCGATACCCGTTTGGCCCAGAAAAATAAGGCGTCTGCTTCAGCCGTGGCTCAGTCCGTGTCTTCCTCTCTGACCGTTGAGTCTTGTAGTAAATGATAATAGAACCCCACGATTTAAACAAAAGCTTTCTTCTTCAATGAATGGAATTCGTTCAATAACACCATTACAAGGTCAATCTGCCACGCAATTTTGTTTCTTTTTTTCTGACGTGTGATTGTCAGTGATCGAAAAGTAACTTGACACATGCATGCACAGTATGAGTTGACTTTTTTTTTTTTTAAATGGCGCCAGATTTCAATCCTCGTTCGCAAAACTTCCTCGCGATTCGAAGAACAAACGTCCACAAACAGGTCTTTCGGATTGTGCAACTGAAGTGTCGCTTTTTACTGTATTACCAGTTTTTAGTTCCCAGGGTCACCCTGGTCAGCCCCACAGGGTGGGTTTTTCTCTCTATTCTGGGGCATGTGTTTCTGTCTACCCTTTGTCCATTTACCTGTATTTGCCTTTTTAAAACTCTCCCTACTGTCTGCACTGCCTGTAGCTCTTGATATTGGATGTGTGTTGCTAAATGGTCTTAGCTTTATTTAGGCCCCATGTGTTAGGTTTATTTAATGTATTTGACCGGCTGGCGACATACATTGAATGTTCTGTTCAGGTGTTTTTTTCACAAGCAGTGCAGGCACGTCCTGAGAAAGCCTTGTTGCTGTCGGGACGTTAAGCAATGTACAATCAATCTGATTCAAAATGTCAATTGGTTTACATGGTTGTATTGGACATGTTTGCAGCAACACCGTTTTGGTCACACCGGCTCAGAACTTTCTGCACACACCCAGTGCCGGATGGCAGCAGGATGTCCAAACCCATCGGGATCTATGGAAGTGGACAAGCACGCCCCTTCCTGGCACATGACCAAGGCCCATGGCCAAATTAGTCAGCTGCAGCATCATAGCCCCCCTGCCTCTGCCACAGAGGGTGCGTCTGGTAGGAGGGTGCATGGACGGCAGCGGAATGCTCCCAATTACAAACTGGTAAGTAAAGTGATTCTATGATCATCTTCATTTTATTGGCTGGCGTGCGTGCGAAGCAAATGTGAGTTTATGTTCTGGGCCGCTGGTCGTCCGTCCGTCGTCCATGGTAAACTTTAACTCATTCTACCCCAACACCAAAATCCTTAAATTTTGCCCCTGTCCTCTCAAGACCGCATTGCAGCGCAGGACACAGATCGACCATGATAGTTCAAGGGTGATGCCAGAATAGCTTGGCGCCCGTAGGCGCCAAGCTATTCTGGCATCACCTTTGAACTATCATGGTCGACCCTTATCCTGCTGTGGTGTGTCTGGGGTAGAATGAGTTAACGGTGGCATTTTCTCAGAGACTATTCAAGCCACATTCTTCAAGCTTGGCCCAAGGATACTTTTAAACATGCCAATTTGAGTGACCTCTCTCAAAGGGTCACGCAGGGTTGACAAATGTGTGAAAACTGCTTGCATTTTCAGAAAACGTGGATTTTGCTGCTGCAGAAGCCAGCCCTCGTCACCGAGGTCACACAAAGGTAAATCGGTCATACACGGGATTACTCTTTTTATTCTTGTGCAAGGCCCCTTAAACCAAAATTGGGCTGTTTCTGTCCTAATGCAGCTTTGGTTTCAATCTTTTTTCTTTCTTTCTCCAGTTGGCAAATGGAGCCTGGGATGGACCTGAGACTGAGAGTAGTGCCAGCGCATCGCAATACGAGGGCAGTGATGACGAGGAGTTTGTTCCTGGCTCGAGCTCACCGGATTCAGACGGTGTGTCGGCATCAATTGCTGGGATCTCTGACATAGACAGTATTGTATCGACTATGTTAGATTTCATCAAAGTGGCAGGTTCGGGGTGGCCAGGTGTCGGTGACGCTAGTACCAGCAAGGTGCAGTGTGCGTTAGGGGGTGGCAATGAAAATGTGGATAGTCAGAAGGAACATGATGCTGGAAAGAGTGGGGAAAGAGCACTTACATAAGAAACAGGTGTGCACGTGTCGCAGAGAGGGAAAGGAAAGTACAAATAGGACAAGAAACATGCATGCAAATTGTGTGGCAAGCTTGTCTTGAAAATGAGCACGCACTTACAAGATGTCCATGCAGATGAGGCAGACGTTGCTAAATTTTTGTTGATGAAAAAAGGGACAAAGCAGAGACGTCGAGCATGGATCAGACTACAAGATGAGAGTGATTACATGCATAACGTTGCTGTTCTTGAAAACAAATCCGGATGTTTGATTCCTAAGTATCGCACCAAAACTAGTAAGGTAGACGACCTTCTCGCCTGTAGCCATTGCAAAGGGCTCTATCAAAAAAAGCTGATCTCTGTACACTCAAAACGTTGCTGTCAGAAACCAGGAGGGTTTCAGATCACTCAGAGAGGTCGCCTAATGCTTCCAATACCCTTAGACGTTGAATTTTCCTTCTATCACAAGGTCTTGGCCCGCCAGAGAGATGATGAGATAAGCCGTCTCATCAGAACTGACCCTTTGCTTCTTGAGTATGGAAAGATATTATTTGACCGCAGGGACATTGAAGAACACACGGCTGGACAAATCAGCTCCAGGATGCGGGAGTTAGGGAGACTATTAAAGATTATCAGAGTGAGGTCAGAAATGAAAATCGAAAGTTTAAATGCTGTGATCAATTCAGCTAGCTTTGATCATGTTGTCCTGGCTGTAAAAGAGCTAGCAGATTTTGATGAGGACACACATCAGTTCAAAAAAGGCAATCTCGCAATGCGCATAGGCCATGCTTTGAAAAAGTGTTCACAGATCAAACAGTCACAGGCATCCAAACAGCTTGGGCAGGGTTCAGACGACAGGTGGCGACAGGAGCTCTCTGAGGCGCAGCGGTTTGACTCTGTCTTCAACGGGGACTGGTATGATTGTGTGTCCGCTACAGCAGCCCAGTCGTTCGGGAAAATGACCATGAACAAACCCAAGCTGATCCCATCATGTGAAGATGTGAGGAAGGTCCAACAGCTTCTTGAGACAAGGATGGTTTCGGAAGATTATCCGACAGTGGTTAAAGCAACTCTTTGTGCTGTATCACTTTTCAACCGAAAACGAGGGGGAGAAGTTCAGAGAATGAAGGTGTCAGACTTCCAGAATGCTAAGATTGGATCGATCACCAATCAAGATATCTTGAAAGGTCTCACAGAGGTTGAGAAGAAAATGGTGAATCATTTTCAGCGAGTGGAAATCAGAGGCAAGTTTAATAGGAGTGTTCCCGTTTTGCTGACGAAGAAGATGATGACAACTGTGGACAGAATCCTTCAAATGAGGCAATCAGTGCCAGCTCTCGCTGATTCCCAGTACATCTTTGCCACACCTTCTGGTCAGAGGCCTTACAGAGGCCATGATGTTCTGAAGGCCCATGCCCTAGAAGCACGGGTGTCATACCCAGCCATGTTCACATTTACTCAGTTACGGAAGCAGGTTGCAACTTTGGCTCAGTCAATGGCCATCTCGGAGTTAGACCAGGATCAGCTGGCAGATTTCCTTGGCCATGATATTCGGACACATCGCCATATCTACCGCCAACCTCAAGACGTCCTTCAAAAGGCAAAAGTGGCAAAGATTCTTCTGTCAGTTAACAATGGGATGACAGATTTTGAGAGTTGCATTAGAGCTGAGCTGGGCGATGATGAAGAGATTGACTTTGACAATGAAGACACATCAGAAACTGGCAGAGAGGTCTCGGGGGGGGGAACAGCACCTGTGAATGAAGCAAGTAGCAAGTCAACAACACAGGAATCAATGAGCATGACGGAGAAAAGACGTCCAGAGCAAATCGAGATAGTTTTGATGATGACAGTACTGCGTCAGCTCCTGTTCGAAAGAAAGCTAGATTTACAAGGAAACCATGGGGGGAAGCTGAAGAGAAAGCTGTTCAAACTCGTTTCAAGACACACCTCGTCATGAACAAACTTCCTGGAAAGGCTGAGATACAGCACGCAATGGCAGAAGAGCCCGCACTTAGACATAGGCGCTGGACAAACATTAAGGATTACATCCGCAACAGACTGAAAAAGTTACAAAAGAAATGAATTGAGGTTCCCCGCCACTCGCGGCATTTTCGGTTTCATACAGATTTATTACAAGAGTGTTATTATTGGGGTGGTTTCAGCATGTATAGCCTGCTTTTTTTTTTAATCTGATGGACGCCTGGATCATTTTGTATACTGTATAACCTTTGGATTTGCAAAACAAAACAGCCGGCTGGGGACAAAAGACAACAATAAGATAAGATAAGAAAACCATTGACAACGTAAAGATTGATTACAGACGCCTAATGTTGTGAAGACACCCATTTGGACTGTAATGCCAGTTTTTGTGTGAGAGTCACCCACAATATTGGTAGAAACCCATTTTTTTCCATCTAGTGGCTCTGTTTCTAGAAAATGTCTATTTTATTTTAAGTTATAGAGCTTAGTTATAAGGTGAGTTCTAAACATTCGCATCAATTCCAGAGCCCTAGAATAAATAGAAATATGGGAACCCATTTTGACATAAAATGGGAGGTAACCCACTCTGACGCTTTTGTCTGCATGTGTGTGTGTGTGTTAAGGATCGAGTGACCACAGGGGCAAATCAGTTAACTGGGGTGTTGGAAGGGCGGGTGGGGGGGGGGGGGGTCCAATGTTTTTGTTGGGTACCTTCGATCAAGCTGCCCTCGACGCCAAACCTTCCTTCCCAATGACCCCCCCCCTCCCCCCCTTCCAAAACAAGATGGGATGAACCATAACCCACAAACTTACTTACTTACTTACGCCTGTCACCCCTACCCGGGTATAGGCCGTCGACGAGAGACCTCCAGCAACTCCTGTCCTGTGCTTCTCCTTCGATTCTACTCCAGGTGGTTCCCAGTCTCTTGATGTCTGCTTGGAGGTCTCGACGCCAGGAGTTTCTCGGCCTACCTCTTTTCCTCTTTCCCTGGGGGTTCCATGACAATGCCTGCCTAGTGATACTGGAAGCTGGCTTTCTCAGACTATAACCCACAAAGTCCCTTCTATATGAGAGTTGTCCTCGCTGTCAAGGGTCTCTACCTTTTGCCTTTGACTTGATTATGATGTTGAAATATTTTCTTTTGAAAAAGCCTCGCAGATGTGCAAATGCGCCACAGTGAATTCTGAAAGGGGCGCAGTGCATACGCGTCATTGCTTTGTCAAGCGTCATTTTTATGAAGTATTTGTTTAATTTTTTTTACGTAATTTTATATTTAACGCGATATGAGTTTCACTTTCGCTTCAAGACTTGAGAAAATGGTGACAAAACTAGAATTTCACGGTGCAATCAGTTTTGCAATAATTTGAATGAAATTAGGTTGACTTTACCTAGCTACATGATAGGGTGAAACATGTGCATTTACCCCAATAGTTAAGCAATGACATTAAAGAGGCCATGGCTGTCAGAAATGAACTAAAACGCAACAAAGATTTTGGTGCTTTCCGCAAGCAGAGAAATCGTGTTAAATACATGGTATTAGAGGCAAAAAAAAAAAAAAAAAAAAAAACACAAAACAAACAACACTTTAAGCGATTGATGCACAACAAAACAGACACCTTATCTGTCTTCCGCGCCCTTAATGCATTCACTAAATCATGACAAACAGCACCATGTACATCTATATCTGCAGACACATTTAACAACCACTTCTTGTCTGCTGCTGATTCGTTGTTAAGCAGTACGACAACTCACACACCATCTATATCTGAAAGACTTACAGATTTTTGTGAGGACAAACTCGCGCCAAACGTATCCTTTAGTATTCCTTCGCTTACTGTATTTGACGTTGGCAAATCTATTAGCCAACGTTGAACTCAAAAATAAGCGCTCGCTTGGTCACGACGGGATAAATACATACTTTTTAAAACTTGCTGCCCTGTATGTGGTCGAGTCTTTGACATTTATTTATAACTCATCTTGTTTTACAACATGGTACATTTCCAAACAGCTGGAAAGTAGCCAAAGTTATTCCTCTGCCTAAAAGTAAGAACCTCTCAGACCCTAATAAGTTTAGACCAATCTCGCTCTTGTCAGCTCTGTCAAAACCAATAGAAAAACATGTACACAGGCATCTGAGCTATTTTCTTGAAAAACATAACTTGCTTTACCCACTACAGTCAGGTTTTAGACCTCGCCACTCATGCCACACAGCTCTAGCTCACCTGACCAATACTTGGCTTACGTCCATGAACAAAGCTGAAATGACCGGTGCTGTATATCTAGATTTCTCTAAAGCCTTTGATCTAGTAAATCATGATATGTTGACACTAAAGCTATCAGTGTATCACGTAAACAAAGCATCCTTGGACTTTTTCAAATCCTACCTGCACGGAAGACGTCAGTATGTATTTGTTAACGGAAAACGTTCCGCTGAAGACATAATAAAGCATGGCGTGCCTCAGGGCTCAATATTAGGGCCCCTCTTATTTTCCATTTACATCAATGATATGCCATTGCATATTTCAGATCTAAACGTACGCTGTAGCCTGTTTGCTGATAATGCTACTCTCGACGTGTCGTCAGCGAATATCTCCACAATCAATTCCTCACTTCAACGGGGCTTAACTGATGTTTCAAAATGGTGTCACACTAACTATATGGTACCAAATCCGTCTAAAGCAGAATGCATGCTAATAACTACACGACAAAAGCAGCAGCTACATCCACCCCCGCTTAGCCTTTCTCTCAACTGAGCCGATTAGACAAGTTAGAGAACAACGCTTGTTAGGCGTCAATATCGACGACCAACTCACATGGCACGCGCATGTCAGCAGCGCATGTCGAACAGTGTCCAGGAATTTATATCTTCTTTCAAAACTGCGTTATTTTACAGATACACCGACAAGGAAAATATTTTATAACGCACATATTCAATCCCAGGGATGGATGTAGCGATGCGTGCATAAAAAAGACTTAATGCTCTTCATCGTAGGGCAGCCAAATTAATCCACCCGGATAGTAAAAAAAGCACCGACGACCGACTCAAAGCGAGTCGACATGCTACCTCTGCGTAAGTTACTTATGTACAATAAAGGCGTACTTATGTTTAAAATCTACCACTCTAAAACGCCTAGTTATCTAACAGATCTATTTAGCCCTGCTCATACGCCTTATAAAACGACGAGGAACAATCTATCCATACCAAGGCCGCGCCTCGATATATTCAAAACTAGTTTGTCTTACTCAGGAGCCAAACTATGGACATGAATTTGTTGCCTATCGACATTACTGGGGCTCGAGTCCTTCTTTGTCCACATTCAGGGCCCGCTTATTTCGGCAGCTAAAAGAAAGTTGTGTAGTTGTGTCGGCGTTACTCGAGCGCATTGAGTTGTATCGTTGTCGAGTTTGCTGTTGCTGTTCAAACTAAGTTTCTAACGTTCATGTTTAATCAGGTTCTGTGTGTGTGTGTGTGTGTGCCGTGTGTGTGTGTGTGTGTGTGTGTGTGTGTGTGTGTGTGTGTGTGTGTGTGTGTGTGAGTGAGTGACTGATAACTAGTTTTGTTTGTTGGTTTGTTTTTTTATGGGTTTTTTATGCTCACGTTTTGCCTTTCCAATTTTATTAGTCATTTTAGTCACGGCGTTGTGTGAGTGCGTGTGCCAAGGACATGAGTCGGGAAAAAATGTCTGTGTACCTAATCATTTATCCTTGAGAAATAAAGTTTCATTTCATTTCATATTAAGTTCACCTACATGCATTTCTGAAAGCGCGTCGATGTGAGTCTGTGCATGTGCGTGCGCGCGCTCCAAAGGATGTGGACGATCGTCTTGTTCTATACCTGCGTATTTCTCTGTGGGCTGGCGATTGGGTGCCTGATAGGCGGGGGCAGGGGATCTAACTGTTAGTGTCTGTCCAGCGCTGAGTAATTCCCCTTGGTATGCCGGTGTACAAAAATTTTACGGACTCTAAGCTGTGTCAACCGATTTTATAAAAACGGTCCTTCAGTCGTGCCTTCAATGAGACGCTCAATTACAATATGCTCGGAGGCTCTCTTAGCCACCTCTTGAATAACTTGAGTATGTCGCCAAGTAGTTTCAAACTCGTGCGTACAGAAATATCGGAGAATCAAGTTTGCACACACGCACGCACACACACACACATACGCAAATACGGCGCTTCGCGCTAAATGTACATTCAGCAGCGAGGTTAGCGTAACTAGGTGACGTAATTTTATCAGTCTTGAGACTCCAGTTGACGGTCAGAGGTTTAGGACTTCCCGCCTTTGGACATGCTATTACTGAATTCACCCCAAAGCGACCCGGCCATCTTAAAAACGGACTCACTTGTAAAAACAACTTAGATAAGGATTTCACTCCCAAATTCTACCGTATTGTTTGGAGCTCAAATGCGTCAGTTTTTCTTTTAGGGACATTCAGAGTTGTTCATATTTTTAGGCTTATTATGCAGATCCATTTGAGTCCCTCCTCTCTAAGCCCAACCTCTGCACACGCCAGCGCACACAAATAAAGACGGACACACGGCGCTTCCCGCCATTAGTACGCTCTGTGAGCTCCTGTAGCGACAGGAATTCTAAGGAAGAAGAATAGCACGAGCAGAAAAATTACGTCACTATAGGCTTCACGTCATAGTCTTGGCATTGCCAGTCCCACGACACCGTGTGACGAAATCAACTTGATGTTTCACTTCACTCCGAAAGGCACGCAGCCTCTTCCAGGGCTGAATGTTTTGTTCCAGACAGCCTCTTCCAGGGATGACTGTTTGATTGGAGTATTTAGTGGCTCCAAAACTTTCAAAATGAATTCAGTACTAAATTCTTAAAGTTCAGAAACTGAGTCAGTTGAAGAGGTACAACGCTGGATTACGTTCTCATGCATTCTCTCCCTTTAATCTAACTGTTTGGAGCTCAAATGCGTTTATCTTTTAGGAACATTATGAGTTGTTCATATTTTAGGCTTATTATGCTGATCCATTTCTCTCCTCTCTAAGCCAACGGCCTCTGCCGATCAACCACACACGTCGGCGCACACACTAATAACCAACGGCCTCTGCCGATCAACCACACACGTCGGCGCACACACTAATAACCAACGGCCTCTGCCGATCAACCACACACGTCGGCGCACACACTAATAACCAACGGCCTCTGCCGATCAACCACACACGTCGGCGCACACACTAATAACCAACGGCCTCTGCCGATCAACCACACACGTCGGCGCACACACTAATAACCAACGGCCTCTGCCGATCAACCACACACGTCGGCGCACACACTAATAACCAACGGCCTCTGCCGATCAACCACACACGTCGGCGCACACACTAATAACCAACGGCCTCTGCCGATCAACCACACACGTCGGCGCACCCACACTAAATAAAGACGCGCGTGTGTGTGTGTGTGTGTGTGTGTGTGTGTGTGTGTGTGTGTGTGTGTGTGTGTGTGTGTGTGCGTGTGTGTGCGTGCGTGCGTGCGTGTGTGTGTGTGTGTGTGTGTGTGTTTGTGTGTGTGTTTGTGTGTGAGTGTGTGTGACAGCGACTAGAGCCCGCGTTTGAGGACGGACAAGCTTGAAATTTTAGGACTCGATATTGTCCCTAAAAGAATAATTTCAAGACGTTTTTTTCGATTTTTTTTAAAATTTAGACGCTCATTGGCAAGAAAATGGACGTTTCACAAAAACCGGTTGATCCACACTTGAGTCCGTAATTTTTCGTATTTTTACTAGATATTTTGCGTATAGCTAGATAAAAGGGACATATTGAATGAGTTTGTCCCTAGCATTGTACCAGTAGAACTGATTGAATGATAATTAAATATGTTTTGAAAAAATATATTTTCACCTTTTTGGGATTAATTTCACGACTTATATGAGTTAATCTTAAAACAATTGAATCTTTTTACGAAAAAAAACCCCAATCTTCTCATTAATAATTTTTGAATACGGTATTTACAAAAACCTACAGTTTGTCTCGGCTGTCGGGTACGATTAGGTCAATTGTGACCTGTATGCCCTAGGTGTGAAAATAAATTTTCTGTACCACTTTTTCGGAGTCATTTGTATAACAGCTAACATAACTTTAATTTTTTTTGTACGAAAAAAACCACCTATCTTCTCATCATGAATACCCGTATGATTTTTCCTAAACAGTGTTTGCATAAGCCTGCTGTTTGTCCCGGCCCTGAGGTAGGATTAGGTGAAATACATGAATTGTGAATTGTAAGCCCTAGGCGTGAAAATCAGCAAGAAAATTGCAAAGTTGATACGTTAAATGTTCACACACACACACACACACACACACACACACACACACACACACACACACACACACACACACACACACACACACACACCCACACACACACACACACACACACACACACACACACACACACACCGTCGGCGCTTTGGCGCCAAAAAGACGTTCTCTAGCAAGGTTTGAGAATTATCTCGGGACCTTTTTTTCGATGTTTTGATTAAGATGCTCATTGGCGAGAACTGAAATGGCCGTTTCACAAAAACCGTTGATCCACACTGGAGTACGTATATTTTCTTATTTTTACTAGATATTTTGCATAAACCGATGATGTCGTCATTGTGTTTGACTTCTATTTGTGGGTGCGGGTGTGGCTGGCCAAGCCAATCCTGGAGCCACACCTGCGAGGGTAATGGGGGCACTGGAACGTAGCTGTAGGGAGTGTCGACGCTGTCTTTCTGCGAGCTCTGGCACTGGTGATCCGTTCGCGCCGATTGTGTTCAAGGAGCGTGCAGGCTTTCCTGGTGGCGGCACGCCAGCCAGATCTGTCTTGTGCTTGTGCTTCAAGTTTCTTTACTGGGAAGACGCAGTACTTGAGGCTGTCTTTTATGCAGTCTTTGAAGCGTTTCTTTGGCCGTCCTTGCTTCCTGTGGCCTTTTGAGAGTGCGCCATACAGGAGTTGGCGTGGCATGCGAGAATCATCCATGCGTATGACATGACCTGTCCAGCGAAGTTGTGTCTTTAAGATCAAGGCTTCAACACTCACTAGGCCAGCATTGTCCAAGACTTCCAGGTTTGTTACCTTGTCTTGCCATTGGATGCCCATGAGTGAGCGCAGGGATCTCATGTGGAAACGTTCAAGCTGCTTGAGGTGCTTTCTGTACAGCGTCCATGACTCACAACCGTAGAGGAGGCTGGGGAGGACTACTGCCTTGTAGACTTTGATCTCCGTGGAGAGCTTGACGTTGTTGTTATTCAAAACACGAGTGCGCAGACGACCCAGGACTTTGCTGGCTTTACTGATGCGAGCTGCGATTTTTTTTTGTCGATAGTACCGTCAGAAGAGATGATGCTCCCCAGGTACCTGAACTGGACGACAGTCTTCCGCTCGGTGCCTTCAATATACACTTTGGGTGGGGGTGATCTTGTGCTTGGGGCTGGCTGGTGCAGGACCTCGGTCTTGTTGAGACTGATGGTGAGGCCAAACAGTCGAGAGGCTTCCGAGAACCTGTTGACGATGGTCTGGAGGTCAGACTACGAATGCGCCATCAGCGCACAGTCATTGGCAAACAGCGCCTCAAGGATCAGTCTCTCGATGGTCTTGGTCCTGGCGTTCAGTCGACGGAGGTCGAACAGAGAGCCGTCTAGTCTGTTCTTCAGGTACACTGCCTTCTCAAGGTCGCATACTGCATGGGTCAGGACACACGTAAAGAACAGGTTGAACATCACGGGGGCTAGAACACAACCTTGTTTCATACCGTTGGAAAATGCCGAATGGTGCGGATGTGTCGCCGTTTGACTGGACAACTCCTACCATTCCATCATGGAAGAGGCGGATGATGTTGGTGAACTTCCTGGGGTGTCGAATGCTTTGGTCAGGTCTAAAAAGACGGCGTACAGGTCCATGTGCTGCTCAATGCATTTCTCCTGGACCTGTCTCACAGAGACGACCATGTCGACTGTGCTGCGGCCAGGTCTGAAGCCACACTGAGCCTCTGGAAGTGCTTCTTCAGATACAGAGCTGATCAGACGGTTGAGGATGACTCTCGCGGGAGTTGTTGGATTCAGCAAAGTGTCGAAGTTCTTTTGCCTTGCTGTCCCACCAGGTGTCCTGCATGTTGCAGAGCTCTCTCTGTGCTTTTCTCTGGAGGTGTTTGAAGGGGTCCTTCTTGGACAAGGAGTTGATGTCATTCTGCCACTCGATGAAGGCACTGCGCTTTTGCTCCAGTAGCTTGTTGATCTCTTCATTGTTCTCATCGAACCAATCCTGGTGTACCCTCTGCTTGGGTCCAAGCACGTCTTTGGCAGACTCCGTCACCATCCCTTTGAGCTGGTTCCACATTTCAGTTGGGTTGCAAGTTAACGCTCCATGGGCAGTTAGCAGGTCATCAAGGTGGGACTGGAAGTTGTCCTTGACGTCCGGGCACTTCAGCTTTGCCAGGTTGAATGAAGATCGGGTGAGCTTCGGCCTCTTCCTGTGTGCTGGTGCAATGAGCAGGTTGAGGACAGACCACACCAGCCTATGGTCGATCCAGCACTCGGTTCCTCTCATGGCTCTCGCTGGCGGACAATGACATAGTCTATGAGATGCCACTGCTTGGACCTGGGATGCATCTATGTTGTCTTGTACTTACTAGCCAGCCTGAAGAGGGTGTTGGTGATGACGAGTCCATTCTCAGCGCACAATGCCAGCAGCAGCAGGCCACTGCTGTTCATCTTGCCCAGCCCGTGTGGGCCCATCACTCCTTCCCAGCAGTCACATTCGCGCCCAACTCGAGCATTGAAGTCACCAAGCACGACGAGTTTGTCACTTGCAGGAGTGGACTTCAGGAGGGAGTCGAGGCTCTCATAGAACGCCTTCTTGTCGTCAACGGCGCTGGTGAGTGTCGGAGCATAGGCGTTGATGATAGCGACATGTCGAGTGTGGGAGATGGGGAAAAGGTGCTTCATCACTCGTTCGCTGATGCCGGTGGGAAGAGAAGGCAACTGTCGGAGGAGCGTGGTGCGGATGGCGAAGCCAACTCCGTGCATCATAGTCCTGTCCTCGTTCTCAGCTTTGCCCTTCAAGAAAAAGGTGTACCCATCCTCAGGTTCACAGATCGATCCTTCGTCAGCAGATCCGGTTTCACTAAGAGCCGCAATGTCGATCTTATATCTCGCCAGCTCCCTGGCTATGAGGGCTGTTCTTCTGTGCGGTCTCTGCGTCTGATCTCTGTCCAACAGGGTTCGTACGTTCCACGTACCGAGAATAAGTTTCTTTCTTTGTTTTCTTTTTGACCGCATAAAAGGGTTAAACCGCCAGCCACGGTAAGCTGACCGGTTTGGTGTAGGGCAGGCAATGTTTGGAACACCTTTCAGTCTAGTTCCCTCCCTTACAAGGGTGAGCAGTGTTGTCCTAAAGAGGGCTGCTCAGTCGCCTGGGATGCTGCCGAACTTCCCTGCTGCCCTTGGTACAGGGAAGAGCGACCACTGGTCCACAGGCCGCCTACGTGCAGGTTCAGTTCGAAGCTACGACTCCCGTAGTAACCTTTACCTGTCGGTTCGCCCGTTCCCCATCGCCGCAGGGCTTCTCAGTGGAGGAGGCAGAAGAAAAAAGGAAGAGCGGGAAGAAGCAGATTTAGTGAAGATGAAGACCCATGCAAAAAACCTGCGCGTGAAAGAGATTTTGGTGAGAAGCTGTTGCGCTGGAGCAACTCCACCCTGTCGCCGCGCAGAAATCTGAGTCCAGTGGCACGATGAGACGTTAAAACTGGTAACTTCCTTGGCTGCAGTGGATGGCCATGTCTTCTTCTGTGCTCTGACATGCCCTTTGCAATCCACAGTGTACTGCTGTCCCGCCCTCTTGGCCGCCGTTGAACCCTAGATTGAGTTTCCTCCGCCCAATCGGCCGGTGACAGACTTTGCATGGTCCTGCCTCACCAAGGGTTTGAGACCCCCAGTTTCCCCTCACTTGGTTTAGCCAGCCAGTCGAAGCTGTTGCCCGTGGTGTGGCCGCTGCGCATGCTGCAGCTAAGTGGAGCCACAAGTGAGAGTTGAGTGTCAAAGTGGAGACCTATACTGGTGGACTACTCTCTAACCTTCGTGAGAGACGACTTGTTCCTCCATTATAGGTGAAACCCCTCCTCATAGCATAATCTAGATAAAAGCGACATATTGAATGAGTTCGTTAACCAGCATTGTACCTCTAGAACGTATTGAGTGATAATTATTTTTAAAAAATGCATTTTCACGTTTTTGGGATTAATTTCACGAATTATATGGGTTAATCTTAAAACAATTGAATCAGTCTTTTTTTACGAACCCCCCCCCCCCCCCCCCCAATCTCATCAGTTAATAATCGCATGATTTTTCGTATACGGTATTTACATAAGCCTACAGTTTGTCTCGGCTGTCGGGTAGTACGATTAGGTCAACTGTATGCCCTAGGTGTGAAAATCAAGACAGCTAACAAAACTTTAATTTTTCTTTTACGTAAAAAGCTATCTTCTCATTAATACCCGCATGATATTTCATAAACAGTGTTTACATAAGCCTGCTCAGTATTTGTCCCGGTCCTGTACTGAGCTCTCGGCGTGAAAATCAGTAAGAAAATTGCAAAGTTGATCCTTTGATATGTCAAATGTTAGTACTGCGATGATGACGTATAACATCGAGTCGTCTCCGATGAACACGGCGTCAGTCGTGGCTAACGATGCCATGACTGAAACTTGAAGTAACGTCATTTCGCTGCTCGTGCTATTCTTCTTCTTCTGAATAGCTATACTACGCCAGACCACAGAGCTTACGAATGGCGGGAATCGAGCGGCTTGAAGTGAGTGTTGACGTGGCGGCATTTCAATCCGCCGGCGCTGTTCGTGCAATCAGTGCCGGTTTCCGTTCAGCCGGAATAGCTATAGAGATGCTACGCCAGACCACAGAGCTTACGAATGGCGGAAATCCCCGTGTGTCCGTCTTTATTTCTGTGTGCCAGTGTGTGTGGATCAGAGGGTGGGTTAGACTGTGCGTACTAGTAGAAGGAGATGTACTTCTGTCATGTCGCTACACGAGCCGGCCACACTGAGAGCGTCACACGGTACTCAGTGACTAACTTATGCGGCGGGAAGTCGTGTCACACTCACAGTGTCCGTCAGTCTATGATTTGTGTGCGCCGACGTGTGTGTTGAGCAGTGGTTGGCTTAGAGAGGAGGGAAATGGATCAACATAATAAGCCTAAAAATATGAACAACTCTGAATGTTCCTCAGTAAAAGATAAACGCATCTGAGATCCAAACAACATATGACTACCGTCCGGTCTGTAGACCGCCGACTCAGTCACACTCTGACTTTGGATGAAGTCCTCATCTTGTTTTTTTAATCAAATTTTCTGCCAGAAATGTATGGAGAGCCATCAAACAGCCAATCAAGCACATTTTCATCAATCATTTCATGTCAGACAGTTCAAAATCATTGTTAAATGTTTATAGACAACACAGACACGCGCAACTGCTTGCACGACCATGGACTGGCCGCTGTAGTGGAGGTTACTGCGGCGGAGTTTGACATTGTGACCTAGATTACCATAGAAAAAGAAGTACCCAACGGAGAAAGAAACACGCTTAGAAAAGACGGGTACAACACAATTTTTAATTTCGGTAATACCCTTTGTCAAAATGACAACAACAACATAGAGATTAGCCGCTACTTATCTTCAATGGCAGAAGGAATGTGATTACCATGTTGGATGAATGAATTAGTCTAAGTGCTTAGTAAACTATTTTTGACGCGCCGTAATTAAGAAGACATGAACAGCAGCGCTGCAACTGAGACTAGACATGTTTCAGTCAAGTCCGTTTATATTTTGCATAACTTAGGCCGTGTAGAGGGAGGCTACTCGTGGAAGACCGGAAATTTATACCGCAGGACATGCGCACACGTTTATTTTGATTTGTTCTTGCCTTGAGAACTAGCATGCTTGTGAAAATTGACATGTAATTACATCAACAAAACAGATCGCGGTAAGTAATTGATTAGCGTTGCGTATTAATTGTTTGTTTACATGGATGACAAAGGCTGGAGACTCTCAAAGACGTACTTTTTGCAAAAAATGGTTGCAAAGTGGCGGTGTCGCAGTGGCGTGATCCCACGGCTTTCGTAGACTTTGTGGCTCCAGAAGAAATTGACGGCATTTCTTTAGCGACACTGGTAACAGTGGAAATTGCGAAACTGATTTGATGTGCGAAAATAGCCGGAGGCGAGAACATTAAAGAACTTAGTAGCTAAACTCAATACGTGACTAAATCGACAATTATAAACGAATTTAATCATCTTTGAATCGAGGGTGCGAACTCTGTGTTTAACACTAACAGTATACTACACATGTGTGTACTAAATTACTACTCTCACTAGTTGCATAGTTTGCAGATCTATCATTCAAATAGAAAGTGTCACAGTAGTAATGATTGTTATCATCAGGTATCAATAAAAATTGCTGACGTGAGTGTTAAATGGTTAAATTGGCCAATGTTTATTTTAAGAAAACAAATCGTCAATGCTTTCAAATTACACAATCATATTAATGTCAAAGTAAAAAATGCTGTTGGTGTTATAATTTAGCTTTGAAATAAAAATTTCAGGGTTAAATCATGGTGAAACTGGTTTTGTATTACATCATTTGTGAACCTTTTTATGACAGACTCCTTATTGTGCACAACATTATTAACATTTTTGGGAACATATTATTTTTTAACATTTTGTTAAATAATCTCTAATTGCTAAAGGCAAAAAGGCTGTTTCTGATTTTGCTATTTGTAAAAAGGTCAACTGAAAAAAGTTAAGTTTTTGGGGCATATGAGCCATTCTCAAAAGGTGAAATCACTGAACAGTGGCCACATTTGTCACTCAAACATTAACATAATGTTGCACTGACACATTCCATTTTAAACCAATGTGTTGTATGATGAATGAAGAAATATATATAACAAGCATGTCTTGATTACTCTTCTGAAAGTGTACTAATAACTATGTTGAGGATTAATTAGATAAAAACATAATTTTGGGCAGCTTGAAAACGTGATGCGAGAGCCCCTACTGCGAAAACAAGTAAAAACAAACGTTTCACTGTGATTATTTCCGGAAACCCGCCATTTCCAATTCTATGGATTTATTCACAAACTTTTAGATCTAGACTACAAGTGGGGAGGGGGGGGGGGGGGGGAGGAATTCCCATTGGTAAACAAGTGAACCTAGTGGAATTTCAAGCCAATGTCTGTACTGATATTTTAAAATGACATCACTGATCAGTTCACTAGTTCAGGTGAAATTTTACGTCTTGAGCGTAGTTGAGGGCGCCAGTTTAGATTTATGGGCTTTTATTTTGGGGGGAGAAAATGTCTGGTCATTTTTACGTTCAGGAACACGCTTGAAATAACACCACAAATTGCAACTGACTGGGAAGTTCAGATTCTAATTTTGTAAATACCGATGACCCGGATGCAGGTAAGCTTTACTTTTCACTCCAAATGGCGAAGACAAGGCATGGCAGACGATTTTGCTATTTCAGTTGTCATCATTTTATGTGTCATGTCCAGACATTTTTCTTAACGTCCACACACATTCTCGTTGATATTGAAAAAAGATTCCTGCTGACCTGCTTGAAGAGATTGACACAGAATCTTTCTAAAGCATTGTACAATGTGACAGTCATGTTTGCTTAGCAAGGAGTCAGTTCTGAGTGTGATGTTGTGTGGACTCAAAAGAGAAAGTTGTGAATGGCAGAAAACGCTCCGTTTGACAGAATAACATCCAAACCGCTTTCTGTGCATTTATTGGACATTTGACAGTAGTGAAACACACGGTTATGCTGATGAGCTTGTCAACTCCTCTATCGATCTAGATATTGGTGTCCATGTATCTATTGATAAAATGATAGCTTTCATTTCTGACAGTGTGTTTACACTCAGATTTCTTAATTATGTTGCCGATGTGATAAACACTTGAATTAAAAAAAAAAAAACCATATCATACTGTGGCTAAATGCTTCAAATTTGTACACTGCCATATGCAAGCTACATTATAGTAATTAGTACTTACTGAAGGATATAGACCAATGGCTGTAGTTCAAGGGTGGTGCCAGATTAGCTTGGCGCCTAGGGGTGCCAAGCTATTCTGGCACTACCCTTGAACTATTTTAGTCAAACTTATTTCACACACTGGTGTATTATTCTGAATTATAAGGGTTAAATTATTTTGCGGATGTGATAAACACTTGAAAATCTGTTTATAAGGTGAAAAGTATAAAATTTCTTGATTTATTTTCTTTTTTTTGTGCAGATCTGCAATAAATGACAATTTGACTATGCACACATCCATTCTCTTTTTTATTGCTGATGCGATTTTGCTTAATGTGCCATAAAGAAATCGGAGGCTGAACATTTGGAGGTTACTGATGACACAACATTTCTTTCAAAATACGTCTTATTCTTAGTAAAGTTGTGTGCAATTTTCTGGTATTATTTTAATCATAGTATTAGTTCTGTCTGTTCTGAAGTTAAAAGATGCACACATATACTGAGATACGTGGATTTGAGAGAGGCATTCAGGCAGGCCCTAAACTAAAGCCTCATCTTTTTTCTGTCTGCTACGAATGACTTGTCACAGACCTGTCATATTGAAGTCATCTCTGTCTCTATTAGAAGTAGTGTGAGTGCGAGTATGAGTCCATAAGCATAGCATTTTTGAATGGTGACTTTATAGATTGTTTATAGAGTGCGTTGTATTTTGAAAAAAAATACTTTTTTGTAAATTGTGTTTTTGTAATGAGTTATTTTTGAACAATTAGTTTTAGTTAAGCGCCTAGAGCTCTAATCCGAGGTGAGGCACTATACAAGTACTCATTATTATTATTATTATTATTATTATTATTATTACATACTTATTTTTGTTGTACTGGATAATATTTCCTTCCATTAGTAACCTCCATTCTCCTCAGATTTGGGACATTTGAAGGACTCTAACAGCAATATAGAATCTCAGTTTATCCTTTCAAACAAACACACACACAGTATCACACAATACAAATAGAAAGAATGCATGCACAAACTGACATCTCTGACAATTCCACCGACCATCTCACCCCCCCACAAGATTCAGGTAAGACGACCAGTGCAGCAGAATTTAAAAGCCTCTGCTTCGAACAGCTGCAGCGCGCTCCTTTGTCCTATATCAGGCTTTTAACAAGCTTTTCACTAGGTTTTAAAACTGTTCGACATCAGGACAGACAACATGACAACCTGTCCTGTGTGCTGTACGGTCCGTTGCATACTAGAAACAACTGGGATAAGTAACTGGACGCTCCTTTTTTTCTCAAGATTTGTCCATCCAGGTGTTGGCCTTCCATTTTTTGTAGGTCCCTATCAAAATTTGTTCGTCAAATATGTAGAATTTTCCATCAACGGAAAGCCTGTTTACAGTATGTGAAAAATAATTGACAGATGAATTGTAGCTGTGAAAGTGGCATTTGTAAATGAAATATAAAATGCAGTCGGCTTGAGTGAAATCCTTTGTGGTTTGAATAATATCCCTTGCATCTGTGTGTGTCTGTTAGTTTTTGCATGGGTGGGACTTTTTCCGGATAAAACCAAATTTGCAGATCCCCCCCCCCCCCCCCCCCCCCCCCCAAAAAAAAAAAAAAAAAAAAAAAATCACTTAAAAAGTGCCCCAAGACCCTCGCTTCAATTAAAAGTGCCCCAAGACCCTCGCTTCAAGATTCAACTTTTTTTCAGTCCCACCTATGTTTTGTAATACTTTGGTGTTTTGTTTGGTTTAACTTAGTTTAACCCATGACATCCTGAGGCTTACTTTTTTAAAAAGTTGCTCATAGTCCTATGAAGGCTACATTACAGATTAGGAGATAGATCAGCCATTTCAGTTTAAGGGTGGTGCCAGAACAGCTTGGCGCCTGAGGCGCCAAGCTATTCTGGCGCCACCCTGGAAGTCAATGTCATAGTCAAATTTATTTCAAGTGAAAATGTACAAAAGGATGAAAATGGTTAAAATACAGAAAATAGTTCAGGCCCTAGGGTTTGCATGATTAACCCATATCATTCGGAATACACCAGTGTGTGAAATAAGTTTGACTAAAATAGTTCAAGGGTAGTGCCAGAATAGCTTGGCGCCTCTAGGCGCCAAGCTATTCTGGCACTACCCTTGAACTAAAGCCATTGGTCTATATCCTTATCTGTAAGTACTATAATGAAGCTTGCATATATGGCAGTGTACAAATTTCAAGCTTTTAGTTTTAGCCCCAGTATGATGTGGGTTATGCAGGATTAGTTGGCTTAGCGGAAACAGAGTAGTGGGGAGGGGGGGGGAGGGTAAAGCTGCCTTTTACAGTCTACGACTGGACCACCGGCTCTTTCATTGCAGGTTTGAATCAGCAATTGTGCCAAAAGTCAAACAAGTCACAGCGTCGGTTCAGTGAACATTTTGCAAAAGAGGCACAACACCAAACTGTCCACAGGGGGCGGGTGACAGTCTCTGTTACCATGACGGCCCAGGCTCCAACTTCGGCAGACGCCTGCCTGAGCATCGTGCACAGCCTCATGTGTCACCGGCAGGGCGGTGAGAGTGAGAGCTTCTCCAAGCGTGCCATTGAGAGCCTGGTGAAAAAACTGAAGGAGAAGCGCGACGAGTTGGACAGTCTGATCACCGCCATCACCACCAATGGCGCCCACCCTTCAAAATGTGTCACCATTCAACGGACGTTAGACGGACGCTTGCAAGTGAGTTAGACTTTTGTGTCAAGAGACAGTGTTGGCTGCCGGCAGTGGTTTTTGTTGTTGTTGCAGTGATTCCTGCCTGAATCACTGTGACAGAAACCACTGTGACAGAAACCGCTAGCTACCGACAGCCAATGGGTTAACCCATTACACCCTGAGGCTGATTTTACAAAATCTGCCTATTGTCCCATGAAGGCAGATTAGGAGATAGATCGACTGTTTTAGTTCAAGGGTGGTGCCAGAATAGCTTGGCGCCTGAGGCGCCAAGATATTCTGGCACTACCCTTGTTCAAGTTTATTTCAAGCAATGTGTGTATCAGAATGATAAGAGTTAAGAGACAGCATTAACCCGCTTGTACATGTAGCCATCTGTTCTGTTTACAGTAGCAGTGGCTACATGCACTAGGGGTTCATTTGCTCTGTGTCAAATGCCATAACAAAGTGATGACATCGTTATTAGATGTCATGAGCAGGGAATAACACAGTGCACAATGTTAAATTACGATGTATCATGGCTACCTTAACCCATATCATACTGAGGCTAAAAGCTTCAAATTTGTACACTGCCATATGCAAGCTACATTATAGTACTTACAGATAAGGATATAGACCAATGGCTTTAGTTCAAGGGTGGTGCCAGAATAGCTTGGCGCCTAGAGGCGCCAAGCTATTCTGGCACTACCCTTGAACTATTTTAGTGAAACTTATTTCACACACTGCTGTATTCCGAATGAAAAGGGTTAATTAAATGGGTGCCAAGCACTGGTTTCACTGATCCATTAGCCATAGTAGTCTTTCTACGTCTGCAATAGTGTCTGCCTCCCATGCCAGCTGCAACTGTAAACATGTCCATCCCTGGTGGTGTCGACATCCCTTAGCAGTAGAGAACGCCTGGCCTCCTGGCTCAAAATTTGCAAGCAGCATAGATTCTCATCATGCTCCCGCAGTTCAGGGGCTCCTAAGAATCTCACTCTAGATGACTCGAGATAAACTGATGGTCTAATGGCGCCTGTTACACCAAAGCTCAAGCATAACGGTTTGCACCATGTAATAGTACTAGAGTCATCTCTAATCGTAGCTCAAAATTTGCAAAATCCATCCATCCTGATAATGCTGCCACAGTCGTAGTTGCTCATAAGAATCTCTCTCTTGCTGGCTCGAGTGAACCCTTATCATTCGGAATACACCAGTGTGTGAAATAAGTTTGACTAAAATAGTTTAAGGGTAGTGCCAGAATAGCTTGGCGCCTCTAGGCGCCAAGCTATTCTGGCACTGCCTTCAGCTGAAGCCATTGGTCTATATCATTATCTGTAAGTACTATAATGTAGCTTATATGGCAGTGTACAAATTGAAGCTTTTAGCCTCAGTAAGATATGGGTTATTGTCTATGAACACCTGTTACCGAAAGCTCGGGCAAAACGACGCCCACCATCTGCAAGAGGCGTCGTTCATCTGTAAGCCACAGCTAGTCTTGCAGTGCTCCCTGAATGTTTGGTTCCCCACTCTTGGAAATTTAAACAAGATCCGCCGCCCAGCTCCTGTGGAAAACTGAAATAGGAGGTCATTTTTTCAGATAGAATTTTTGATCTCGCACAATGTATTCAGCGTGTTTTAACCGTTATCATTTGAAATACACCAGTGTGTGAAATAAGTTTGACTAAAATAGTTCAAGGCCAGAATAGATTGGAGCCCCGATGCGCCAAGCTATTCTGGCACGATCCTTGAACTGAAGCCATTGGTCTATATCGTTGTCTGTAAGTACTATAATGCAGCTTGCATATGGCAGTGTACAAATTGAAGCTTTTAGCTCAGTAAGATGTGGGTTATTGTCTATGAACGCCTGTTACCGAAAGCTCGGGCAAAACGACGCCCACCATCAGCAAGAGGCATGGTTCATCTGTAAGCCACAGCTAGTCTCGCAGTGCTCCCTGAAGGTTTGGTTCCCCACTCTTGGAAATTTAAACAAGATCCGCCGCCCAGCTCCTGTGGAAAACTGAACACTGGAAGTGGAAGTAAAGAGTGTTGTCCCCTCGGAGAAGAGGAGGGTCATTTTTCCCAGATAGAATTTTTGATCTGGCCCAATGTATTCAGCGCATTTTAAAGGGTCAGGGATAGTTGCATGAGTGAGCTTAGTCATGCGCCAGCCACAAAGCAAGGCACGCCGCTATTGCTATAGCGGAGCGCCTTGCTTAGTGGCTGGCGCAGGACTGAGCTCATTTATGCAACTGAGCCCCAGGTCCCAAAGGTGCACCATTGGTTTAGACATAGAGTAGGCGGTGCCATGCTTTTGTGCTGATGGCTAAGTTTGAAATAATAATAATACCGGTTATTATATAGGCGCTTTTTCCCAATTCGGCAAATGGGCTCAAAGCGCCGCAAACTGAACCCACCACGCACGCTCATGTGACACACACGGATTCGCTCTGAAGACAAACACAGTGCAAGACAGACACAGGACATTCACGTGGTGCGAAGGGTCAGCTCAGCTACTGAGGTTTCAGAAATTTTGATCGCTTGTATTTGAAATTTATAAAGTGGCCTGAAACCGGTACCAAAGTGGAGGGGGTGGAAGAACCGGAGTACCCGGAGAAAGAGCCCCGACGGTCTGCCCGAATTAACGGTGACACTTACTAGAGGAAACCCGGTATCAAACCTAACACCTTTAGCATTGGTGGCAGGCGCCTTAACCACTGCGCCACGGACCGCCCCCTTGAAATGACTCATTGGGACTGCAGGCGTGTTTGCAGGCCGGCTGACGGTTAAGTCATTATCCCATTACATCCAGAAGGTTGATTTTGTAAAATTTGCATATTGTCCTATGAAGGCCACATTACAGATTGTGAGACGGATCAACCGTTTTAGTTCCAAGGGTGGTGCCAGAATAGCTTGGCGCCCTAGGCAGGCGCCAAGCTATTCTGGCACCACCCTTGGAACGACCATAGTCAAATTAATTTCATGCAGTAGTGTGTCAGGATGAAAAGGGTCAAGCTCTTGTGACTACAGCACAATTTGGAGATATCCAGGTCAACATGACAGTTATTTCGGAGGTGGCGTGAGAATCATTTTGTGCCTAGAGAGCCCCCAAGCTATTTACTTAGGTACCACCCTTGAAATAACATTCATGGTGGATACACCTCCTGTCATGGTGTGTCAGGGCGAATAGTTGCCCAGTTAAGACTCTTAACCCACTTGGTTAAAGCACCCTACAGCAGGAGATGGATCAACCGTGATAATTCAATGGCAGTGCTAGATTAGCTTGGCGCCTGCAGGCGTCAAGCTAATCTGTGCCTGCCCTTGAATTATCACGGTTGATCCATCTCCTGCAACTGGTGCATAAGTCATTAGATGACACCTCCAAAATTTGGGAAAGCATCCCTTGGGGTTAAATGGGTTAATAAGACTTAAATAAGAACCTGCAAAGTTAACCCATATCATACTGAGGCTAAAGGCTTCAAATTTGTACGCTGCCATATGCAAGCTACATTATGATACTTACGGATAAGGATATAGACCAATGGCTTTAGTTCAAGGGTGGTGCCAGAATAGCTTGGCACCTAGAGGCACCAAGCTATTCTGGCACTACCCTTGAACTATTTTAGTCAAACTTATTTCACACACTGGCGTATTCCGAATGATAAGGGTTAAAACAGTGATGGCCCCAAAAGATTATCATGAGGTTCAGTATTATTTTTAACTACTGTAGACTTTCTGTTCCAACAAATATTGCAAAACATAAGAAAACCCATCAGGCTGAGATTGAATTAATATTTTTTTGTTTTGGTCTCTGTGTACACCGTACACTATGTTAGCATAGAACCTTACAGTTTGCAAGAAGAAACAATCGCTTGCAAGGGTGGCTGAAAAATTCACTTTTTACTGTAGTGTGGGAAAATAATGAATGTGAATGCATCAGCTTTGTTTTGGACACATCAACCTCCAAGGCTGCCATGCATGAATTTAGGAAAGATCGACCATGATAGTTCAAGGGTGGTGCCAGGGTAGCTTGGCGCCAGAGGTGCCAAGCTATTCTGGCACCACCCTTGAACTATCATGGGTGATCCATGCCCTGTTGTAAAGCATCTGGGGTGGATGGGTTAATAATAATATGGACATAATTTCATGCTCCAACATTTTTCTGCTTTCTCGCACAGGTGGCTGGGAGGAAGGGCTTCCCCCATGTTATTTATTCCCGAATATGGCGCTGGCCCGACCTGCACAAGAATGAGCTGAAGCACGTCAAGTATTGTCAGTACGCCTTTGATCTCAAGCAGGACAGTGTCTGCATCAACCCCTACCACTACGAGAGGGTGGTGTCGCCCGGCATAGGTGAGTGGATGACAATGATGGCGATAGTAGTGATGGACTTGTGTGTTTGTTACGTGGTGGAGTTGTAGTCGTAGTATGATAAACACACCAGACGCACGCACGTAAGGTACTTTTAAATAAACCTCGTTCAGCTGCAATCCGTCACACGTGGCTTAAGGATGTAGACAATACTGGAGTAACAGTTCCAACAATATTTTAATTCAGCGATGCGATCACCAAACAATGCATTTCCAAATGCATCCACACTGATACAAAGTCTCTTCTGCAATGTCCACACTACGACAAAGTTTCTCACACAACGTACACCACACTGTTACGCTGTTTCTTTACAATGTACACCCTATACGGGCCACGTACCTACGATAACTGTGTGTCTCTACAACTGACAAATGCAAGACAATGTACGAACGTGCTTCCCCAGCACCAATCTTTTATAGTGCACTAATTTCTAGAATAATCTAGGAAAATCAAACAACTCAACCAATCAAAATAATCTACGCAACTGAAACTCACAAACATCGATAAAACATGAACCCTCTAGAAAACCACAATAGGCTACAAAAATTTGGCTGCTCACTTCAGCCCCAAATCCTTGGTAAAATGACATCTCACAAAAGTATGGTAGACAGTTCAGAAACTTCGAGAACCTTCACAAAATTTCAATACAGACAAGAAAAAGGCTGAACACTTCACGCGCACAGTAAACAACTTGTGACCAAAAGAGCGGCTCACTCTGATACCGAATTTCAAAAGGTTGCCGACGCTTTGATGTTACACACACGAGGTCACTAGACAGAGCGCGATTCTGCTCCAACATTCTAGTCTATTCTCATCGTAACTACACAATAAAAAAATCAACCGCTTTTCTCTGTGTGACTTCGCTAGAAACTTCCGGAACAAACCTAACAAAATAACAAAGCAAATTCCGCTCTACGCGCGAATAAAAGAAAATTTCACCGAAAAGGTACGTGAATCGCAACCATGATAGCTCAAATAAATATTGAATCGTTTCCTACGATTAACACATGTATGCTCTCACAGGACAACACAACCACAATCGTAACAGTGTTGGTTTGGGATTTTTTACCTTACAGCTGTCAGGTCCCAAAAGAACAGCCATCCATACATATCTGCGCTAAAAACACACTTTTTCCAACTCCATCACCCTACTGATTAAAATTTGCCGCAGAGGATTCTGTTGCAGTTTTGCTTGGAATGTGTGTGTATATGTGTGTTTAAATGCTGTGTACAGTTTTTGGCTCACGTGCAAAGCAAAAGTGAGTCTATGTTTTGCGCCAGTGGTTGTTCTTTCGCCATCGTCTGTGGTAAACTTTAACGTTCTCATTTTCTTGTAGTCTATTCAAGCCACAGTCTTCACACTTGGCCCAAGGATACTTTGTGGCAAGACCTTTCTAAACATACCAATTTGAGTGACCTCTCACAAAGGTCAAAGTCACAGGGTATTAGGAAATTGGTCAAAAATAGTTCCAAACTTGCCTTAGAGATACCTGATGGTAAGACCTTTCTATGCTTACTAATTTGGTTGGTCCTTGGGAAAGGTGAAGGGTCACAAACGCTCAGGAAATAGGTCCAAAATAGCCTTATTTTGACAAAAGATGTTTTTTCTCAAATACTATTCACAACTTGAAACCCAAACTTGCTTTAGAGATACCTGATGGTAAGACCTATCTATGGATACTAATTTGGATGACCCCTCGGAAAGGTCAAGGGTCACGAGCTCAGGAAATAGGTAAAAATATAGCCATATTTTGACAAAAGATGTTTTTTTTCTAAAATGCTGTTCACCATTTCAAACCCAGACTTGCTACAGAGATACCTGATGGGAAGACCTTTCTATGCTTACTAATTTAGTTGATCTCTTAGAGAGGTCGAGGGTCACAAGAGCTCAGGAAATATGTGAAAAATAGCCATATTTTGACAAAAGATGTTTTTTCTCAAATACTATTCACAACTTCAAAACCAAATTTAATACAGAGATACCTGATGATAAGACCTATCTATGCATAATTCTTCTTCTTCTTCTCAAACGCTGTCACACTTGGAGTTTGGTTCTCAAAATGAAATCTGTGGTCTTCTGTAGGGCCTCCACAGGCCCGTATAGTTTCATCTATGCATACTAATTTGGATGACCCCTTGGAAAGGTCAAGGGTCACAATTGGCCGGCAAATGTGTGTAAATTGCCAATTTTTGATAAAATTGTAGGTATTCATTTTTGCAAAATTTTTTTCTAAAATTTGGCACAAAGGTAGCTGATGATAAGTAAGACCTTCCTATGCATACTAATTTAGTCAACTCATTGCAAAGGTCAAGGGTCATGGGGCATTGACAGATGTGTGAAAAATGCTTACATTTTCAAAAAAACATGGATTTTGTTGGTGCAGAAGCCAGCCCTTTAATTATTGTCACAAAGGTCACACATATGTAAATCGGCCATAACAGCTTTGTCTTTCTTGTTGTGATTTTATTTTTTATAATTTGTAAGACGCCTGGAGCTCTATCTGAGGTTAAGCGCAATAGAAATCACCATTATTATATTATTATTGTATACACAGTTTCATTATAACTTTGTGTCTTACGTCATTCCTTTATTGTGTGCGGCACCAAGATGGATTCCTGCTGTTGCAAGTAGCCATAAAGCTCAGTCCTGTCCTGTGATGCTGGTCCCGATGGCTCGTAATTTATTATGCTGAAAAATATGTCCTACTTCTTGCTCATATTCCTTGGATTTTGACTTCATGGGCCACGTAAGGGTTTGGGACACATAAATGTAACCCTTTGGCTGTCTGTAGCACTTGTTGTCACGATGATTTCGAAGGAATCATCGTGACAACAAGTGCTACAGACAGCTAAAGGGTTAGGGCGGAAGAAAGCGTTGTGGGTGTGTGTGGTTGCCTGTGTGTATCTGCCCTTGTTTTTCGCATTGCTTGAGACGGAGTATGGAACATTGGAAGTGGTTACTGGTTTTCTTTTGGATAAGTTATTTTGTTAATGATCAGTTAGGTTTATTGTAAATGAACGATGTTGATGCATATACATGTACATTGTACATAACTTTATATTTACAACATTTGTGTGTTTTCTTTGTTTACAGACCTTTCTGGCTTAACTCTACAACATGCGGGTAAGTTCCCAAAATTCTTTTGGAAAAAAAAATGCGTCAGCAAGATGTTCTTAACCCATTTAGCCCCGACACCCTGCAGCAGGAGATGGATTGATCATGATAATTCAAGGGTAGTGCCAGATGCGCTTGGCGCCTGAAGGCACCAAATTCACCTGGCAGTACCCGTAAATAGGCCAGTTGCGAGTTCCAAGCAGCACAAGAACGCACGCTAGATTACGCGACTTTGAGCCAAGACTAGACTTGGTGAGCCACGAAATGTGGGCAACTCAGCTAGCTCTGACGCTTAGCCGATACTGTTTTGCTGTGAATCACAAGTAATATGCGGCAAAATTTAAGCTGACGTTGACAAAGGACTGAGGACAATTGCTTCCTGGCCATACAGTTGTTACAATACAACCTGTGTTTATTTTTGTGGAAATAATGCTGGAGGGAAACGATCTCTCACCATACATTAAAACAGTCTAATGGCGATGAAGCCAGTCACAGTGGCTTCGGTAAAAATGGTCTGCCATGTCATTTCAACAGCTAGTATAATTAATTAACTTTGTTATACCAACAGTAGATGCATCTGGTTAATGCAAACTCTGCTATGTTTTGGCTATTTCAAGGAAATGATTTGTTCTGTACCGGCAGTTTTCTTGCTCGCACTGCCGATCGTCCATAGTGACGTGCTGTGCTTGTCTATGGCCCACTGCGCTTTATCGCCTCTCGCGCTAAAGAGCACGCTAGTTTGGGGGAACTCGCAACCTCGTTATTATCATGATCGATCCATCTCTACAAGTGGTACAGTGTCTTTAGATAAAGGTTAACACCTCCCAAATGTGGGAAATGCAGCCATCGGGTTGTGTGGGTTAATTTTGGAAAGTCAGTATGATTTATAGACAATTTTTGAGGGAGATGTCTATGGACACTGTCAGAAATGGTATTGATAATCTGACTTCTAAGGCGAATAGTAAAAAAACAAACAACCATAATGATCTAAATGTGAGTCTATGTGACATTCTACAGAGCTTTCTTTGTCCAGTTATCCTATAATGCACTAAATTGGCTTTTGTTTTGGTCTTGAAATAAAATATGGAAGGAAAATAAATGCATTCTTCTGCTGTGGAATTTAATTATGAGTAAAATTAAAAAAAAAAAAAACACAATGAAGGAATCAGACAGATGGCCATACTGAAGATCAATAGCATGAGCAGCAAAGGTGAAATTTGATAATAAGCTTCATGTTATGACATTGTTGTTTGTAAGGTGCCATGCACACATTGATAGTCTTGTGTGAATTGTGTTTGTAAGGCGTTGTGCAAATAAAATTGTCATGATGCAAAGTTGACATTGATGTCATTTTTCATCTTGTCAGTGCACATGCTATTTTGTTCCACAGAATGGCTGAGGATGGATTCCTTCATAAGTATGTATATATTTTCAAAAATAAAATCATAATTAATTCCCTAGTCGAGGAACATTTTGCGTGCCTACACTGTTTTTTTAATCATTGTCTACTGGCACCTATACTTATTTCAAGACAAAAAATTAAATTTTCGGACTATCCTTTTTTATCACTCAATCACTGGTGCCTAACCTGTATTATTTTCAAGACCAAAATGTCAGTTTTCTCAAACTTTGTCATTGTCATGTGTTTCATTGCTCCCCTAGCTAAAATGACTGCATCAAAGGCCATGTATTGAAATTACTCGGTCACACCTAATAATGATTTTCACAAATATTTTGCATGCTGTGTTTCTGGAATCTTGGTTAATTCAACGCCCAAGGACACCCCAGCCACCAATGAAACATGGATACATAGTGGTTTCAGCAAGAGGGATAGATCCTCATGAGCCCCCGCAAATGCGGGGGCTCATGAGGATCTATCCCTCTTTCAGATGCGTTGAAGAGAGTATGAGGCTGACTGGCCGAGGCATCGCAGGAAGGACCAACTGCTCTTGGACCCTAGTACCTATTCAGATTACTGCTCAAGTTAAATCAGTGATCATGACTATCCGGGGAGCCCAAACAAGTTTGTGAGTTTGTGTGTTCCACAATCAAATTTGCACCCACGTTGGGTCCAGAAACGTGACTTTACGTCAATTGCCCAGCAAGACATTTCCTGGCATTCTATGGCAACAGGCACGTGGAGCTAGTCCTGCCTGGTTTAGAGGAACATGTGTTATGTGCAATCAGATTTTGCTGAGCCAATCAGGCACTACCTTATGCTTTTGTTGGCATGGTGGATCCACTTTGCACTTTGGGTGTATAATAAAAATTAATATGTTGCTATTAATTAGCGCGATATCCCCATTAAAAAAGCGCAGAGTGCTTTACATCTGGACAATGTAACTGAAAGAAGGCATCAAAATTCATGCATCGACAAGTACAAATGCACATTCACACGATACTGAAATGATAGACATAGGGCACTTCAAGAACCTGATAAGATATGCCGATAAGAAAACGCAGGTTTGTCAATCCACTTCAAAAGCCAGATTGAACCTGATAAGATATGTCGATAAGAAAACGCAGGTTTGTCAATCCACTTCAAAAGCCAGATTGAAAATGAAAGTGTTTTCAATCTAGCCCTGGGTGTCCTTACCCCCTCACTGCTCAGAAAAAATGTGAGCACTACTTGAGTACAACTTCTGCAACAGGCACAGAATCTCATGAGCCCCTGCGGCATGAAGTTCTTTGCTTCTTGCTGGCCACATTTATATCCGAGCCCCTTGGATGGGTGGGGTTATTCTTTGATAGGCTTTCCCTTAACCCACATCATACTGAGGCTAAAAGCTTCAAATTTGTACACTGCCATATATGCAAGCTACATTATGGTACTTAAGGTAAGGATATAGACCAATGGCTTTAGTTCAAGGTTAGTGCCAGAATAGCTTGGCGCCTAGAGGTGCCAAGCTATTCTGGCACTACCCTTGAACTATTTTGGTCAAACTTATTTCACACACTGGTGTGTTCCGAATGATAAGGGTTAACAGACAATTCTCTGTACATACATGTAGTTGACAGACATTGACAGGGATGGGACAAAATTGAAGGCCGTCCGTAGTCGGGAAAGAATTTGGAGAAAAAAGTAGCTTCCAGTGCATGAGGATGTTGTGGTGCCTGCAACGTCAGACATGCATAAATGTTTACGCTGTTGCAATTTTGCAGAAGGTTCTGAGATGATGCAGACCTCCGCCCCCATCTCTCTATATGCCCCACAGGGTGGGTTTTCCCCTCTATTCTGGGGCATGTGTTTCTGTCTACCCTTGGTCTCTTCATCAGTATTTTCCTTTTTTAAACTCTCCTACTGTCTGTGCTGCCTGTAGCTCTTGGTATTGGATGTGTGTTGCTAAATGGTCTTGGGTTTATTTAGCGTATTAGACCGGCCGGCGACATACATTCAATATTCTTTTTTTTTTTTCTTCACAAGCCATGCAGGCACGTCCTGAGAAAGTCTTGTTGCTGTCGGGACGTTAAGCAATGTACAATCAACCAACCATCTCTATATGCCTCACAGGGTGGGTTTTCCCCTCTGTTCTGTGGCATGTGTTTCTGTCTACCCTTTGTCCATTCACCTGTATTTTCCTTTTTTAAACTCTCCCTACTGTCTGCGTTGCTTGTACCTCTTGTTATTGGATGTGTGTTGCTAAATGGTCTTAGGTTTATTTAGCGTATTAGACTGGCCGGCGACATACATTCAATATTCTGTTTAGTTTTTTTTTTTTCACAAGCAGTGCAGGCACGTCCTGAGAACGTCTTGTTGCTGTCGGGACGTTAAGCAATGTACAACCAGCCAACCATCTCTCTGTATGCTTACGTCAGTCATAGGTTAGTTCAGACATGCAGCATTGTGATCAGTACCGATACTTGTGCTTATCTCGGCGATGAGAAAAAAAAGTTTGTTAAAAATATGTGACAGACTGTTGAGCCTCCATGACAGTTCTTTTTTATGCAGTATGTCATTGTTGTCCATCTTGGTGATGGTCAACTTTAACCCTTATCATTCGGAATACACCAGTGTGTAAAATAAGTTTGACTGAAATAGTTCAAGGGTAGTGCCAGAATAGCTTGGCACCTCTAGGCGCCAAGCTATTCTGGCACTACCCTTGAACTAAAGCCATTGGGGTCTATATCCTTATCTGTAAGTACTATAATGTAGCCTGCATATGGCAGTGTACAGATTGGAAGCTTTTGATATGGGTTAATAACAGAAAGGCTGCTTTGATTAGTGTGCCGTGGTCACAAGGACAGAATCTGAGTCCCAAATAGCTCAGGCGGTTAAGTGTCGGAGCAAGAGAGCGAGGTTAATCGCCGGATCATGGGTCCGAGTCCCCGTTCCGGCCTCGGTAGCTGGGCTCGGAATCCATGTGAAAAAGACGGGCTCGTTCCATAGCACCTACGTTGAAAGGTTCTGGTAAATCAAAGTGGCACAGTTGCAGTGCACCTGAATTGATCAGTGTTCAGGTCGTACTCCATAGGCAATAGATTTCCCTGTCCCCCATAACCCGCCCATCTGGGCCGTCCATTATCACGTCGGTGCCGTGGACGTTAAACCCCGAACTAACCAACTAACCAAGGACAGAATATAGTTTCTGCTGGACTTGGAGGAGTTAAAAGAGGTTAACCTCATGTGAATGCAGTTACTGCTACTGTAATCAGTTCGTGTAGCTGCATGCACAGGCTAGTTTAACCCCTTCACTGCTGAGAAAAGGTGAGCACAAACCAACTGCAAGAGCAGTGTTCATTTTCAGAATTCAAGCACATGGGACATTGGCGCACAGAGTCAAAATTTTATGCATCATTTTTAAGTCCCTTCTATTTATAGAAGGGACTTTTGTAGAACTGGTCGCAGTGGGGCGAATTTAATAGCATGTCCATGATGTCAAAGGCGGGCAGGTTAAACCTCTCACTATTGAAGTAACAAGATAAAAATTACGTAATGTCTAGTTACACTAACCTTCCTGCTGAACGTACATTTGGCGCGAAGCGCCATATGTATGTATGTGTGTGAGTATGTATGTAAACAAGAGAATCTCCGACATTTCTGTACACACAAGCTTGCAACTTGGCGAAATACTTTCTTAATGGGGTGGCTAAGAGAGCCTCTGAGCATATTGTAATTGAATGTCTCATTCAGTCATTCAAGACATAAACAACCGTTTATAGGAAGTCGGTTGACCCAGATTAGCATCCGTAATTTTTGTCATATTTACTTGAAATTTTGGATATAGCTAGTTTGGAGAAAGACATTGAATGAGTTCGTTAGCCAGCTTTGTATCCTTTCAACTTCTTGAGTAAAAATTAATTTTTTTCGGAAAAGAATTAAAACTTTAAAACCTTGACTTCTATAGAAAGTCAGACAGTGGCGGTGACGTACGTAAAAGAAGCAACTCCGTCTCCACGCCGACATTGACACAATACTCTAAATATGACATAATTCTCTAGCGCTCTCTCTCTCTCTCTCACAGACGTGCGCATCTCCAAGAGACATAGATTCTCATGCGCCCTGAGAGCGCATGAGGATCTATGTCTCTTGAATTGGGGATGTTTGGAGAGTGTGCGCATGCAGGCACTAACACGCACACATACAATGTCGCGCTTTCTGTACACACAAGCTTGAAACTTGGTGAAATACTTTCTTAAAGGGGTGGCTAAGAGAGCCTCTGGGCATATTGTAATTGAATGTCTCGTTGAAGACATAAACAACTGTTTATAGGAAGTTGGTTGACCCAGATTAGAGTCCTTAATTTTTGTCATATTTACTTGACATTTTGGATATAGCTGGTTCGGAGAAAGACATTGGATGAGTTCGTTAGCCAGCTTTGTACCCTTTCAATTTCTTCAGTAAAAATTCTTTTCAGAAAAAAAAAATTAAAACGGTAACAAACCTTGACTTCTGGAGAAAGTTGGACAGTGGCTGTGACGTAAAAGAAGCAACTGTGTCACCACGCAGACATTGTCAGAATACTCTAAATACGATGCAAATCTCTCTCTCTCTCACGTGCTCTCTCTCTTGCTCTCTCTCACACAAATATGCGCGCATCTTCAGGAGGCATAGATCCTCATGCGCCCTCCAGGTGCATGAGGATCTATGCCTCTTGGAGATGTTTGGAGCGCACTAGCACACACACACATTGACGTGCTTTCAGAAGAGCATGCAAGTGACCCGTGTACTTAGTATATCATGTAGCTAGGTAAAGTCAACCTGCTTTCACACAAATTATAGCAAGACTGAAATTGTATCGTGAAATTCTAGATTTGTCACCATTTTCTCAAGCCTATGTAGCGAAAGTGAAACTCATATCACATAAAATATAAGATTACATAAAAACTAAAACTTACGTCATGACAAATGACGTTTGACAAACCAATGAGGCGTATGTCCTGCGCCCCCTATAGAGCTCACTGGTGCATTGGCAGATCTGCGAGGCTTTTTCAATAGGAGATATTTCAACATCGGAATCAGGTCAAAGACAAAAGGTAGAGACACTTGACAGCTCTCATATAGAAGGGACTTTGTGGGTTAGGGTTCATCTCATCTTGTTTAAACTAGATCGGCCCGCCTGTCAACAAAGCAAACATTATATATCTATATACAGAGGGGGGGGGGGGGGGGGGGTTAATGGTGGACATGCTGAGAATGTCAGTGTTCGGACCAGTCTACTTTCGTTTACCATCAAACAACTGTAGCCAATCGTATTACGTGTTACAGTTCGAAAGGCATGTGGAGTTACTTCCCATAGTCGAGCAGACGACAAATGCACCGCTTCGATCGATACCGATCGTGTTCAAGTTTGATGCGATTGCTGAAAAAGTAAGAAGACTAGTGAAAAAGGAAGCACCAAAAAGAAGAAAGAACGCAAAAGAGCGGTAGGCTTTCAGAAACAAGTTGAGGGCCCGCTGCCTTGGGCATTCGATGGGTCATTGTCCCCTCAGCTCAGAATGTTATGGGTCATTTCGGGAAATGATGCACCATTGGCGCAGGGCGCGTGCCTAAAATGAAACCTGCAAGAGACAAAGGTCCACATGAGCTCCTGCAGTTGCAGGGGGCTCATGTAGATCTTTGCCTTTGTTGACACAACTTTGTAACCATATTCCTTGGATGGCTGGGGCTCTTTGGCGTTAAGTTAACCCTTATCATTCTGATACACCCATTGCTTGAAATAAATTTGACTGATAGTTCAAGAGGGGTGCCAGAACAGCTTGGCGCCTCAGGCGCCAAGCTATTCTGGCACCACCCTTGAACTAAAACAGGTGATCTATCTCCTAATCTGTAATGTAGCCTTGATAGGACAATAAGCACATTTTACAAACTCAGCCTCAGGCTGTAATGGGTTAACGAAGATTTCAGAAACAGTCTGCATCCATAGGCAGTGAAAAGGTCAAATGTTTGTTCATTGTACTGCACTTTGACCGTTGCTGTCAATGTCAGGGCCACCAGGTCGCCTAGGGGTGAAGGATGAGTATGGAAGCAGTGTGGTGAGCGCAAGCGTGGGTCTCCCTCACATGGAGGCAGCCGGCCCTGCACAGACAGTTCAACACCCACCGAATGATGGGGGGTATCCTCGCTTGATGTCAGGTATAATACAGATTGTTTATATAAAAAAATTAGATTTAATACTTGCGCTAGTCTTTGATTTCAGACCTTTCATCTTGAGGTCTAAAATCACAGGCCAACGTGTGTGCTCATTTTACATCACTCGTTTTTTTGTGTGGCTATTTTTCTTTTATAAACATTGGTTGCTATTTTTGTGATACTATTACTTACTCGACCAGATTTTCACAGTTCATTGGTATTGCCTGAACTGTGAACTGTACGCTTTGACATATGTCAATTCTTGCACTTGGATATATGCATAATAAACATAGAAACACCCACTGGACACACCCACAGACATACAGTCACAAACACACAGACGCTGGTGCTCAAAGATATACACACACACATGCACAGACAGACACACGCACAAAGAAACACACTGGCACGCATACATACATATGTATGCATACACACGCACACACACACACACACACACACAGACACAGACAGATACATACAGTCACAAACAGTGGAACGTGCAGGCTATCTGTGCAGAAACATTTCAAATCAAACATATTGCTACACGTTACATTACCATTCCTGTAGAGATCAATTACCTCAGAATTCATTAACTCATTCAGCCCTGACGCATTACAGCAGGAGATGGGTTGATCATGATAATTCAAGGGTAGTGCCAGATTAGCTTGGCACCTGTCTGCGCCAAGCTAATCTGGCACTACCCTTAAATTATCATGGTCGATCCATCTCCTGCAACAGGTGCATAGTCGTTAGATGACGCCTCCAAAATTTGGGAAATACGTGCGCCGGGCTGAATGAGTTAACAGATGAAAAGTTGTTCCTAAATCAGAATCAGGTCAAGGAGAGTTGGTAGTGCCCCATGAGAGTGAGGACAGTGCAAGCAGTATTTGGACTATTAGGCTTGATGGCTTCAGCTTGAGGCCTTCTCACAACAGTCGTTGAGCTAACCCTGGAAGTACCGACTGGGGGGTGTAAATAGAGCTGCACCATGCCCCATGTCAACCGGCGCAAATTCTCATGAGCCCCATCGGATGCAAGGGCTCATGAGATTCTATGCCTCTTGTCGATGGATTGAAATATCTAAATTCAATGAATGTGTGAACTTCATGCATTTTCTGACCTATGTCTGATTTAGGGACAACTTCTGTTCCAGTAGACATATTCAATCAATATCTTTAAAGTTCCTCGTCGCATTTCTGCCGTTCAGATCAGCTTTGATGTTTAGAGCTGAAACGGTCCAGATGTGTCAAGGAATTTTTAAGGTATAAAATTCATTGACGCATTAGGACCGTTACATATAAACATCAGCCTTGACCTTGCTTCTCTCCCATGATTCCTTGTTTCAGACATGGCTAGGTTCACAGGAAACCACTTTATGAATGGTTTCTCATGTCTCCCAGGTACTTGTACACATTGGCAGTTCCTGCTTCCCAGTTCCTTGTCAATTCTTTTGAGAGTTTCGTCCCCTTTTTACCATTGTTGAGAGTTGTCCGCCCGTGTCTGATAATGTCGGATGTGCCTGAATTGTCAGTGTGTTTGAATCTTGTCTGGTCTCTTGTATTTTATTTTATTTTTTTTAATGTGACAGTGCATCAATGGCAGTATCTAACTGAGTAAAAATCGTATGCTGAGAAAGAGCGAAACATTCCTTCATTTTTTTGTGTGTGTTTGAAGCTAGGTAGTGACACCCCTCAACACCTTCCCCCCCCCCTCCCCCTCCCCCCCCCCCTACTACAAAAGAACCCCCCACAAAAACAAACAACAGAATTGTGTGGTAGGGGTGCAAGAGATGAAGAAAAAGACTATTGTGTACATGTCTTGCCAATCAACAATTGGGAAGTTTAACCCCTTCGCTGCCCACCCATTCCCCCCCCCCCCCCCCCAAAGTGATCACGACCCAAGTGCAAGAGGTATAGATCCTCATGAGCCCCCGCAGTTGCGGGGGCTCATGAGGATCTATGCCTCTTGCTGATATCACTTTGTGTCCATGCTCCTTGGGTGAAAGGGGCTCTTTGAAGTTGAATTAAAAAGAGATTTCAAAAACACAATCTGCGTCCACTGGCAGAAGTGAAGGGGGCAAAATAAATGCCGGCTGGTGTTTTGGAGACCTGGGCACAAAACTCTGTTTCTTTCCAATTTTTATTTCAGAAATATAAATGTAATCGATGAGAAACTATTGCCAGGCTAAAATGATGATTGGAAAATATGTTTCAATGTTGATTTAACTCCTTGCGCGCCGAGGACAAAATTATCCAATTTGTGTAGATATCTTCTGAGGCTTATCACAGTTCTGGAGACAGGTCGACCATGATATTTCAAGGTTGGTGTCAGAATAGCTTGGCGTCTAGAGGCGCCAAGCTATTCTGACACCAATCTTGAAATATCATGGTCGATGCACATCCTGTCATAGTCTTTCAGGGCTTTATATGTCAAATGATATGAAAACAGTATGGCAAAGAAGGTTTTCCTACCACACGTTCAAGTTTCTTTTCAAAGTTGATTTGAATGGCGAACAACTGTGAAGTTTACCTTGACAGATAGATGCTGCTGCAGAAAAGTTGTGACCGGATGTTTGGATGCATACTTTGATTTAAACCTCACTACACACAGTTTTTGTTCAATGTTTCAAACCTTTGGCTGCCGGTAGCGTTTTATTCTTTGTCGCGATGATTCTTGCAGAAATCATCGCGACAAAAAACCCCACAACCGACAGCAAAGAGGACTCATGATTATTGCACCATTGTCATGTGCACGATGGTCTGTGATTTTGAACAGTATGGCCTAGAGCAGTATGGTCTGAAATCACAGGCCGTGACTAATGTCATTTTACCCACACAGAATTTTCCTTTTCACCTCTCCTTAACATTTAACAATTTTTGTCACATGAGTTGTATTATTCGATCCCCCCTTCCCTCCCCCTTCTTCCCACCACCAATCTCCTCACATTTACTTTCATGGGGTCTTCTCCCCCCCCCCCCCCCCCCTTTCTCCCCCATAATATTTGCTTGAGGTTATATGTGATATTTATCCTCCTCCTCATCTCTACCGTCACAAATCTGTGATAATTATTAATCAACACCATAGGAAATTTATTTTAAAATTTATTGATATCGGCCGGTACTTTTTAATTTAAAAATTAGTCCTTATGCATGATTTAACAGTATCTAATGCAGGCTAGGGGATGCGTGTCGGAGGTACATCAGAAAGGACTTCTTTCCAGAAATAAATTTGACGTCTGATGTCATTGCTCCATGTCAACATTTCTATAATGCTTTTGTGAAGTGGAAAAAACTTCTATATTGTATACTTGAATTTCGAAAAGCTTGACATTTTTTCAAACCAACCTTGTCTGTGTTGTGTAAGTTTTGTGATTATGCCTAACCCCTTCACTGCCAAGAAGAGTTAAACACCACCCACCTACAAGAGGCATAGATACTCATGAGCCCCCGCAGTTGCTGGGGGCTCATGAGGATCAGTGCCTCTTGCTGAAACCAATTTGTATCCACGTTCCTTTCACTGCTGAAGCTCTTCAACATCAATTTTACAGAGGAATAAACACCAACCAACTGCAAGAGGCATAGATCCTCATGAGCCCCCCCAACTGTGGGGGCTCATGAAGATCTATGCCTCTTGCTGACACCACTTTGTACACAGTCTTTTGATGGCCGGAAATCTTTGAGAGACGTGAAATTTCAAAAATGGTCTGCATCCACTGGCAGTGAAGGGTTTACCTGGGTGAAGACTTTGGAACTCTTGCTGAAAACTGTCTCTCTTGTTATCCGACCCGAGTCACTCCTGTTTTGTGTAGACTTTGCTGATGTTGGAACTCTTGCTGGAAACTGTCTCTCTTGTTATCCGACCCGAGTCACTCCTGTTTTGTGTAGACTTTGCTGATGTTGGAACTCTTGCTGGAAACTGTCTCTCTTGTTATCACCCCCACCCGGGTCTGCCCTGGGGGACTTGGGTGGGGTAACTACTTTTTAGTTCCCAGGGTCACCCTGGTCAGCCCCACAGGGTGGGTTTTCTTCTGTATTCTGGGGCATGTGTTTCTGTTTACCCTTGGTCCATTCACCTGTATTTGTCTTTTTAAAACTCTCCCAACTGTCTGCACTGCCTGTAGCTCTCGATACTGGATGTGTGTTGCTAAATGGTCTTAGCTTTATTTAGGCCCCATGGCGTAGGTTTATTTAATGTATTGGACCGGCTGGCGACATACATTCAATATTCTGTTTTTTTTTTTTTTCACAAGCAGTGCAGGCACGTCCTGAGAAAGCCTTGTTGCTGTCGGGACGTTAAGCAATGTACAATCAATCAATCTCTTGTTATCCGACCTGAGTCACTCCTGTTTTGTGTAGACTTTGCTGATGTTGGAACTCTTGCTGGAAACTGTCTCTCTTGTTATCCGACCCGAGTCACTCCTGTTTTGTGTAGACTTTGCTGATGTTGGAACTCTTGCTGGAAACTGTCTCTCTTGTTATCCGACCCGAGTCACTCCTGTTTTGTGTTGACTTTGCTGATGTTGGAACTCTTGCTGGAAACTGTCTCTCTTGTTATCCGATCCTAGTCACTGCTGTTTTGTGTAGACTTTGCTGATGTTGGAACTCTTGCTGGAAACTGTCTCTCTTGTTATCCGACCCGAGTCACTCCTGTTTCGTGTAGACTTTACTGATGTTGGAACTCTTGCTGGAAACTCTCTCTCGTTATCCGACCCAAGTCACTCCTGTTTTGTGTAGACTTTACTAATGTTGGAACTCTTGCTGGAAACTGTCTCTCTTGTTATCCGACCCGAGTCACTCCTGTTTTGTGTAGACTTTGCTGATGTTGGAACTCTTGCTGGAAACTGTCTTGTTATCCGATCCGAGTCACTCCTGTTTCAGTCCCTCCCCCTAACCCCACTGTCTTTGCTAGTTGTTGAGAATAACTCTGTTCTTGTTTAGTTTCTTTTTTTTTATTGTTCAGAATTTATTGTGCTCCAATATCATTGGGATAACCCGCGGAAACGCCCATATGTACTTTGTTGAAGTTTCTTGAATTATCAAAATGTTTGGATGCAGTGTCGTTGGTTATTTTCATTAGGAGGACTGCTTTTTATACAAAAATGAAAAGTTGCAGCCTGTACAATGTATCAGATATAATTTACATATAGCAGTCATAGAGCAAGAGACACCTTAATAACATGGATGCACATAGTTTCAGTACTTTCACTTCATGAAATACTGTGCTTCGGCTGCAGGTCTCTTGCTCCATGGCTGCTACATGTACATCTTTTCAGCCAAATTTAATACAAAGGGCATGGTGTTCCTCGTGTGCCAGCCGCCCCCACCTGGCTCTACCCTGGGGGACTTGGGTGGGATTATTAATTTTTAGTTGCCAGGGTCACCCTGGTCAGCCCCACAGGGTGGGTTTCTCCCTCTATGGGGCACGTGTTTCTGTCTACCCTTGGTCCATTCATCTGTATTTTCCTTTTTTAAACTCTCCCTACTGTCTGCGCTGCCTGTAGCTCTTGATATTGGATGTGTGTTGCTAAATGGTCTTAGGTTTATTTAGCGTATTAGACCGGCTGGCGACATACATTCAATATTCTGTTTAGTTTTTTATTCACAGGCAGTGCAGGCACGTCCTAAGAAAGCCTTGTTGCTGTCAGGACATTAAGCAATGTACAACCAACCAACCAATCATGTGCCAGCCTGTGTAGTTTTAACCCACTGTGGGCTGACAATTTTCAGAGTTGCACATTGTCCTATGAAGGCTGCTTAGTACTTTGTAGATTAGGAATAAGTCAACCATTTTAGTTAAAGGGTGGTGCCAGAATAGCTTGGCGCCTATGGGCGCCATGCTATTCTGGCTCTACCCTTGAATTATCAGTCAGATTTGTTTCATGCAAGAGTGCAACATTGCACATATTAGGAATGCAGGGTGTACAGGGTTAGAACAATGATAATTTCATATGAAGATGATTTTCAGTTTCATCATTAACTAGTAATGTTCCAGAAATGTTGAATTTTTTTAAACATGATGAAAAAGTGCTTTTTGTATTTATTTTGTTTATTATATTATTTCAATGTCATGTCCGAAGCTTGTGAAGCAGAATAGTTTCAGAGCTTTGGTTACTGGTAGGACCAGTGAAAATGCATAAAATTGTATGTTTGACTCACGTTACTTCCAGTTAAAGTTGAGTGTACATTTGCTCTGTGCTTCATAACGAGCATTGTTGTTGTGACGATACAGCCTTCAACAGTACATTTATTATGGTCGATATTGTTATGGTCTGGCTGCCGAGTACAGTGATTTGATTGGCTGCCTTATTTGTTCAAACGTCTTGTGATACATGTCATGCGGTCTCTGCGCTTGTGACATGCTGTCCGTGTGCGAGGGCCGGCATTTGTGTATCGTTCTGCTTTCACCAGTGCAGCCGTGCATGTTTATTTCATGCCATATGTGGATTAATTACAGACGACGGAGGAGACAAGCGTTGAGAAATGCAGTGTATATTATGCATTGCAAAGGGAGTCACTCCGTACAGGACAAACATGTTAACACACAGTTACATCCCTTGACCCTTTCCTTATAAATGTCACCCTTGCGGGGGGGGGGGGGGGGGGGGGGGGGGGGGGGGGGGGGGGTAGAAAATAATCGTGATCCAAGTGCAAGAGATATAGATCCTCATGAGCCTGCAACTGCGGTGGCTCATGAGGATCTATATCTCTTGTACTTGGACCATGGGGCTCATAAGGATAAAGGTCTAGATCTACAGTGTAGATGTACAGTGTAGATGTTTGTTAACCCTCAGGATGTCAGAAGCAGTTTTTGTCATGGTGAATCCTGCAGGAATCAGTGCAGAAGCAGTTTATGACAAAAACCGCCGACGTTGACAGCCAAAGGGTTAATATTATTTTTCCATGGAGTGATCATTCGTGTTAGCTGCTGGGTACCTCACATTGAACTGTAATGATTAAATTAATCATGTGTGTGATGGTCTGTTCCTCTGGTCTTTTCATGGTTAAGTCTGTAAGGTCCAAAACCACAGACCAGCACACATTACATATGTCTTGTTATAAAGCTGAACCCATGAGTGGGAATATGGACGTCCCGCAAAATAATACACAAACCAAGGGGAATTACTCTGACTCAGCGCTGGACATATGAACGATTAGATCCCCTGCCCTGTCCTATCAGGCACCCAATCGCCAAGCCGCAGAAAAATATGCCGATACAAGACAATATGGTCACAAGCAAAGTAAGTTCAGCCTGGAGAATCGGCATTGAGAAATACGCACCATTATGTTTATTCATTTTTATAACTACATGTTTGTGCCACCCAATTTTGTTCTGTCAAGCTGGGGGAAAAAAATTGTCCCACCAAACCCTTGATCCATAGGTGACAGTTTGCAGTCCTGGAGGCTCATTTAGCTTTCACTGTTTCAGAATTGAATTTCAGCGTTTTGTTTCAGACAGAACAATCTTTCAGCCAGCCTGCTTGATCTGCAAGAGACGTAAATTCTCATGAGCCCCTGCGTCCGCAGGGGCTCATGAGAATGTTTGTCTCTTGCTGGCCATTTGGCATCGTTCGTCCATGCACAGTTTTCAGTCACTTCAGTTTTTCACACTGTCATGTTTACTGTTTTTTTTTTTGTTTCCTCACCATTTTATTTAAACCCCACATTGAGTCATTGTTGTGTTCCTACTGTTTCCATGTGTTGTTTTCCATGCACTTCACCTTTTAGTTTGTATGTCATGTTTGTTTTTCGTAATGAATGCAAACCGTTACCATTTTTTTTGGGGGGAGTCATTCTCACACCAACTCGGGCAATAAATAATAACTTTTGAAGGGAAAAAAAAACCCCACCTCACACACAAAAGAGAAACAACACGAAGGTCTGGTGACGCCACACTGTGGCAACGCATCTTCACCGGGGAAGGCCAAACCGCATTTCCCCTGGTGGTACTACATAAGACTGGAGAGAATCAAGATTCAAGAATCTTGATTCTGTTACATAAACCAAGAACACTTTGGAGGTGACTTTGACCCCATCACTGCCAAGAAAACGTTGAACCCAATCCAGCTGCAAGAGACACAGATCCTCATGAGCCCCCACTATCGCGGGGGCTCATGAGGATCTGTGCCACTTGGTGAGACCACTTTTTGTCCCTGTCCCATATATGCCTGGAGCTTCTTACTCTTGAATGAACCCTTTGGCTGGCGGTAGTAGTTTTTGTCGCAATGGTTCCTGCAGGAATCGGCCGGACAGAATCGGCTACCGACAGCCAGAAGGTTAACAAAGTTGCCACGAACATAACCTGCATCCCTCTGGCAGTGAAGGGGTTAGGTTGAGATAAAGCTCGTGTACAGTGCACCAGCCACGGGTGTTGGATTGTCTGCGATTGTTCAGGGGGAGGGCCTGGAAAAGTGCCAAGGAACAAAGTGTCACGGGGAACACTCGTTGCAGCGATGTCTAACCCGTTGACTGTTTGCAGCGCTTTTTGTCGAGGCGATTCCTGCAGGAATCGCCTCGACAAAAAGCACTGCCGATAGCCCAGAGTTGAAGGTGACAGTTAATGTTATCATTATTTCGTGGTTTTTTTTTTTTTTTTTTTTTTTCGTGTAGGCTTTAGGTTTAGTCATGATTTGATTTGTCATTAACCCCTCGTGCATGGAGCCACTGGTACTGTGTACAGTACTGGTGGATGCATGCACAAGAGGGTTAACCCTTTGGCTCTCAGTAGCAGTTTTTTTTGTCGCAGTGATTCATGCCGGAATCATCATGACAAAAACCTACCGACAGCCTAATCAGGCCCTGTTTTTAGTCCGACATACTGTACGAACAAGTTAGAGCAACCAGAACATGAAGTAAGTAAATGCTGGTATCTTTTGACATTACCATCAGTGTTCATTTTCAGAATTCAATCACATGGGAATTCGTCCACAGAGTCAAAAGTCATTTTTTAAACTAGATGGGCCCGAGTGTCGACAGTGCAAAGAGAGAGAGAGAGAGAGAGAGAGGAGGGTAAGGGGGGGGGGGGAGGGTTACTGCATGGATGCGCACATCCTGAGGAAAGGCAGATGGCTGGAGTGTCACAGGGGGGGGGGGGGGGGGGGGGGGGGCAACTCTCACATTTATAGCCAGTTTGTGGTGGACTACAATATCTGTGCTTTTATCAGCAAACACTTTCACAAAAGGCGAGCTCCTGACCTTTTTTTAGTGATATTCTCATCTATCAAATTTGACAGCACTTTAAGAAATTCATTCAGTGATGTGCCACTCGAGTAGGCAGTTTCACTACTCTTCAAGTTCAAGTGCTCAGTATTGGGTACTTTGAGTAACTTAAGCAAATCTAACTGGGATGGAAATTTGCCGAAAGAAACTCCCTCTGAACACATAAAAAAAAGAACGCCATATAGGCGATCGTAACGTCCGTCACGTCTCTTAACACAGAGTTTTGCATTCGTTCTTTTTGTTTTGGGGGCAGTTATCAGGTGTTGTGAAGATCCGGCCCATCTATATGCCTGGTCAACGTGCTTGTTCAGAAGTTTTTGTTCTAGTTGCTGGATTGTTCCTCTTTCCGTGCTCACAGCACAATTTACAAAACATAAGATTGTTCTCATACTGCAGCCACAGAAACAAATGGAATCACGTGGCCTGAACTTTCTTTTGCCTCCAGCATCGTCTGCACTTCCGCTGGCTGCAGCACTTTACAGTTGCACTTGCGTTGGATGGTCCCTCGGCGGACACAGCGGTACCAAAAGTCAGTTTCCGCTGTCCAGGAATAAGCATCGCTTGCTTTTTAGGCGCCATTTCGAGCTTTCATGGGACTCGATGGAGATGCTGAGAATGAGTGTTCGGACCAGTCTACTTTCGTTTACAATCAATAACTGTAGCCAATCGTATTACGTGTTACAGTTCGAAAGGCATGTGGAGTTACTTCCCATAGTCGAGCAGACGAAAAATGCACCTCTTCATCGATATCGATCGTGTTCAAGTTTGATGTGATGGCGGAAAAAAACAAAGGAAGAAAATGAGTGAAAAAGGAAGCCCCGAAAGAAGAAAGAACGCAAAAGAGCGGTAGGCTTTTAGAAACAAGTATTGAGAGCCCGCTGCCTTGGGAAATCGATGGGTCATTGTCTCCTCGGGTCAAAATGTTGCGGGTCATTTCGGGAAATGATGCGCCATTGGCGCAGCGCGTGCCTAAAATGAACCCTGTACCATGGATATCTGCTTTCGACTTTTGCAATAGAGAGTTTACCTTTAAGCCGGACGACTCCCAAAGCAAAATCACGGCGGACAACCTGCATGTACCATAAACACAGAAAACACGCCAACCATCTCCAAGAGGTCTAGATCCTCATGAGCCCTTTGCATATGCCTCTTGTATGTTTGGAGTGTTGTCTATGCTTATGGTGGAAGCTGGCTGATCGTTGTGATTTTGCTCTCGTTTATCGTTGGGAGTTGTTCACAGCAAACAAAACCTCACTATTTGTTCCAGAACTACCAGCTGTTTGGTTGTGCCCCAATATTTTGTATACCTGAGATATTGTTTGTAGACCTCTTTGTTTTTTGATGGCTCATTTTTGTGTGTGTCATCCTTTCCAGCTTTTGTGGTGGAACTGGTCTTTGAGTCTGGACTTTACAGCTGAAACAGTAAGGTCCAAAATGACAGATCAGCGCATGCATCATTAGATATAATGTTTCATTGTAGCATTTGTTTTCAGCACATCATCAGAATGGTAAGAAACACATCTCCTGGTTCAGTCTGAATGCAGACGTGGTGAAGCCAGGTTTGGGGTATCTGACATCATACACTCAAACCTGTCTGAGGGGATCTTGCCTAAGGGACTGTTCAAAAGTGGTCACCCTTAGGTGGGATCAGATAAGGAAGAGAAAGAAGACTAGACGACCCAAAATGGGTGGTCTGCTTAGACAGGTGGTTGCCTTTGACAGGTTTGACTGTAGAAAGGGCTGAGCGTCCCAAATCATCAACCTGCGCAAATAATTTTTTATTATTGAGTATGTCGTTTTTGCTTGTTTCTTCATTTCACATTTACCCTGTGTTTTCTCCTTGTTTCCTGCCGACTGTGTTTGTGTGTGGTTGTGTGCCAGTCTGTGATTTTGGACTTTTCGGCTCTGGAGCTGTAAGGCCCAAAATCACAGACTGGCACAGGAAATGTTTTCATGTCTGTTTCTTCATTTTCATGTGGACCCTTGTGTTGTGCCATGACAGGTCAGCAGGGCGCGCCCGCTACGGTCGTCCCCCCTCCCAGCAGCATGGGGGCTAGCGTCAGCGCCGCGGGCATGCCTCATGCAGTTCTCCCCCCTAGCGTGGGGGCCAGCCACTTACCTCCCCTGCCCACACCCCCCTCCCACCCCCTGTCCCCTCCCTCCCAGCCCCTGTCCCCCCCTTCCCACCCTCCCGTCTCCTCACAGCAGCAGCAGCAGCAACAGCAACGACTGGAGATGTCGCGTCCGAGTGAGTCTTGATGCCTCGTGCCCCGCAGTAGTCAGTCGCTCGGGCTTCTTAACACTTGCAGTCTGTCTGACACTAACTAACTCCTCTTGTGTTAACCTCCTTTTTGCATGCAGCCATTGGTGGCTGCTTGCCCGTAAGATTTATTCTTTTTCTGCATATAATTCTCTGCATACTCCTCCTGCGCACAGTTGACCTTCAACTTTCACCTTTAGTAGCGACCTTGACTTTTTTGCCTCAGTGGCCTGGATCTTTTGCCTTTGACAGTGACCTTGGCCTTTACCTCTGACAGTAACCTTGGGTTTGTTTTTTAATTAAATTATATTTTATATTTTTTTTATTTTAACATGTCTTTTTACCTCAGCGACCTTGTCCTTTACCTCAGTGAAATTTGCCTTTTTTTCTTGGACTAGAGAGTTGACTTCAGCATACTCCTGCAATATCCTGCCGTTGACTCTTCACTTGAGACTGTTAAATTATAATGTTGGTTTTCAAGTTGACTTTGGCCCATGTGGAAATTGTATGCCATTTCATGATTTTAGATTTCACAACCAACAGCTAAGGGTCATAAGGTCTAAAATCACAGACCATCACAGGGAGGACCAAATGTTCTACGACCCTAGGAGCTATTAGGACTATCATCTAAGCTGGGCAGCCTGATCAGTGTTTTTGCGTGCACACTGACATTTGCTGCTCGGTGGTAGAGCATTCGATTCTCATCCAAAAGGTCCCGGATTCGAATTCAACTTGGGTCAAAATTTGTTCAGACCCTATTTGAGTGCCCCGTCTTTGAAATCACCCTAGTGGTGGACAAAAGAGGTTAACATTTAACGTTCCATTTGGGGTCTTAGAAGCACGACTTTGCTTCAGCCTCTCAAGGAACTCCCTCACATTGAGAGAGAACAACTCAACAAAGAAAGAAACATGCTTAGCAGAGGCAGCTACAACACAATCTACAATTGTGTTGTAGTTGTCTTTTCTAAGCATGTTTCTTCCTTCCTTCGTGTGTTCTCTGCATTTTGAATGCTTGGAAGTCACCATTTGGTCCGGATTTCATCCCATTTGGCAACAGGCAAGTGAATTTGGACCTCCCTGCTGATAAGGTTTTTCTTTTTGGACAGTGTTTTTTTTTTCACTTTACATTTAACCCTTATCATGCTGAGGCTAAAAGCTTCAAATTTGTACACTGCCATATGCAAGCTACATTGTAGTACTTACAGATAAGGATATAGACCAATGGCTTTAGTTCACAGGTGATGCCAGCATAGCTTGGCGCCTAGAGGTGCCAAGCTATTCTGGCACTACCCTTGAACTATTTTAGTCAAACTTATTTCACACACTGGTGTATTCTGAATCATAAGGGTTAATTGACTGACCTTCATTTAACCCGTTCAGTGGCAAGAATTTTAGGAAAGAACTGGAGACTGTGTGGTTCTCCTATCGTAAGTCTCATCGCCAAAATCTAAAAATTTGCCAGAGTTGACCTTAACACTTACGGTGCTGAGAATGTTTGAGCACCACCCAGCTGCATTAGGCATAGATCCTTATGAGCCCCTGCAGTTGCGGGGTTCATGCGGATCTATGCCTCCTGCCGAAACCATGTTAAATCATTGTTCCTGGGAAAGCTGGGACATTTTGGTGTTAATTAACCCTTATCATTCGGAATACACACACCAGTGCGTGAAAGAAGTTTGACTAAAATAGTTCAAGGGTGGTGCCAGAATAGCTTGGTGCCTCTAGGCGCCAAGCTATGCTGGCACCACCCTTGAACTAAAGCCATTGGTCTATATCCTTATCTGTAAGTACTATAATGTAGCTTGCATATGGCAGTGTACAAATTTGAAGCTTTTAGCCTCAGTAGGATATGGGTTAACAAAGAACGCAGGGACACAATCTGCGTCAGCTGACGCTGAATGGGTTAAGCTGCCTTGATTAGCAGTGCCTGCTTTGACGGAGCTGACTGTGATGGCTTACTTGTAGCAAAACTTTTAGTGCCAGACCTTTGTCCTTGTCATCAAAGCTTTATAGACTGGGCTTCAATCTGTTCGCATATCATGTCACCTTGACCTTTGACCTTCAATTCTGTCTAGTAATTGGGTTCATACATGCACCAGAACCATAGCCTACTCCAGATTTTAATTCTCCTAACTGACCTTCACCTTTTTGTAGCTGTACCTTGACCTGTTTTTCTACTAACTGCCCTTGGCCTGAGTCTGCTTAGGAAGACCATGACCTACTTTAACACTAACTTTGACCTAGATGTGTCTAAACTTAGACCTGGTTGGGTACTAACTGACCTTGACCTGAATTGATACTAACTGTCCTGGGCTTCACTCCTTTCATGCTTTCACTGTTGATACTGACCAGTGTAGACGAATTGGCCATGATAGTTCAAGGATAGTGCAAATCATAACCCTTTGGCTGTATGCAGCACTTTTCATCGCGATAATTCCTGCAGGAATCGTCGCAACAAGAAGTGCTACCAACACCCAAAAGTTAAGGCGATCTGCGCCATGGTGGGGTTGGATTTTTTCAGGTGCCCTGCAGACCCAGGTAGTCCCATTAACTCATTCCCAGCCAGCAACATCCAGATGCGCGGCATATGCCGCGCATCTGGATGCAGCTTGCCACAAATGAGTTAACTCTTTGGTTGTCAGCAGCGCTTTTTTTTATTGTTGCTGTGATTCCGGCAAGAATCCTCGCCACAAAAAGGGCTGCTGACAGTCAAAGGGTGAAACTGTCATTGAAATCTCATGGTTTGAAATGCTAGGCACTGATGTATGATAGTAATGCTTTACAACTCTGCTAGTGCTAGCTTACTTTGTACACTGGCCTGTGGTTTTACATCTTACAGCTGGAAGGACTGCAGTCACAGGCCAACACTTTGTTGTATTTTATTTTATTTTTATTTACATGTAATTATGTAGTCTTACATGTAATTATGTAGTGTTCTTTCGTAGATTCTGCATCTAACTAGCTTTCAGTGGTTGAGTCTCTTGGTTTATGGGAGAACATTATTTCTGATGCACAATGTGCTGCAGCCGAACCTGTTTTGATTGATGACCTTTTTTTTAAAAAAAAAGTGATCTTTGATTTAAAAAAAAGAAGAGAAGTGTTTGAAGAGGCCGGTGCTGCCTTAAGACAAGTGTTGAAGGGTGAAAGTGTTGCCTGTCATTAAAGGGTCCGTTCCCGAAGGTTTACCTTCAGTTCAGGCACAGAGCAGGCAGTGCTGACAGCTAGGATTAAAATGATTAATCGGTACTGTGGGCTTCTTTATACAGGCTGGCTGACGGTTTAAAGACCACCATTTAGGCGGCTACAGCCTGCAGGTGAAATTTACTTTTTTTTTTAGATATCCTCAGAGGTCAACATCACATTTCTGGAGACAGATTGACCATGATAGTCCAAGGGTGGTGTCAAATAGCTTGGCGCCGACACCCTTGAACTGTCATGGTTAGTTCACACCCGGTCGTAGAGCGTGTCAGGGCTTTATGGGTTAATGACAGGTGATCTTACAGTCTTCAGGTGATCATTCATAAGGTCGGCCTCTTAAAACAGGTTCTGCAGCATGGTTAGGACTTTCGAGACATGCACTCAGCAGTATGAATGTGGGCCAATGAATCCCAAGTGCTTGCCAGCACACACACAAAACCTGTTACCATTACCCAAACAGGAAACACGAAAATGTGTGTTTGCTTGCACCGTTACGCAGAGTACCCTGCGAGAGTCTTCCAGAACTAAATGCCATGTCCTACTTTTCACGTTTAAAAAAAACCAAACTTTTAATCAACAATTTTAGTTCAAAGGTGGTGCCAGAATAGCTTGGCACCTCAGGCGCCAAGCTATTCTGGCACTGCCCTTGAACTATCATGGTCAAGTTGATCTCCAGCAACAGTGTATCAAGGTGAAAACAGTTAAATGGCGAACAGCTGTTCTCAGTTGGAAGAATTTCTTGGAGACAACCCGACCACTCCCCCCCACCCCCCCCCCCCCCCTCCACCTGTGTTGAATGGTCTAAACCCCTTTTTCTGTATTTTCACAAGTTCAAGTTTTCACCTGTGTATCACGTACAGTGTGTGTGAGGGTTCTTGGCTGCCAGAGATGTCTAGTACAGGTGCCAAGCTATTCTGGCACCGCGCTAGAACTGTCATGGTGGGTCGTGCAGTGTCAGGGGCTGAAAGGGTCAGTTTGGCCTCTAAAGAGTCTCTCTGTGTTTAACCCTTTTACTGCCAGTCATCACATGTTGCCTTTCTGGTATAATTGTAAATTTAACTCATTCTACCCCAACACCGAAATTCCCAAATTTTGCCGTTATCGTCTGAAGATTGCATTGCAGTGCAGGACACAGATCGACCATGATCGTTCAAGGGAGATGCCAGAATAGTTTGGCGCCCATAGGCGCCAAGCTATTCTGGCATCACCCTTGAACGATCATGGTCGATCCATATCTTGCTGTGGTGTGACTGGGGTAAAATAAGTTATTGCAGTAAGCCTAATTCATCAAAACAACTCCCCCAATCCCCCCCCCCCTCCCCCCAAAAAAAAAAAGAAAAGAAAAGGAGAAGCAGAAGACACATAAAAATACAAAATTCTTTTTCCTCTTCGAGTGCTGCAATTCAAACTAAAACATAATAACAGCAAGAGACATAGAACCTCATGAGCCCCCGCAGGTGCGGGGGGCTCATGATGTTCTGTGTCTCTTGCAGTTGGATGGCGCTGACGCTTTCTAAGCAGTGATGGGGTTGCGCGTGGCTTGTGAAAGAACTGGTGGTTTGGGTGTGCCTCTTGACTCTCCATGTATGCTTAGCTTTGTAGTGGCTAGATCTGTGACTAAAACCACTGTCTCTTTGCTGTGTATGGGTCTATTGCATTGGGGTCTGTCTGTGCGTGCTTGATCTGTCTGTATGAACCAGACTGCCTTCCTCGTTTATGATGTGTATGTGTGTCGAACCAGAGTGAGTGACGCCACACATGAGACCAAGTTGATTTCGAGTGCTCGTCTGTGATGTTTGACTTTATGGCCTGAAACCAAAGTTCTTTATTTAGATGAGTTTCTTTAACCCCTTCCCCTGCCATTGTACGTACATTTTTTTAGTTCAAGTTAGTTTAACGCCGAGCAGGCAACCAAGGCCATCTCACGGCGGTTTTTAGTTCAAGGGAAGTGCCAGAATAGCCTGGCACCTTTAGGCGCCTAGCTATTCTGGGACTACCCTTGAACTTTTGTCCGCCGTGAGATGGCCTTAGTCGCCTGCTCGGCGTTAAACCCAAATAACTAACTACTTGAACTTTTGTTTCCAAAATCTTTGTTCATTCAACGACCAAAAGCCACAACCGTCCAAGAAACATGGGTACACATTGGTCTTGGCAAGAGACATTGATTTTCATGCGCCCCCATGGCTGCAAGGGTTGATAAGGATCTATGCCTCTTGCTGAGACTAGTTTGTGTCCATGTTTGAATGGCTGTGGGTTTTGTTTTTGGTCATTTGTCAACACAGATTTCACAGTAGAATTGCAGTGTATGTCCATTGGCAGTGAAGGGGTTAATGTAGACATGGGTGGGACTTTTCCCGCTACAGCCAGATTTCCAGATTTTAAAAAAAAATATATATATATATATATATTTTTCACTTAAAAAGTGCCCCAAGGATTCAACTTTTTTTGCCCGGTCCCACCCATGTGTAGAGCATAAGGTTCAAAATCACAGACTAGCACACCCTTGTACATGCTGCTTTGGAGGGCTGTTTTTCCTATTTGGCCGCCACTAGAATTTATGGTGCTACTTTTAATAATGAGTACTGCGTACATTTGTATTGACCCTTTGTGGACATTTTGGGTATACATTTTGATATGCTATTGATATTTATGTATTGGCGGACATGTGTACCACACTGTGTTTGAAAATTTAACCCTTTGGATGTTGGTAGCACTTCTTGTCCTGCAGGAATCATTCGGACATACAGTGCTATCGACAACCAATAGGTTCATGACCTAATGTTGAAGCCCACTGTATACAGTGTAATGGCCCAGAAAAACGCCATGATTAGCTATTGTATTACGCTGTGTATGTCAGGCTGCAACCCATTGGCTGTCGGTAGAGCCATTCATCGAGGTGATTCCTGAAGGAATCACCTCGATGAATGGCTCCACTGACAGCCAAAAGGGTTAATCTAAATAGATTTTTTTCATCATTTGTTTGAGATGATTCGTACAGCAGGTCAGATGAATTTTTTTTTGGGTATTTTTGTTTGTCTTTAATGTGTGTTCCTGTGCCATTGAAGGAAGACATTGAATTTGTTTTGTGAGTGTCCGAAAATGTTGCGAAAGACTTTATAAATGTAGGTTTGCAGGCGCTAGTCAGCAGTGCCAACTTTTAACTTGTAAGATGTTTGTGTGGTAGTAACAGAGGGTGGATATGGGTGAAGGTGGGTTTGAGACTACTTTGAGTTGATAAGGGGAGGTAATTGGCGTGGAGTGGGGATAAAGTAGTTTAGTAGTTGGGGAGGGGGATGGGGGGACGCAGGTAGAAGCAGCACTAGTGATTTTAGTGTGATTGGATGGTTTGTTTAGCTTTATTTGTTTGTCTGCGCGCCAAGCGCAGTATTTGTTGTGAGTTCATGTGTGTCGTGATGCAGTAGACGGTCATGGGTGTGCTGTTGTCAGCTTCTCCATGTTCTGCGTGCTTGGGAGGGTCCGCCAGCAGCTATGCAAGCAACAAGTCAATCTCACGGCTTGTAAGGGCGAGAGAGGGAGGGGAAGGTGGGGTGGATATGTAGAGAGGGAGGTTGCTATTTTGAGTATTTACAATCAAATATTCATGAGTAATTTTGGCTGGTCCACTAGCAATGCTAGGTTTACAGGTTGTTGATGCGCTTTTTGTCAAGGTGACTCCAGCAGGAATTGGTTTGACAAAACGTGCTACCGACACAGGTTAAGGTACTCAGATTAAAAAATCAAGTGTGAGATGAAGTAAGGGCACATGAGATAGACGAATTTACACCAAAAATAAAATTCACATCCAGTAGTGACCTTAGAGGTGTCTGTAAAGAATCAGTACCAGTTGTGAGAGATGGATCAGAAATGATAGTTCACGGGTACTGCCAGATTGGCTTGGCACCTTGGACAGCCCCAAGCCAATCTGGTACTACCCTTGAACTGCCGTGGCCGATTTTTCTCCTGCTGAAGTGCCCTAATGATGGGTGAGGAAATTGTTAGATTGTGAAGATATCCTCTCAGGCCTGTGTCACAGTTCCGGAGACGAGATATCCTCTCAGGCCTGTGTCACAGTTCCGGAGACAAGATATCCTCTCAGGCCTGTGTCACAGTTCCGGAGACAAGATATCCTCTCAGGCCTGTGTCACAGTTCCGGAGACAAGATATCCTCTCAGGCCTGTGTCACAGTTCCGGAGACAAGATATCCTCTCAGGCCTGTGTCACAGTTCCGGAGACAAGATATCCTCTCAGGCCTGTGTCACAGTTCCGGAGACAAGATATCCTCTCAGGCCTGTGTCACAGTTCCGGAGACAAATCGACCATGATATTTGAAGGGTGGTGTCAGAATAGCTTTGTTCCCAGAGGCGATGAGCTATTCTGACATCACTTTTGAACTATCACGGTCGATCTACATCCTGTCATATCATGTCAGGTCTTTGTGGGTTTAACAGTGACTGTGAGAACTGGTGGGTATGTCTGATTAGAATACATTTGTCACTCCTTCAGCACTGACGAAGAAATGAAATGTTTTTAACTTGCGACATTTTATGCTTTTGGTTTTCATGATGTTTTTTTTTCTTTAAAAAAAAAAAATGTTCAGGAGGTCTGCAACTGTCTTGCTTTCTCAGGCTCTTTCACCTCAAACAAAGAGTTGTGTTTCAGGTCCCGGAGCCATGGGGGCGTCGCCACAGGGCCCGTCCGGACCCATGCCCCACCCCATGTCCTCGCAAGTGGACGGTTTCCATAGCAACCACGGGCCCCTACCTCAGTTCACCTCTGCCAACCTCAGCCACTACCCACGCAGTGAGTGTTAACCCTTTCGCTGCCGAGAAAAAGCGGACGCAGTCCGATTGCAAGAGACATAGATCCTCATGAGCCCCCATGACTGCGGGGGCTCATGAGGATCAATGCCTCTTGCTGGAACCAATTTGTGTCCCTGTGCCTTGGACTGTTGTGGCTTGTTGTCACTGAATACTCAAACCAGATAGGTGAGGCTAGCGCTGGTAGAATTGTACACCAGCGCTAGCCTCACCTATCTGGTTTGCGAGTATTCTGTAACTCGAGGCAAATCGTTACATTTGTGTGTATTGTCTTGTGCATCTACTGTGGGAAATCGGGGTATTTACCCGACCACATTTAGTAGTGCACCTTCTTGTGTGCGTATGTGTATTTCTCCTGCCTACTTCCTAAGTTCCAGAAGAAGACATGGGTTACAGGCTAGACCTGATGCATCCTTTTAGGGATGTAGATAATAATAATAATAATAATACTGTTATTATATAGGCGCTTTTTCTCAATTTTGGGGAAATCGACTCAAAGCGCCGCGCCTGAAACCCTCACACACTCACGAAACAGACACTGATTTTACGCCATTTAAGACAAACACAGTACAAGACAAACGAAGGGCCAGTCAGCTACTGAAGTTACAGAGATTTTTTGATCGCTTGTATTTGAAATTTGTAAAGTGGCCTGAGACCAGTACCAAAGTGTGGGGGGTGGGGGGGGGGGGGTGGAAGAACCGGAGTACCCGGAGAAAGAACCCCAGACGGTCCGCCCGAATTAACGGTGACACTTACCAGAGGAGAAACAGACCTAGCCCACCCGACCCCCCCGACATCCAGCCGGCAGAGACCGACCTACCCATCAGCTGTGACAGACCCAGCCGGGAAGAGATCAGAAAAGCAGTGGCATTTTTGAAGAATGGCAAAGCAGCAGGGCCAGATGGCATCCCAGCGGAGTCTCTGAAAGCAGACCTAGAGACAACAGTTGAGATGCTGTACCCACTGTTTGGAAAGATCTGGGAAGAGGAGGTGATGCCAGCTGACTGGAAGGAGGGGTACCTAATCAAGCTTCCCAAGAAAGGCGACCTCAGCAAGTGTTCCAACTACAGAGGAATCACCTTGCTGTCAGTACCAGGAAAGGTCTTCAACAGGATCATCCTAGAGAGAATGAAGAGCTCCGTTGACCCCCAGCTGAGAGACCAGCAAGCAGGATTCAGGAAGAACCGATCATGTACAGACCAGATCGCCACTCTCCGCATCATCGTGGAACAGTCTCTGGAGTGGAGCTCCCCACTGTACGTCAACTTTGTGGACTATGAGAAAGCATTTGACAGCGTGGACCGAGAGGCTCTGTGGAAACTCCTACGACACTACGGTGTACCCACAAAGCTCGTCCGCCTGATCAAGAGCAGCTATGATGGCATGACATGTCGCGTGATCCACGAAGGGCAGTTCACCAGAGAGCTCCAGGTCAGAACTGGTGTCAGGCAGGGGTGTCTGCTGTCTCCGTTCCTCTTCCTACTGGCCATAGACTGGGTCATGAAGATGACCACAGAGCACAGACGAAGTGGAATACAGTGGACACTGTGGACACAGCTTGACGACCTCGATTTTGCAGACGACTTGGCATTACTGTCCCACACTCATCAACAAATGCAGGACAAGACCACGAGGCTTGCTGACATCTCGTCCCAAGTGGGCCTCACCATTCACAAACAGAAAACAAAGACAATGAGACTGAACGCAACCAGGGAAGAACCAGTCTTGCTTGCTGGCACCCCGTTGGAGGAGGTGGAGTCCTTCACCTATCTCGGGAGCATCATAGACAAAAAAGGCGGCACTGATGCAGATGTCAGAGCACGAATCGGTAAAGCCAGAGCAGCCTTTCTCCAGTTGAAAAAAGTGTGGAGTTCCAGAGAGCTGTCACAACACACCAAAGTCTGGATTTTCAACTCCAATGTAAAAGCAGTTCTCCTATATGGAGCAGAGACATGGAGATTGACAAAAACCACAGTCAACAGAGTACAGACCTTCATGAACAGTTGCCTTAGAAGAATTTTGAAAATCCACTGGCCAGAGAAGATCAGCAACGTCAGACTCTGGGAGAGAACAGAGCAGATAACAGCAGAGAATGAAATTGGGCGAAGAAGATGGGAATGGATCGGTCACAGTCTGAGAAAGCCAGCTTCCAGTATCACTAGGCAGGCATTGTCATGGAACCCCCAGGGAAAGAGGAAAAGAGGTAGGCCGAGAAACTCCTGGCGTCGAGACCTCCAAGCAGACATCAAGAGACTGGGAACCACCTGGAGTAGAATCGAAGGAGAAGCACAGGACAGGAGTTGCTGGAGGTCTCTCGTCGACGGCCTATACCCGGGTAGGGGTGACAGGCGTAAGTAAGTTACCAGAGGAGAAAAGTCCAACGCCGGAACCCGGTATCGAACCGCGCACCTTTGGCATTGGTGGCAGGCGCCTTAACCACTGCGCCACGGACCGCCGATCGTCTTGTTCTATACCTGCGTATTTTTCTCTGGGCTGGCGATTGGGTGCCTGATAGGTGGGGGCAGGGGATCTAACTGTTTGTCCGCCCATTGCTGAATAATTCCCCTTGGTATGTTTGCAATTCTACCAGCACTATCCTCACCAATCTGGTTTGTGAGTATTCTATAACTCGAGGCAAAACTTGTATCATTACATTGTTGTTGCTATTCTCAATGGCGTAAAGCAGGGTTGCGTGCTGGCACCGACCCTCTTCACCATCTTTTTTAGCATGATGTTGAAGCAGGCCACAGTGGACCTCGATGATGACGATGCAGTGTACATCAGGTATCGTCTCGATGGCAGCCTGTTCAACCTCAGACGACTGCAGGCCCACACGAAAACCCTAGACCAACTGATTCGTGAGCTGCTTTTTGCTGATGATGCTGCCCTCGTTGCACACACAGAGAGAGCCCTGCAGCGCATCACGTCCTGCTTCGCAGACGCTGCCCAGCTCTTTGGACTCGAGGTCAGTCTGAAAAAGACAGAGGTCCTCCATCAGCCGGCACCCAAGACAGTGTATCGCCCTCCTCACATCACCATTGGCGAGTCTGAACTAAAGTCAGTGCACCAGTTTACTTACCTTGGCTGCATTATCACGTCGGACGCCAAGCTGGACAAGGAGCTTGACAGCAGGCTGGCAAAAGCGAACAGCGCTTTCGGGCGACTTTTCGAGCTTGTGTGGCACAATCAACAGCTGAAAACAGCCACCAAGATCAGCGTGTACAGAGCTGTGGTCCTCGCCACCCTGCTGTATGGTTCCTAGTCCTGGGCCCTCTACCGCAGCCAACTACGACTCCTCAAACGCTTCCACCAGCGCTGCCTGCGCACCATCCTGGGCATTCACTGGAGTGACTATGTCACCAACGTCGAGGTCCTTGAACAGGCTGAAACTGTGAGCATCGAGGCTTTGCTGCTGCGGACACAGCTCCGCTGGGCGGGGCATGTCCCCAGGATGGAGGATCATCGCCTACCAAAGATCACCCTGTTCGGCGAGCTTGCTACTGGACACCGTCACAGAGGGGCACCAAAGAAGAGATACAAAGACTGTCTCAAGAAGTCACTTAGTGCCTGCCAAATCGACCACCACCAGTGGTCTTCGCTTGCTGTGGACCGTGAAACCTGGCGCTCCACCATTTACAAGGCAGCTGTCTCTTTGAGGACTCTCGCAGAGCTAGCCTTAAGGACAAGCAGCTCAGGAGAAAAAACAGCTATGCCGCAACTCAGAACCCTGGCCATACCTCCCCCTGCAGCCACTGCGGTCGAACCTGCCTGTCCCGGATTGGCCTCCGCAGCCACGAACAAGCCTGCAGACGTCGTGGGCAACTCCTATAAAATCTTCGTTCGCGAAGTCAAGCCAAGAGAGAGAGAGACATTGTTGTGTATTGTCTTGTGCATCTACTGTGGGAAATCAGGGTATTTACCCGACCACATTTCGTAGTGCACCTTCTTGTTTGTATACGTGTGTTTCTCCTGCCTACTTTTTAAGTTCCAGAAAAAGACATGAGTTATAAAGTGACAAAGTGGCACAGTTGGAGTGTGCCTGAGTTGATCAGTGTTCAGGTCGTACTCCATAGGCAATAGATTTCCCTGTCCCCATAACCCGCCCGTCAGGGTCATCCATGGTCAGTTCGGTGCTGTGGATGTTAAACCCCGAACTAATCAGGGATGTAGGTGATCGTCTTGTTTTTTTACCTGCGTATTTTTCTGTGGGCTGGCAATTGGCTGTTTGTCAGTCCAGTGCTGAGTAATTCCCCTTGTTATGTGTGTGTGTCATTGAACAAGCAAAGAGTTTTGAAACGAAACATGCAAGGGCGGCAGTGACGTAAGGATTTCCAGGTTTACCGTCGGTAAAGAGATGCAGTGAGTTTGCGTTTGTGAGAGTTGGCAGACAAGAAGACAGAAATTCTTTATTTTCAAAATCTCTATTAGTTTATTGTCTTGTAAAGAGATTGCTGTGAGCTTTCACTGGTGCTGTTTCAGTGTTGGAAGCATGGATGAGACTTGGTAAACGAAAAGACACATTTGTTGTTTAAAGTCTTTGTGCACTGTCACGACCCGCGTTTTCGAGGCGAGATCTATGAGCGCTACCACTTGAGAACAAACCAACCCACACTAACACAAACACCAGAGGAACAATTGCAACAACATTTATTACATATAAAACTAACAATTCAAAATATATTCACTCAATCCTAACCCCACACTCACACATCACATTCACACACACACACACGTCCAAACTCCCCAACCCGAATATCCATTATACACAATAATACAAGATAAGATCAAATATATAATGACACAAATATCCTTTATAAAATACAAATAAAAACTGAAAAAAATTAATATAGTTCACGTTACTGGACCTCCAAGATGGAAGCACAACCGTCAAGCACAGTTTAGCTTAACGCTCTTGCTTCCACATGGCTCCTTTTGTATAATACAATATTTCAGAAATACACAATATTTCTGTCATTGCGACAAAGTTCCTCTCACAATATTGTCACCACGAGGAAATGAAATTAATCTCGCAATGTCCTTTACAAGTTTACAACCGGACAAAGCTTTACTTAAATAAGTTAATAAATGCTAGATGGGCGACTCGACCTGGCTAAACACAGGACGTGCCACGACGCTCGCAACATCGCTCAGGTACGGTGTCGTAGTCCCACGAGGTGGAGTGACACAGCCAGCCTCCACTCTCACAACAAACCATCCAGGCCTTCCGCACAGCACGGCGGCGGGCTTAGCCACTTAGTTCTTTAGATCATTGGTTTTTGGATCTTTGGATGTTTCGATGCACTAAAACACAGGTGCAAAAAATACGCACATGAATAACTGATAAAAAGAGAAAGATAATCACATCAACTTTCCCACAATTTTAATCGCCGTCCTTTATATTCCTTCACCGCTCTCCCACAACAATAATAAATTCATACTCAACGCAACGCATATTTACATATTACCATCCAACTCGCTTCCAAATTTATCCTTCAAAGCTAGATATTACCAAATAAAATAAATTACATTTATACATTCTTACACTTGCCCCCAAATACTCACTAACTTAACTAATAATAACATAACAAGCAAACACAAACAAACACCCCGAGCAAATGGTCACTAAAGAATTGTTGCGTGTACTCGCTGTCTTCCGTGAAGACGCCACGGCTGGGACGAAGACAAAGACAAAACAAGCCAGGGTTTAAGTCGTCGCAGCTTTTCTCTCTCCTTCCCAGGGCGACCAGAGCCGTATTGCAGGGCCGTTACAGGGGAACGGCACAACTGCTTGAGGGCTTCAGCTAATGGCGAACGATGCCTGAAAGTCCTCCCTTGGAGACTGCTGTTTCATTCACTGTTGGAAAGCAACTGACTAACAATTTGGATATCGTACGGTTTAGCAAAAATGCGCTCAGTAAATAGTGCGATGTCAATTTACGTAAATCCGTGAACACCCGATCGCGCAGACTAAGCGATCAGATGCGTCACGCCGACCTTCGTAAACTCTCACGGTAACAATTCCACTTGTAAAGGCCAAACAACTCACCTATACCAGTGCTAACTTTTCCCAGTGACTAACGAATCTCTGTCACCCCTCTAAATTTAACTCCCCTACAAAAATAGGAAGAAAACAAAAACGTGTCGTGACATGCACACACATTTTATTTTTTCAAAATTGTATTCTTTCTTACACTCATGGGTGATGTCCCAAGAAATTTGCAGTAATCTACATTTTGTCGGGGCGGGAAAAAAATTATACATTCAACAGCAAGCACAAGGAAAACAGCTTAAGCATACCTCATGTTGAAGCAGAATTTTATTGTTTTCAAAAGTGAGATAAGTTGTATTTCTGTTATATTTCATGTCATATTTGATTATTTCAGGCTGTGCCACAGCTTATATTTATTTTGTATTTGATGTCTGATTTGATTATTTTCAGGCTCTGCTACAACATGGGCCGGCAGCAACACAGCAACATACACGCAGAACATGAACCCTTCGCAATACTGTGAGTTAGTTTCCGTTACTGTTGTGGTGGTTTCACAAACTAAAATGTCAAACTCCCTTTCGTCAAGTTTTCACAAGAAGAAAAAAGATTTGCTGGTAAAGTTTTTTGATTTTGTCAATCTGTAGCCTTGTCACTGCTGACAAAAATGTGAACACCGCCTTACTGCAAGAGGCAAAGACGCTCATGAGCCCCCGCAATTGCGGGGGCTCATGAGCGTCTTTGCCTCTTGTGGACTGTATTCGCATTCTTGTTCTTTGGTTTGATGAGATTTTTGCTGTGTTGAATTTGCCTTGCTTCAAAAAGCATCATTTTGTGTCCACTGGCAAAGCAAGGCTTCAATTAGCTATGCGCTGCGGTGACCGTACAAACCTGTTACATTGATTTCCAGGCGTAACTGCATGTTTCCCTCACAGACCGATTAATTAAGACACCTGGCTGTGATACAGCCCGACAAGGGCCGTTACGTCAGATCGCCAGCTACTTTCTGTTTTGCTGGAGGACCTGGAGTTGGGAGCTCGAAATAGCTTTTACCTTGGCTCTGACGCTTGGTGGAGTTGAGCGGCATATTATGCTTCAGCGGTAAAACGGACACAAAGTGATGTACGAAATAACAACCGTGGTCACTCGTTAATTAACCCATTTAGCCCCACAACCGCATTACTCAAATTGTGGAGGCGTCACCTAATGATTATGTACCAGTTGCAATAGATGGATTGACCATGATAATTCGAGGGTAGCGCCAGATTGGCTTGTCTCCTTCAGGCGCCAAGCCAATCTGGCACTACCCTTGAATTATCGTGGTCAGTCCATTCTTGCTGTAGTTTGTCGGGGCTTAATGGGTTATAGGTTTCTTGCAGACAGAGCTAGTTGGCTCAGCCCCGTCGGTACGTGTGGCAACAGTGTTGTGACCACATCTGATATCTCATTGGCAGGGAACAACAGTCAAATGCAGACGGAGATGCCATCAGCGCCGCCCCTCACTAACCAGCCCGGTGAGTTGTCTACTTGTAAAGTAGACTGTCTTTCTCTACCTTTATATTTTTATCTTATATCAACATTGGGGCGGTCCGTGGTGCAGTGGTAAAGGTGCCTGTCACCAATGCTTAAGGTGTGATGTTTGATGCCAGGTTCTGGTGTCGGACTTTTCTCTTCTATTAAGTGTCACCGTTAATTCGGGCGGACCATTGGGGGTTCTTTCTCCGGGTACTCTTCCTCCCCCTTCACTTTGGTACCGGTTTCAGGCCACTTTATAAATTTCAAATACAAGTGATCAAATTTCCGAAACCTCAGTAGCTGAGCCGACCCTTTGCACCACGTAAATGTCCTGTGTCTGTCTTGTACTGTGTTTGTCTTCAGAGTGAATGCGTGTGTGTCATGTGAGCGTGCGTGTTTGGTTCAATTCGCGGCGCTTTGAGCCGATTCTTAGAATTGGGTAAAGTGCCTGTATAATAACTGGTGTTTATAGATTTCACCCATTTGTGAATTTTGATGCAAATTTGGGATGCGTCTGTTAGGACTATGTCGGCTGTAGAAGGTGATTAGTTGTTATAGTTCAAGGGTTGTGATATATTAGCTTGGCACCTTGCAAGGCGCCAAGCTAATCTGGCACTACCCTCGAACTGTCATAGTCAATCAATTACTTCCCGTTGTGTCTTTATTTACCTTGAGGTATAAAACTAATCTGGCACTACACTTGAACAATCATGGTGGGTCCATCACGGACCAGATGGTCGAGTATTAGCATGTGTCTTGAGATACCAGGCTAATCTTGAGATATCAGGCTAACCGGCCATGTAAACGTGCGCAGTCCGGACGAGTTATTTGAATTCTAGCCTCGGCGCAAAAGCATAACGCTGTCTGCTCTGTGGCTAAAGCGAACGTACACCTTTGGGACCCACCTTAGGTGGCTACAGCCACATGGATGATGGTCTTAAATGACAGGTGGTCTCCCATAAGGGCCTTCGCGCATAAACAGGTTGTGCTGTACGTTGAGAGTGTGTTTTTGTGTCCCCAGCTCCGGAGTTCTGGTGCACCATCACCTACTTTGAACTGGACCAGCAAGTTGGAGAGACGTTCAAAGTGCCCTACAGCTGTTCCACGGTCACGGTCGACGGCTACACAGACCCAGGCTCGCTTGACCGATTTTGCCTCGGTCAGCTGTCCAACGTTCACCGCACAGAAGCCAGCGAGCGAGCCAGGTTTGTCTCAGTCTGTCTCAGTTTTGAAATAAATAAATTATTAAATTAACCAAATTAACCCATTACATCCTGAGGGTGATCTTTTTCAGATTTGCGTATTGTCCTGTGAAGACTACATTACGGATTAACCCATATCCATCTGGAAGACACTTCCAGTCAGGCACTCTGTGAGCTAAGAGGCCTTACAGAGAGTGCCTGCTCAGAACTGACCGTTTTTTTAGGAAATTTTAGTGCACAAGTGATAGTTGTATAAAAGGCTTAAAACAGTCTCAACCCCACCCTAAAACATTACGTGTTGCATATCAGCAGATTCAGCATTGAATATGCTAGCTATCCATGTAAAAATAAACTGAGAAAAAGAAAACAGAAAAAAATTATTTTAGTGTAAAAGTGAGTTTATTGCAAAAATGTTCACATACCTTGTGTTCAAATACATTATTTCAATAGAAGGATCCAAAATCACTGCAGCATATATGCCTGTAAAATATACACACTTCTATTTTCTGCCTAATAAAAAAAGAATGAATGAAATCCATCAAGTGGTTTGAAAACTACACATTTTCTATTGACGCAAGGAATAAAATTGTCACGTTGCCAGCCATCTTGAAACTCAGGAAAATCATCGTTGTCTTCCTCACTATCGCCGAAAATTTGACGAACTAAATCACTCAACTCATCATAAACTTGTACATCTCGAATCTCCACCAACTCTTCATCTTCCCCTAATATGTTGTCGTCAGGATCTAATTCAAAATCGCCGCTTGTATCGCTCACATCCTCTCTCTCACCTGGCTCGGCCATCATGCTCGATGTATTCACTCTAACACGCGGCGTAAAAAAGGCTTACAACTTCCGGCAAATTCTCGGTCGGAACTGGGAAAAGTGCACATATTTCGATGACGTTTAGAGCACTAACCTGTGATGTCATGGGAAGTAGGGGTTTACGTGTACACAGAGGGACACAGGGGAACCACCTAAACTACGCGTCGGCGAGTATACCGTCGGAAAGGGGGGGCCTACGCGCGGCGGAGTATTCCGATGGAAATGGGCGTGTACGCACGTGGGCGTATACCAATGGATATGGGTTAAGAGATAGATCAGTAAGTTTAGTTAAGGGTCGTGCCAGAAAAGCTTGGCGCCTTTGGCGCCAAGCTTTTCTGCCACAACCCTTGAACGATCAAGGTCACATTTACTTCATGCAATAGCGTACCAGGATGAAAAAGGTTTACTTGATAAATTAGTTTGTGTGTTGTTGTTGTTATTGTTGTTCATGAATTGAGGAAGGTTAGGTCTGTTTACTGTGCCAGCATTCCTGACAGCAACTTTGACAACCGGCCGTCATGGCTAGGTATCCTCCAATTAATGGGCCATGAGGCTGTTAATACCAGCCAGAAACTAGTGACTAGTCACGGTCAGGTGACACTTCTCTTTCTCATTCACGTGCGAGAGTTGTTTAAAGAAGTTAATGCATACAATCAGATGTGTTATTCAATTTCTAAACAACAACCTGAATTATTAAAAAAAAAGAATTGTTAATAAGTTTTGTGGATAGCGTAGTTGAGAACAAAGAAAAAATTGAAATGTTTAACCGTAGGGGATGAGAACAGATAAAAAAAAGTGCTAGTTATTGCATCATAATCATTTCTCAAGTCATGTTCTCAAGGTGTATTCAGAAAGAATATGTATACATCTAAGTTTTATTAATTTTTGGCTCACGTGCGAAGCAAAAGTGAATCTATCTTCTGGGCTAGTGGCAGTACGCTGTCCATTGTCCGTGGTAAACGTTAACGGCATTTTCTCGGAGACTATTCAAGCTACAGTCTTCAAACTTGGCCCAAGGATACTTTGTGGCAAGACCTTTCTAAGCATACCCATTTTAGTGACCTCTCACAAAGGTCAAGGTCACAGGGGATCAGGAAATATATCAAAAATAGCTATATTTTGATATAATTTATTTTCTCTCAAATACTAATTTACAACTTTAAAACCCAAGACCTTTCTATGCATACTAATTTGGTTGATCCATTTTTTGGCTCACGTGCGAAGCAAAAGTGAGTATGTTTTGGGCCATGGTCGTCCGTCCGTCGTCTGTCTGCTGTTGTCCGTCGTAAACTTTAACGTTGGCATTTTGTCAGAGACTATTCAAGCCGCAGTCTTCAAACTTGACCCAAGGATACTTTGTGGCAAAACCTTTCTAAACATACCAATTTCAGTGACCTCTCACAAAGGTCAAGATCACAGGGGATCAGGAAATGGATAAAAAATGTCTATATTTTGACATAATTTATATTTTCTCAAATACTATTCACACCTTAAACCCAAACTTGGTACAAAGATACCTGATGGTAAGACCTTCATATGCACACTAATTTGGTTGATCCCACGGAAAGGCCAAGGGTTACCAGAGCTTAGGAAATAGGTCCAAAATAGCTATATTTTTACAAAAGATGTTTTTTTCTCGAATACTAGTCACATCTTCAACCCAAACTTGATACAAAGATACCTGATGGTAAGACCTATCCATGGGTGCGACTTTTCCAGCTACAGATGGATTTCCGGATTTCAAAAAGTTTCTTTTTCTTTTTTTTTCTTTCAATTAAATAGTGCCCCAAGACCCTCCCTTCAGGATTCAACTTTTTTTTTGTTGGTCCCACCCATGCCTATCTATGCATACTAGTTTGGATGACCACTCGGAAAGGTCAAGGGTTACAAGAGCTCGGGAAATGGGTCAAAATACAGCCATATTTTTTTGCAAGAAATTTTTTTTCTCAAATACTATTGACAACTTTAAACCCAAACTTGCAACAAATATACCTGATGGTAAGACCTATTTATGCATACTAATTTAGGGTGACCCCTCAGAAAAGGTCAAGGGTCACAAGAGGTTGACAAATGTGTATAAAATGCCAAATTGTAGTTATTATCAACATTTTTGCAAACTTTTCAATCAAATTTTGCACAAAGGTACTGATGATAAGACCTTCCTATGTATCCTAATTTGGTTGACTATTCGTAAAGGTCAAGGGGGTTTCATAGATGTGTGAAAACTGATTAAATTTTGAGAAAACATGGATTTTTTGTTAGTGCAACAGCCATTCCTTTACATGTGTGGATCGGTCATACACGTGAGCCATAAGGGTTTTGCCTGCCTTTTTTTTTCTCTCTTTTTTTGTTGTTGTGATAGATGCTCATGTTTTCTGTTGTCAGGTTACACATTGGAAAAGGTGTGCAGCTGGACTACCGAGGAGAGGGGGACGTGTGGATCCGTTGTGTCAGTGATCACAGTGTGTTCGTGCAGAGTTTTTACCTGGACAGGGAGGCTGGTCGTGCTCCTGGTGATGCTGTACACAAAATATACCCCACCGCTTACATAAAGGTAGACTTAATGATGGACGATGATGATTAGCACACTAACGTGCAAACTATGTAAAAGCTTACTTTGCAGACATATTTTTGAAAATGCACAGGATTCAAGTTTGTAAATTTTGTGGCTTAGCATATGTTCTAGTCTGTGATTTTGGACCTTACAGCTTAAGAGCTGTTGATTGCTGTGAACCTGAAGTAAAGAAATTTTGCACTTGTTTGTGGGTGCACTTTTTATAACAACAGTTATCTCACCTGATATACCTCACTGCCTGTTCCTTTGTCTTACTCAGGCTTTCTGTGAAGAGAAAATTCTCCGTAGTTGACAGACATATCTTGACAGGGACGGAAGAAATAAAAGACCGTCTGTCACTGGGACCGACAAATCTTGAGAATTTTTTTTCATCTCCTTTATGTTTCAAGTACGTGACAGACTGTAGAGCGCCTGGGACGGATTTTTTGTCATGCTGTCCGTCCCCATGACAGGCAAATTTAAGTCTTAGCGGAAAGCCTGTTAATGTATGTAATTTGGCCTTACCTCTCCTCACCCGATACACCTCACCTCATCAAACCCTACCTCACCCCACTACCTCACCAGACCAGATTCATCTGATCCACCTCACCCACTCCACCACATCCTATCACCTCACCCACCCTGCCTCACCTCACCCTACCATCTCACCCTACCACCTCACCTCACCCACCCCATCTCGCCCTCTCACCTCACCCACTCACCCCTTGCCCTACCACCTCGCCTCACCTCACCTTAAACTCAAACTCATCCCACTTCACCCCACCTCTTCCCACCCCACCCTGAGTTTAGTGCCATTACAGTGTATACTAAAAGTCGGTTTCCTGGTCCCACAGGTGTTTGACATCCGGCAATGTCACCGGCAAATGCAGCAGCAGGCAGCAACAGCACAAGCGGCAGCAGCAGCACAGGCAGCGGCAGTGGCTGGCAATATACCTGGCCCGGCCTCGGTTGGAGGTATTGCTCCGGCGGTTGGTGAGTAGCGCGCCCCTGCCTGATCCTCATGAGCCCCGGCTTTTTGCTGTCTGCTGTGGTGAAGCTATCATTGGATTATGCGTCGTCGTCTTCATCTTTTGTTTGCCTAAAGAGCAAGAAACATACAAATACAATTACTTTATTTCTCTCATCGCCCTCTCACAAAGGTCAAGGTCACAGGGGATCAAGAAGTGTATCAAAAATAGCTAAATTTTGACAAAATTAATTTTTTCTCAAATACTGTTCACAACTTCAAACCCAAACTAGGTACAAAGATACTTGCTACAGAGACACCTGATGTAGGGTTCGTAGCATTTGGGAAGATTTGGGAAAGTTTGGGGAAAATGGATTTCATTTTCCAGGCCCTGGAAAGTCTTTGAAAATGAAAAATGTGAGTATGGTTTGTGAAAGTTTTGGGGAATTTTGAATGATTGCTACAGCTACATGGAATCCGCATTGTACATCACTCACAGCCATGTTTATTCAATATAAAAATGAAAATAAATAAATACAAAAGCGAGTGAATAAGAGCAGGCATTCTGATCAACTACTTTAGATTTCTAACCGGAAATGAGATCTGCAAATTACCTCCCTTTGAAGACATCCGAGGTCTCCACGCAAAAGATCAAAATATCAAAATGCCGGGTTCATGTGTTTTCGCTAATCTATGGCTGGAAAATCCGCTATATAAAAGCTGGCTCCGAAAAGTAGCATCAAACAAGCGGTCGGCTTTTTGTGCCGCTTGTCGAAAATCTATTGATGTGGCAAGCTATGAGTCATAACAAAGGTAAGCAGTCTGTTGAACAGTAGGCATATAGTGTACCTTTTTGGGCCACGGTGAAGGCTTGGGAAAAATGTAAAAATGGTTTTGTGAAAATTTTGTGATGCCTTTTGGCTACGCACCCTGCTGATGGTAAGACCTATCTATGCATACTAATTTGGATGACCCCTCGGAAAGGTCAAGGCTCACAACAGCTCATAAAATAGGTAAAAAATAGCCATATTTTGACAACAACTGTTTTTTGGCTCACGTGCGAAGTAAAAGTGAGTATGTTCTGGGTCAGTGGTCATCCGTCTATCGGCCGTCGGCCATCGTCAGTCATGCGTGGTAAACACTTTAACGTTGGCATTTTATCGGAGACTATTAAAGCCACAGTCTTCAAACTTGGCCCAAGGATACTTTGTGGCAAGACCTTTCTAAACATACCAATTTGAGTGGCCTCTCACAAAGGTCAAGGTCACAGGGGATCTTTCCATGCATACTAATTTGGTTGATCCCTTGGAAAGGTCATGGGTCACGAGCTCAGGAAATAGGTTCAAAATAGCCATATTTTGACAAAAGATGTTTTTTCTCAAATACTATTCACAACTTAAAAACCCAAACTTGCTACAGAGATACCTGATGGGAAGACCCTTTTATGCACACTAATTTGGTTGATTACTCGGAAAGGTCAAGGGTCAAAAGAGCTCAGGAAATAGGTCTAAAATAGCCATATTTTGACGAAAGATGTTTTTTTCTCAAATACTATTCACAACTTTAAACCCAAATTTGGTACAGAGATACCTGATGGTAAAGCCCTGTCTGTGCATACTAATTTGGATGACCCTTCAGAAAGGTCAAGGGTCACAGGCTGGCAAATGTGTGTAAAATGCCAATGTTTGATAAAATTGTAGGTATTATCAACCATTTGGCAAATTGTTCATATAAATTTGGCACAAAGGTAGCTGATGATAAGCCCTTCCCGTGCATACTTATTTAGTCAACTCAACGCAAAGGTCAAGGGTTGGGGGGTTGACAGATGTGTGAAAAATGCTTACATTTTGAGAAAACATGGATTTTGTTGGTGAGGCCTTTACTTATTGTCACAAAAGTCACACATATGTATGTCAGTCGTCCATGTGATCCATAATGGCTTTTCCTTTCTTGTTCTCAAATACTATTCAAAACTTCAACCCCAAATTTGGTACAGAGATACCTGATGGTAAGACCTATCTATACATACAAATTTGGATGACCCTTCAGAAATGTCAAGGGTCACAAGAGGTCGGCAAATTTTGCATGCAGTCAAAAGATGAAAATAGAATTTATTGGTGACAGTCTTCATTCGTAGAGACTGATTCAACCTTTTAGAAATGTCAGCTTTTTGGTTCAGACATAACAGTCCTTTACCCAGCCAATTTCATCTTCAAGAGACATAAATTCTCATGCGCCCCTGCGTTTGCAGGGGCGCATGAGAATTTATGTCTCTTGCTGGCTATGGATCATGGGGCACACTTAGTCCCTGGGCTGTTTTCAGGCATTTCAGATTGTTACTGTCACCTGTGAGAATTGGAGACAAAATGAGTGAAAGAGACGGGGTAGAAAGATGGGACTGGTACACTGACGTTTGATAACATCGAAAACAGTTTCCAGTGTAAACTTCTTGTCTTCGTTGTTTTTCTGTACAAACATTTATATGTACTAACATTTTTATTATCACACAGTAGAACTTTATCCAGATTTGCTTGTTTTGTGGCATGTACTGATTTACACCCTTGCTTCTAGCGATTTTACTGGTAGAGCTTGTAGTCAGTGACAGACTTTTGATTGGATATGAGTTTGTGCCAAGCGTTTTGATTGGATGTGGGCACTTCACCATGGCAGCAGCTGAACAAGCCGGGGATTCTAATTGGTCAAGGCTGATGTAATCTTTTGATGGGCGTTGCTTTCTCTCCTGTGATTGGCCGGTTTGCTTTTTCTAATTTGCCTTTTAGTTCACTCATTGTGTTGGCAAGATTAACCCATTCCATCCTGAGCTGATTTTTAAAAAAAGTTGCTTATTGTCCTATGAAGGCTACATTACAGATTAGGCGATAGATCAGCCATTTTCGTTCAAGGGTGGTGCCAGAATAGCTTGGTGCCTCTGGCGCCAAGCTATTCTGGCACCACCCTTGAACTATCAGATTTATTTCAAGCAGTAGAGCATCAGGATGAAAAGGGTTAAACTACTTATCAGTTTTAGCGTTTAGTGTAATAGTTTGCTTTGTTTGTCTTTGCTTTTGCCAATGAATTGTTTCAAGTATTTATATTATTTCACTTTTTTCAGGCTTTGGTTATCAGCAACCCCTCTCCATTTGGGCCCCTGCCCCTCCCCCCCCCCCACCCCCCCCCACCCCCCCAAAAAAAAAAAAAAAAAAAAAAAATGGAGGAAAAAGAAAGAAAACAGAAAGGCAAATTGTACTGCTCCATCTGCTTAAAGCAGCCTCTTTACTGGCAAATACAAATGTCACCTGTCTGCAAGAGGCAAAGAACATCATCTGTCTTAAGAACACAGATGTAAAAATGGAGCCAGCTGGTCCCCATTTCTAGACTGTCTGACATCGGGGCACATGATGTTGTTTTCTAAATATCTTGGAAAAGAAAGACTTTTCTGTACCACTTTAACTCTTCCGCGCACGGCGCACAATCTTAAGTGCACGCCGTCAAATTTTATAGCCCTCTAATGAGCGCACAAAGGCGAATAAATTTGCCCAGCCCCTTTCTCATACTATTTCTTGTATTTTTCCCACGAAACCAGTGTCAAGTGGGGAGATGTTTATCAACCATGTGGGGCGAAATTGGTTAGAGAGCTGGCTTCCGGTGGCAATGAGTGATACTTAGGGAATGCAAAACTAAATGTTTCTTGTATTTAGTATGCTAAATGTCCCCTATGTAGCTCTGTGTCTTTCATGTATTTTCGGAGGAGGGTGAATGGAACTTGTTCAGCTATAGTAGAAGTAGTACATTATAGCTGGAAGGGTCCAGAAAGCAGTATTGGGAAATGAAATTTTGAGTGTTTTAGCTCACACCTGCTCCACAGATTTTGCCGTGCGTTTAGGGGGTGCACTGCTGTGCATTTCATAGTGGCAAGTTTTTTTGACTGCGTGCGTCAAAGAGTTAACCCCTATCATACTGAGGGTGACAGCTTCAAATTTGTACTCTGCCATATGCAAGCTACATTAGTACTTACAGATAGGGATAAAGACCAATGGCTTTAGTTCAAGGGTGGTGCCAGAATAGCTTGGCACCCAGAGGCGCAAAGCTATTCTGGCACTACCCGTGAACTATTTTAGTCAAACTTATTTCACTCAGTGGTGTATGCCGAATCATAAGGGATAAGAGCTAATATAATTTTGTGTCAATTGACATATTTTGGGCCCACGTGCGATAGCAAAGTGAGTCTATGTAGTGGGCCAGTGGTGTTGGATCAGTCCTACACGTGAGCCATAAGGGCTGTGCCATTCTTGTTACTTAATTCCTGAGTTTTGCTGTATAGTCGTAGAATTTTGGTCAAAAAACAGATTGAGCCTTTTTCAAAACCCTAATAATATAGCCCCAGCGGGAAACAGCCACATATCAGTATTGAGGTCAAGCATGCAGACTTCATGTATGCCTGCTCTGTTTCACTTGGTTAATGTGCTCATTCACCTGAAAATGAATTTTTGCTGTACTGGTCTGAATATATTTGAGGCACATTTAGGGATGTAAATTCAGTAATTTCATGAAACATTTCTGAATTTTCATGACTGGACAGCAAAACTGGCAAATTCTATGAGTTTCTTGAAAGTAAATCGAATCAGGTCAATTGGCATTGAATGATGTTTCAGTTTGCTCTGTGGGTGGTACAGAAAAGTGTTTCTCTGCAAAGATATGTGCGAAAAACGTTGTGTGCTCCAAGTCATACAGCCGTGTTCTTGAGACAGATGCAGTTATTTTGCATTGCAATCTCCATGGTTTCGGAAAGTTGATCGTGGCTGCCAAGAGTGAAGGGGTTAAACCCTGTTGTACATGCAGCCGTTGGTACTGTTTATAGAACCGGCTCTGGCTGTGCACACGAAAGAGCTAATATCGTCAAGCGATCTGCTCCATGGCAGGCGTGGCTTTGATTACTATAATTTGTCCATAAAACCTGGTTCTCAGTGTTATCTTGCCTGAGCTGAGCTACCCTTCTCTACCCTTTTTTTTCACAATCCATGAGAGTAGGCTCACAGTCTGGAAGTTTTCCACTGCCTTTGAGAGCACTGGAAGGAACGCTCCCATGTGCAAAGGAGAAGAAGAGCAGAGCAGTCTTTTGCTACATGTAGTCAGACTTCATAATAATAATAATAATATGTAGTATTTATATGGCGCATTTCTCATATTTATAATATAACTCAATGCGCAGGACATAGCCGCGAACTGAACCCAGCAAGCACGCTCACGTGAATCATGCGCATTCCCTCACACACTGTACATAAACACAGAACATTCACGTGGTGCTAAGGGCAAGCTCAAGTGAGCTACTGAAAATTTGGGGAAATGTAAATCGTTTTTTATATTTTTGAAATTTGATTAAGTGCACTGAAATTAATACCAAATTCGTGGGGGGAGGAAAGAGCCGGAGTACCCGGAGAAAGAACCCCCGACGGTCCGCCCGAATTAATGGTGACACTAGAGGATAAAAGTCCGACGCCGGAACCAGGTATCAAACCTTGCACCTCTTACATTGTTGGTGGCAGGCGCTTTTACCGCTGTGCCACGGACCACCTCATCATTTCGGTTAGCGGCTTTGTCCAGCATTATTGAAAGGCATACTGAGAACATTTGTCCAGGAGATGTTTCCAGCTATTAACCCATATCAGGCCGAGGCTAAAAGCTTCCCATTTGTACACTGCCAGACGCAAGCTACATTATAGTACTTACAGATAAGGATATATAGACCAATGGCTTTAGTTCAAGGGTGGTGCCAGAATAGCTTGGCGCCTAGAGGCGCCAAGCTATTCTGGCACTACCCTTGAACTATTTTAATACATGTAATAATAATAATAATATAGAACTCTTCTATAGCGCAATATCCCCACAAAGAGAGGCTCAGAGCGCTTTACATCTAGATAATCTAACTAATTGAAATTAACTAGCTAAAGTACCGACAACGTACAAAAACACAATCATTCGTAGGTCCAAATAATAATAATAATTTCGGTATTTATAATGCGCTTATCTTATAATAATTATAACTCTATGCGCACTGACACAATACTAAAATAGTAAACGTAACATTTCAAGAGCCTGATCAGATATATGCATGTTGGTGGGACAAGGTAGGGTTTATCAATCCCTTTCAAAGGCCAAATTGAAAAAATACGCTTTCAATCTAGCCCTGAAAATGGCCAAAGATGGTGCAATGGCGAATATCATATATTTTAGTCCAACGTATTTCAGGCACTGGTGTAATCCGAAAGATAGGGGGTTAACCACTTTAACCCCATCACTGCCAGAGTAAAAGTGAACACCACCCAGCTGCAAGAGGCATAGATCCTCATGAACCCCCGCAGCTGCAGGGGTTCATGAGGATCTATGCCTCTTGCTGGACCCACGTCGTGTCCATGTCCCTTCGACGGCTGGGGTACTCTTGTGTTGCGATGACAGAATTTCCTTTTTGATAAACGCAGTCTGGTTTCCGCTGGCAGTGGGTTAGGTGGTGATTTCATCACTGTACTTCAGTTCTTTCTTTATTGCATCACTGTTGTCGTGTCTGCACTTTAAAAAAAAATGTTATAACAACACCAGCATTTAACTCATTCAGTCCCGACACACCACAGCAAGATTTGGCGTGACCATGATAGTTCAAGGGTGGTGCCAGAATAGCTTGGCGCTTATTGGCGCCAAGCTATTCTGGCACCACCCTTGAACTGTCATGGTCGGTCTGGCTCCTGAATTGTAATGCAGTTCTCGGAGGACAACTGCCAGATGTGGGTATTTCGTACCTGGGACACAGTGAGTTAATGGCAGAACTTGTAACATACTCATTTATTCTGTGTGTGTGTGTGCTGGGATGTGATTTTAGACCTAGGCCATAAGGTTCCAAAGCAAAGATCAGCACATAGTACAGGTCGGTGACTTGCTTCTTATATCACGCTGTATTAGTACTGTCACAGTGTCCATTTACAGGCTAGTTTGCTTGTAACAGCAGTGTTTGCTGTAACAAAAGTTGGACATGACATTTTTTCCCCGAGATCAGCTACACTTTTTGGCGGAAGCGACTTTTAGCCCATATCATACTGAGGCTAAAAGCTTAAAATTTGTACACTGCCATGTGCAAGCTACATTTTAGTACTTACAGATAATAGACCAATGACTTTAGTTCAAGGGTCGTGCCAGAATAGCTTGGCGTCTAGAGGCGCCATTCTGGCACAACCCTTGAACTATATTAGTCAAACCTATTTCACACACTGATGTATTCCGAATGATAAGGGTTAAAAAGAAAGGAAGGTACCAAAAATGTTGAGCTTCCTATTGAGCCTATTCCACCATCAACTGATGTAGAGGGCTGTTGTCAGTGAACAAGCCCCTGACAGCTGTTGAAATGTAGGAGATATTAAAGCGAGCTCCCGCCATTTTATTCACAAGATTTTGGGATTAGAAAAAGATTGCACGTCATTATACATTATGACGGTAACAGGTTAACATTTATGTTGCTTGACTGCCAAAATGAAGTCATTATTATAGTACATAATTTCTTTGAAAGTTTCATAGAGCCATCTTGTCAAAGTTTTGAAAAAGTAGAATTTTTGTTGCAAAGCTTTCCGTTTAGTGTACTAATCGCTAATATGTTAAACTGAGCGTTATATGATAAATACATACATGTATTTTCATGAAGCTGTTTTGCGGGAAATGGTTAACAGTTCCTTTAACTATGTAAAAAATAGTAAAAGTATTCCATCTATAGGTCACTGACCTTGCTTTATTGACTGTAATGACATGGGTTATATATGAATACAGTCTATAGGTCACTGACCTTGCTTTATTGACTGTAATGACATGGGTTATATATGAATACAGTTCCGTTTAAAGGAATCTGAGTTGACACAAGCCCAAATAGCTGCTTGGGCAACATCGACTTCGAGCAACGTTCTCTGGATTTTTGGACATGTCGCTTTTTCGTTGGTGGAGAGAAAAACAGTGCTATTTTGCTTATTGGGGGGGGGGGGGGGGGGGGGGGGGGGGGGGGTTGAAAAATCACCCTAAAACGTACAATCTGACACTTTCAAGTGTAGAAGAGCCTAGTTTACTCTTATTTTCTTCTCATCCCAGTACTTCTAAGGTGAAAGTTTTTGATGGTCTGAATTTTGTTTGTTTGTTTTTTGAGGAGTGTTTTTGGACATGATATTAAATCAGATTACGCAAACTGCGTTCATGGTTTGAAGTACTGTCGTGTTCACTTGAGTGCTGTCCACCGTAAGCAACAAGCCAAGTGGCTGTAGCAGCAGCCAATAATAAGTTTAAGGCCGCTGAATTTCTGCGTTATACATTAACTATAGTTTCAGTCAACTTACCGCTCTGCTGTGTATTTATCTTTCAAAGAACCATAACAGCAGGAGATGGATTGACCATGATAGTTCAAGGGTAGTGTCAGATTAGCTTGGCACTACCCTTGAATGATCAGATATGAACCTTCTCAGTGGAGCTCAGTTGTGGACTTTGTAATGCTGGTATGTATTTAACTCATTCAGTCTGACGCACGTATTTCCCAAATTTTGAAGGCGTCATCTAACGACTGTGCACCTGTTGCAGGAGATGGATCGACCATGATAATTCAAGGGTAGTGCCAGATTAGCTAATCTGGTACTACCTTTGATATATCATGGTCGACCCATCTCCTGCTGTAGTGCGTCAGGGCTGAATGGGTTATATCTCTTAAAGACCCATGACTAACCGTGTTCTATTCAGATTTTGATGACTCCTCTCTAGGTCTGTCAGCGGCTGCTGGGATCGGGGTGGACGACCTTCGGCGGCTCTGCATCCTGCGGCTCAGCTTCGTGAAGGGCTGGGGACCTGACTACCCCCGCAAGAGCATTAAGGAGACGCCATGTTGGATCGAGATTCAGCTGCACCGACCCCTGCAGCTTCTGGACGAGGTGCTTCAGGCCATGCCGCTCAGCGACCCACGACCTCCGCGCGGATTCTTCTTGGGATGAGGGTCAGGTGCATTTTGACAAAGGTCAGGGTCAAGTGATTGCTGTGAAAAGGTCAGGTGGACATTGTGAAGGTCAAGGTCAGGTGGATAATGTGAAAGCCAAGGTGAGGTGGTTTTTGTGGAAGACACGGACGGAGAGTATGTAACAAGGTCAGGGTCCTTGGAATGTTTGCGGGGAGACAAGCAGTGCAAATGATACTTCACGTGCAGAAATGTTGACTTGCCCATGGCTTTTGTCCTTGGCAGAAGGATTTTTTTGTTCCCAAGGCTGAAGGTCAGGGTCATTGAAAAGTTTTTGAAATGGTGAAGGGTGTTCATGGAATTTCTTGTGGAGAAATGCACACGAACATGAATGCTGGTCTTTGATTTTGGACGGTACAACCTAGAGTCATGAGTCCAGAATCATGGAGCAGCAAACTGCACCTTTACTCAGCAACTATTTTTTGTAAACGTGACAGCACACATCACCTGCCTCAGAAGCTTAGTGGTCATTCTCGTCATGGAAGTCAGCGTGTGTTCTGTGATTTTGAGCCTTACAGCTGTAGGCTGTAAGGCTCAAAATCACAGAACAACACATTAATCCTGAAATGTGAAAAAATATAGAATATTTTTCCGAGGGAGATGGGTGTACCATCTGATGCAAAAGTACTGGTGAAAAATTTCATACCAAAAGTGTTTATAATTGTCACCATGGGAATGAGAAGGATATTTCTCTGAAGAAAGTTTACGGTGAGATTTCTTCAGTGAAAATGATAGTTATGCTTCAAACCGAAATACTGGTGACATTTGCAGGATTACGGATGCGACGGTCATGTCTCCATTGTTTAAAGGAGGAGAAATGGTCTGTTCGTGCGTAAAACTCAAACTATATTAACCATGTTGTCTCGTTGACTCTCGGTGAAACAAAAAAATCCCATCGTATGACGCAGTTGTCACATTGCAGTGTCAACAAATTCTCCGTTTGCTGCGGACTTTGATCCATTTCATGACTCATCATTTTACAGTGATCACATTGCAATCTCAAGAAGCCGTCAGTTTCTAGCAACGTTTTATCCGTTTGACCCCGATGTGTTTCGGGCAACTGCTGGAGATTGATTGACCATGATATTTCAAGGGTAGTGGCAGATTAGCTTGACGCCGTCTCAGCACCAAGTTAAGCTGGCACCCTTGAATTCTTATGGTTGACTCATCTCCACATTTGGAACCAATCAGACACATCCCTTGAGCTGTCAGTTATAGCTGATGGATCGTAAACCTGCCTAACCATGCAAAATATGTGCAGTTTTTCACTAGAAGATGGAAATAAGCACAAAAACAAGTCTGCAATCAGAAAAAAAGTCCAGATCTATGTTCTGATCCTTTATTTGGCTGTTGTACATTCCATTCCTGGTTTACATGGTCGCCAATTTAGAATATATGCCAACCACAGAGCTTGGAAACTGCATGGAAAATCCTGTTATTTTTTTATGCAGGAAACCTATTGAAACAGAATCCGGGTAGGCAGGTTTGTGACTACGCGCTCAGAGGATAATTTTGAAATGTGTTGGCCATTTTGTTCTGGAAGTTAAGGGTTTAAAAACGAACAAGTTGCGATGGTTTGAATAGTTTACAAGTCTTCATGAAAATCATCTTGACTGTCGGAAAGGATGCTGTATTTTGCGACTGATTATCATGAGTCACTTTGTGTCGAAAGCTGGCTTGATGCTGCATTTTGGCACTTTGTGTTAAAAAGAGCTTCATGAATGTAGAAAAACAGCTTGTTTTGACGCTTTGTGTTGCGAGTGGTTTTCACTGAAAACACTTTGCGGTTTCAATCATTTGAAAAGACAGACAATGTTTGTCACTGTATATCACACTGCGGACCTCATGACATTACAAACAATCAGCATTCACAAATGTGTGCTGCTCTGCGACTTTCGACCTTAAGGCTTCCAGCCGCAAGGTCCAAAACCACAGACCTGCACACAGGTTGGCTTTGTTCTTTACGTCTGTTGGTCTCACATGGTTTTGCTTGGTGTGAATGTGTTTTACATCCTCTGGTGTGAGGGAAATGATTGACTGATAGTGCTAAAGTGGAGAAAACAAAGTGTTGTGTGCTGTGATTTTGACCTTATGGCGCAGAGCCACGATGTTTCAAAAATCAAAGACCAGCACATGAGTGAGGATAGTGAAGAGATATTTGATTCAGTTTTTCTGTCAAACTTTTATCCTTGCAGGACATACATGGTCTCATTTAATTTGGACATGAGTAAGACTTTAACAATCCAAAGGATTACGGTTTGGCCGCAGTATACTTTATCCCTATCAATCGGAATACATAAGTGTGTGAAATAAGTTTGACTAAAATAGTTCAAGGGTAGTGCCAGAATAGCTTGGTGCCTCTAGGCGCCAAGCTATTCTGGCACCACCCTTGAACTAAAGCCATTGGTCTATATCCTTATCTGTAAGTACAATAATATAGCTTGCATATGGCAGTGTACAAATTCGAAGCTTTTAGCCTCAGTATGATATGGGTTAACCATATTGCTTCACCTCCTCCTCCTCCTCCCCCCCCCCCCCCACACCCCCACCACCATCCCCCTCTCCCTTAGGTTTGGGCCATACCTCTCCTGGAAATCTTCATGCCACTACACGTGTTCTAGTTTTTATTGTACATATGTTGATGTGTGAAATGTCAGCGAGTCTTCTTATAATATATTTTTAATTTGAAAGGGGTGTGGTCAAAGGTAGATAGGAAATTGTACGAAATTGTGTTAGTCCCTGGGGCTTGTGGTAGCATATTTTGTTTAGGTGATTGCCACAGAAAACCCACTTGACAGAAAATTGCTTTCCACAGCTGTGGGTGAACCCCGCTGTGTTTGCAGCTGCTGTGACTGTTTACGGTGCCTGTGGCTGCTTTCACATAGGGGAGCTTATAACTTGAGTGGCGGTCGGCCCAAACAGTTTGCATCTTCAGTCTGATTTCAGCATGTTTAGCTGTCGGTAGCGCTATTTGTTTGCGATGATTCCTACAGGAATCATTGTGACAAGAAGTGCTACAACAGCTAAAGGGTTAGTCTGACTCTCGGCCTGATTATGGTACCGGTTGTTAGTGGGGGCGCTAGGAATGAAAAGGTGCTGCAGGCATTTGATTCATTTAAGGGAAGGGTCATTTACCCCATTCAGCCCTGACGCACTATAGCAGGAGATGGGTCGACCATGATAATTCAAGGGTAGTGCCAGATTAGCTTGACGCCTTTCGGCGCCAAGCTAATCTGGCACTGCCCTTGAATTATCATGATCGATCCATCTCCTGCAACAGGTGCACAGTCGTTAGATGATGCCTTGGGAAATACATGCGCCGGGCTGAACGAGTTAAGGGAATGGTTAGCACTTTTAAACTTTTATGATGTGTGAATTATTTTGTAGGTGAGGTGAATGCTCTACTTCAAAAAAAAAAGACTTTCTGCTTAACCCATTCAGCCCTGATGCCCTACAGCAGGAGATGGATCGACCATAATAATTCAAGGGAAGTGCCAGATTAGCTTGGCGCCGACACTATCCGTTCATCTTTTACAACTGGTATATATTTGTTAGGTGACGCCTCCAGAATTTGGGAATTGCGGCCGTGGTGTTCAATGAGTTACAAAAATTGCACGTGTGCTGGTCTGTGATTTTGGTATTATCCAAAATTGCAGACCACAATGCATATTTAGATGTTATAAATAGTACTATGTACTTCAGTACATGTACCAGTATTTCTTTTTATTTATATTTGCGTTTTATTTAGTAATTTTCTCTGGTTGGTCGTTTCAGTGAACAATTACTGATAAATGTGTAAATTTAAATGCAAATGAAGATCTGTGTTGATATATTTTAGCATTTTGCGTGTTTGTTCACGTGTTGTTTTGGCCAAGTGCGACTCATATGTCTGTGACAGAACTTTGCATGTTTCATTATATTTGTTCAGTATCTGTTTTGTTGCATTATTCAAAGTTGTATTATATGAAATCAGCAATCTTTGTGGTAGCTCATTTGTTGCGTTGTTAGAATGTTTTTGTCGACATGTGACATTGGTTAGGATTAGTTTACAGATAGCTATGAAAGAATAAAGTCATTTATTACTGAGTGTTATTTCACTTTGAGCAGCTGGTTCAAACAAACATAATGTAAAAATCTGTTTGTGTAATAGAAGGTTTCAATCGCAGCAGCTTGCTAATGCAAATTGAAGTAACAATCTGTTCATTGAATTGTAATTTCAGTTTGTTGACTGAAATATTGATTTTTTGAGCTCCTCTTCGCGTGGACCGTCTGTGTGATGTAACCCGTTCAGTGCTGTAAACAATTGAACACCACCCAACTGTGAAAGGCATAGATCCTCATGAGCCCCCGCAATTGTAAGGGCTCAAGAGGATCTGTGCTTCTTGCTGACACCACTTTGAATCGGTGTGTCTGGGGCATCTAGGGGTTTTGGTGTTCAATGAACCCTTTTCCTCCTCATATACACTACCACTTGAAATAAATTTGACTATGATAGTTCAAGGGTGGTGCCAGAATAGCTTGGCGCCTGAGGCGCCAAGCTATTCTGGCACCACCCTTGAACTAAAATGGTTGGTCTGTATGTAGCCTTCATCAGACAATAAGCAAATTAGAAAAAAATCAGCCTCAGGATGTAATGGGTTAACAAAGATTTCAGAAACAGTCCGCGTCATCTGGCACTTAACGGGTTAAGTAGTGCATTGCAGTTAAAAAGAGTGCACATTTGATCTTAGTATTTCGTCATGTTTGAATGCCAAAATGTTCAGCCATTACTTTGTTTACTTGTCTTCGTGACTGTGGGTGAAGCAGTGTTCAGCCGTACTTGCATGTTACACATGTTTGCAATGATAAAATCTGCATTGATTTCTCACGGAATGTTTTTCACACTTGTGAAGAAAATACACAGTCATGCTTGAATATGCTTTGTGTTCTTATGGACAGTATTTCCTCGTAATGAATTTAGTATGTTTTTCATGCTTGAATGCAAGAGAAATTCATTTTAGTGCCTGTTGCGTTAGCATCACACAACAACTCAGGAGTTTTATAACAAGCATGGTGTGTCTCATTTTTCTATTTGACGTCTTTTTTTCACTGTTCTTTGTCCCACATTTTGAGGCAAATCAAAGTCAGTCGTTGCACTAGGATCAGACTGAGTCAGGCCGAAGGGACGCTTTTTGATTGTGAATCATTTATAATTTTAGAATTTTAACATTCACCGTTTATTTTCTTTTTTCTTCTTTTTGTTTTGATGTCCACTATGAGTCTTACTCTCTCTGTTCTTGACCATAAAGCGCAATGCACTACATTGGGGTTTTGTCATATGTCTTTACCCTTTGGCTGTGGGTAGCAGTTTTCATCGCAATGATTCCTGCAAGAATAACAACACCCTGACATCCCGCAGGAATAACAACACCTTGACATCCTGCAAGAATAACAACACCCTGCAGGAATAACAACACCCTGATGTCCTGCAAGAATAACAACACCCTGACATCCTGCAGGAATAACAACACCCTGACATCCTGCAAGAATAACAACACCCTGACATCCTGCAGGAATAACAACACCCTGACATCCTGCAAGAATAACAACACCCTGACATCCTGCAAGAATAACAACACCCTGACATCCTGCAAGAATAACAAGACCCTGACATCCTGCAAGAATAACAAGACCCTGACATCCTACAGGAATAACAACACCCTGATGTCCTGCAAGAATAACCACACCCTGACATCCTGCAGGAATAACAACACCCTGACATCCTGCAGGAATAACAACACCCTGACGTCCTGCAAGAATAACAACACCCTGACATCCTGCAGGAATAACAACACCCTGACATCCTGCAAGAATAACCACACCCTGACATCCTGCAGGAATAACAACACCCTGACATCCTGCTTGAATAACAACACCCTGACATCCTGCAGGAATAACAATACCCTGACATCCTGCAGGAATAACAACACCGTGTTATCCTGCAGGAATAACAATACCCTGACATCCTGCAGGAATAACAACACCCTGACATCCTGCAGGAATAACAACACCCTGACATCCTGCAGGAATAACAACACCCTGACATCCTGCAGGAATAACTACACCCTGACATCCTGCAGGAATAGCAACACCCTGACATCCTGCAGGAATCATTGCGATGAAAACTGCTACCGGCACCCAAAGCGTTAACTCATTCATGCTCGACACTTGACTGCATATCTTGGGAAGCATTTATTTGGATCAGCGTACCAGTTTCTTTAGATGATAGTTCCAGGGGTAGTGCTAGATTAGCTTGGTGCCTGTAACTGGCACTCCCCCTAAAACTGTCATGGCCGATCCTTCTTGTGCTGTGGAGTCTTCATTGTGGATGTGTTTACGACAGTCAGGGTAACTAGCGCGTCATGCTGTGTGTTGTGTGATGGAATTTTTCAAGACTGCCAATATTTTGTAACGGTGTTCATTGTCGTACTAGAATAATATTGGTCCTTCATTCTTTGTATTGACTATGTGCCATGTGATTTTTGGTCACCCTCTGAAGAACGGTGTTGATAACGATATGCTCTCTGCGTCTCTCAGTCGCTTCGTTTCTATGTCTCTTTGGATCTTTTTTACTTCAGGTACATGAACAGATTGATCTTCAAGCACTGAGTATAAGTTTGGTGACTGTTTGCTACTCACAGTTAGTTAACTCATCGTACCCCAAGATCGAAATCCCCAAATTTTGCCGTTGTCCTGTGAAGACTGCATTGCAGTGCATGACACAGATCGACCATGATAGTTTAATGGCAGAATAGCTTGGTGCCCATAGGCTCCAAGCTATTCTGGCATCACCCTTGTACTATCATGGTCGATCCTTATCTTGCTGTAGTGTGTCTGGGGTGGAATGTGCTAAGGAGCGCCCTGAAAAATGGTTACGATTTAAAATGCTAACAACTGTGTCAAATTGTAAGGATTTTAGGACAGAACTGGAGACGATGTGGTTCTCCTATGTTAAGTCTCATCACCAAAATCTTAAAATTGGCCCGAGTAGTGCTTATTGTAAATCTTGACCTTAGTGTTCTGAAAACATTTGAGCACCACCCAACAGCAAGAGGTATAGATCCTCATGAGCCCCCGCAATTGCGGGGGCTCATGAGGATCTATACCTCTTGTTGACATCACTTTGAATCGATGTTTTTGGGACAGCGAGGGTTTTTTAGGGGGGCGTTGAATTAATGAATATTTCAGAAACACAGTCTGCATCAGCTGACACTGAACGCGTTAACTGACTGTGAGTGGTATGTATCGACATTGATGGCTCAGGGGCAGTGTCTGAATTGCCTCCTTAGTTGTCAAGCTTATCAGGCACTATTTTTGGTTGGGGCACCTTGCAGTTGAGCTGTCTTGGTGTAACCTTCTCATGCTCGGCACAGGAAGTAAAAATGATGCATATTTGTTCTTCTCGCGGGCCTAGAAAGCGTGTTGGTCTGTGTTTTTGGACTTTAATTCCCATGCATTTGGTCTGTTATTTTAGACCTTTTGGCATAGAGCCGAGCATAGAGACGCAAGGCCCAAAATCACAGCCCAGCACTCAAGTACAAATAAACAATTTCCAGAAATCAGCAGTTTGTCAAAATTGCACGCAAAGAGTGGATTAACTCGTTCGCGGCAAGCCGCATCCGGATGCACTGCATAAGCCGCACATCCGGATGTGGCTGGCTGCGAATGACTTAGAAGCCCGGACTTGGCATGTTGCATCAGGCATGAGAATTGCCAAAGCTAAAAACAGCTGAAACTAGGGGGGTCCGGGGAAAAAAAACAAGCGATGAAAATCTGTGCAATCTGAGCATATTTTTGGAGGAATGTAAAATTATTTTCACGGAAAACCGCGGATCCGAGGACAATTCCCATGCCTGTTGCATGGAAACGGTGCAATTTAGCCCTGTTCCTCATTCCCGAACAACTTCTATTGAATGATTTTCTGTCTGTCTCTGGTTTGCTGTCCGTCTTTCCTTGTCTCGTCTGCGTGTAACTTATCTGAACTTGTTTTTCACCTCAGCCACGGGCCCCTTACCTCAGCTGTTGTCAAACTGGGGCCCCACGGCTGGCGTGTTTATGCAGATCTAAATGAAAACAGCATTACTCCTACTTCCCCGACTTTCTTTTCCACCATTCCCTCTGTCTGCAAGAGGCATAGCGTCACATCAGCCCCTGCAGCTGCAGAGGCTGATGTGACTCTGTGCCTCTTGCTAGGTGGAGATCGGCTTCATTTATATCCTGATATTGAGTCGGCTTGCTTGAAAGCTAAGACTGCCATTAGATGCTTCAAGCGCCTGTCATGTCACCCCTTGAGTTTTGCCAAGTCATCAGGAGAATGGCATTGGGGTGGCAGGATTGATTTTTCTCTAAAAGTACGCTTGGCTCACACTGCAAACATCAAACAGACAAGTATTCATGCTGACTGACTGATGATGAAATTGTTTGATTTCAGAATGGGATGAAATTGTTTCATTTCAGAATGGGAATAATTTGCACAGTTTTGAATTACTTTTTACACCACACAGTCAATGTAAATGGCAAGCGTTCACATTGACTGTGTGGTGTAAAAAGTGTTACGATGTAGTGTCAAGATACGGTTATGTGGCACGGTTTTTGCTGGCCTGTGTAAACTGAACTGGCAAGTACATGTCTTAGTTGTGACCTGCCGGTGTGAAAACGTGGCCAGTATTTGAATGTGCATTTGCACAGTATTGTATGAATCAAGCTGGCGAGTCATGTTGACTGTTGGGTGTAAAAAGGTGTTGGCCTTGGAACATGTATGATTTGCACAGTTTTGTTTGCTGCGGTGTCTATTCAACATGTTTCGTCTTTCTCCTGTCTGTGTGGTAAATTCTCACCCAGCTCAGTATTTTTGTGGATCACTGTTGAAATGTATGGACCAAAGACTTGTGTGTTGTTTTCTCTGTGAATTGCAGATCAAAATCATCAACGTTTGAACAATGTATATCTGTTGTCTGTGGAAAATTAGACTGTACTCTATCATTTTCAAGGTAGTAAAAGTTGTTCAACTCCAAAAAATAATTTGTGTGCTGGTCTGTGATTGTGTACATTACGGCTTAGAGCTGTAAAGTGCAAAATACAGAGCAACACATTCATGTTAGCTTGAATTGGTTGTGCGCTGACTGTTCATTCCCAAATGGAACAAATTGGTGGCTAAAGACAACTGGTAGTGGTGGTTAAATGTAAGTAATAAAATTGCCTATTTTTGATGAAGGAACATATTTTCATGAAGACATCACAAATGGGTAGTACGACACCCTTTTGTCCGCGTTTGTCGTTTGGTTCTCTTTTCAGACTACTGGGAACATACTATCCATTCATAATTCTGTCGACTCACTCTTTTAGTTATTTTCTTGCGATTTTAGACTGACTGCACGCACTGAAGTGAAAAAACCCAATTAACCCGTCAGCTGTCGGTAGCACTTGTCAAGGCGAGTCTTGCAGGAATCGCCTTAACCCATAGTGCCCCGATGTCCTACAGCAGGATACTGACAGTGCTGTAGTGTTCTGTATTTTTTAAAATTATTTAATTTTTTGTTTTAAACCCATTTCGCCCCCATTGTTGCGCTGTCTTTCCATATAGTACGCCACAGCGGCGCAGTAGCTGACACAGCAAAAAAAAAAGTTGCTGAGCAGCAGGCGGAAAATTGCTTTGTGTATTTCCATATAGTGGCGCGACAGTGGCATCACACCCAGATTTAAGTTTAGAATTGTCGCGATTTGTTGTCACTTGCTGAAAGCCATGCGCCTTTCACAGCAGAATAGCAACTGAATCACTCCACGGGGCGATACAATTTTGTCAGGCTGCTGTCGCACCACAATCACACAGCTGTCATGATGTGCATTTGGAAACACTCCTTTATTTCTATATTCTCGATTCATGTCGCGGTCTCCACAGCTTCGCTCTCACGTCGCTGTATGGAAACGACCCATTAGTTTATTTGTTTAGGGGTTTTCTGTCATCTCATTTTACATGAAAGGAAATTGCTGAAGAATACCAAAGAGATGGGAAGTCGTTGAACTATTTGCTGAAGCTCACTAACAAATCACTGATATGTGTTTCACTCTAAGTGTCTGTGTTGAAAATTAGTGCATGTACAGTAGACTGTTCAGTGTGTTGAGTAGAGAATTTGACAGGGAGGTCAAAAGTGCAAGTGTATAGATTATGTGACATCCATGTATTTCTTGGACGAAAAACACTTGTTGCGTTTATTAGTGTTTAGCCTCAGAATGTCATGTATAAAAGAAAGGCTGCAGATATTCACATGTAACCCCTTCACTGCCAGAACACAACTGCAGGAGGCATAGATCCTCATGAGCCCCCGCAGTTGCGGGGGCTCATGAGGATCTATGCCTCTTGCTGACAACTCTTTGAATCCATATTCCTCGGACAAATAAAGTTGTTTGGAGCCGAGTTAACACTGATCATTCGGGATACACCAGTTTGAGAAATAAGTGTGACTAAAATAGTTCAAGGGTAGTGCCAGAATAGCTTGGCGCCTCTAGGCGCCGAACTATTCTGGCACCACCCTTGAACTAAAGTAGTTTGTCTATATCCTTATCAGTAAGTACTATAATGTAGCTTGCAAATGGCAGTGTACAAGTTTGAAGCTTTTAGCCTCAGCACGATATGGGTTAACGAAGACTTCGGACACAAAATCTGCGTCCGGTGGCAGAGAAGGGGTTAAAATCATTTGTTTAATTGTTGGATGTTGTTCTTGAATGGAGAAATCCACATTTAGTATTTTCCTCTATAATGTTTCCTTTTGTAGGAGGTTTCGATTCATGTGAACCTCAGCAGCGGCTGGGAGTCGGGCCGTTGAGCGGCGTCCTACTGACCGACCAGCCAGCAGCTGCTTGGGCTCAAGTGTGTCTCTGGCTGACCAAGCTTTCTTTCAGCTGTGCCTCCGATTGAGGGTGTTGTCAGGGGTTTAGCACATGCAGATAAAAAGCACAGCACGTTTGAAAATGATTCAAGTTTTTTTTCTTGTTATTGTCGATCAGTTGAAAAATCTGCTAGCGTTCAGTCTCTCTCCTTGAGCAGCCCGCATTTTTCAGGCAGCACGTAACACTGGCGAGAACAAAATAAATCAGGTGCAATGAAGTACACAGTGCTTTAGTACTTGCCATCAACACAGCATGCATGTAGAGCTCACACAAAGTATTGAAGTGTGGAGTGCAACTTTTTCTGGCCCTCTCCTTGTGTGGAGAGTTATGGTTGGTTGCCAAGTTGCAAAATGGTTAAACGCTAATGCCATTATTTGTGACTTTGTGTGAAGACTAGAACTTCCAGGCTCTTACTGTTATCCTGTTGGCGACGCCAAATGTATGGGTCTGCATACAGTCACAGACATTGGTGTGGGCTTTTGTCCATCTTTTATTTTCCTTAGCAACTAACCATAACAGTTAACACCAGCAAAGAGAGGCCTTGAAAGGGATGCATTCTGCTCGCGCATTTTGGCTGTTGGTAGCACTTTTTGGTAGAGCCTTTTGCCAAGGTGGTTCTTGCAGGAAAGAGAATTGTCCCAATTGTCTACCAACAGCCAAAGGGTGAACTGATTCACACCTAACAAAGACTTTATCGCAGCATTAGGAGGATTCTATAAATATGCACCGGCTGTGGGAGATGGATTGGTCATGAAAGTTGAAGGGTTGTGCCAGATTCGCTTGACACCTAGAAGGTGCCGTGCTAATTTGCCATTAGTCTTGAAATATCTTGACTGGCCTGTATCCTGCTGTGGTCGTTTCAGGGTTAATGTGTTAACCCTTTGGCTGTGGGTAGCACTTTTTGTCAAGGTGATTCCTGCATGAATCGCCTGCACAAGAAGTGCTACAGACAGCCAAAGGGTGAAATGTTTTCACTCCCTTTTTTGCTTCGTCATTTCCAATCCATCTTAGCCAAATTCTTATGTAGAGTCGGATGTTGCTGTCAATTTTGTGAACATATTTTTTTTGCCTTTTAGAATTTAAAACTGCTAATAGTAATATCGACGGTCATTTTTCTCAGCAAAAGACGCTATCATGCTTACCTGCAGATGGTGATTAGACTGCATATTTCGTATTGACCTATTTTGATCAAGTATTAATATGCCACAGTATACTGGAACGTACAGTATTTCTGCGTGTCTTCCAAACTGTAGAAAATCCCACCCCAAAGAAACAGACTTGCATGCACTTTCTGCAGTGCCTTTAAATTTGTTCATTGAAAATTGTAAGTTCATTTAAAATTCAGATTAGGAAATGATGAGAATGTAACCTAGTTTAGAAGTGTGAAGGACTTGGTGGTTGAAAGTTGGTGTTTTGCTGCTGTTTTGTGTAAGTTTTACTCATTGGCTGTTGGTAGTGCTTTTTGTCTAGGCGATTCCGGCAGGAATCGCCTTGACAAAAAGCGCTACCAACAGCCAAAGGGTTAGCATTTGTTAACACAAATAGTCGAGCCATCCATCAAATAGTCAAGACAGCCATCAATGTTGAAATCACTGGTAATAGAACTGCGTCACACGGTACCATATGCGAATTTCAAAGCAAACACTATCAGGCAGGAATGTTTAAGAAAGTGTAAGAGATTATACAGAGTATAACATTGGGCAGGTGAGTATGGCCATCTCACTGCAGGAAAAGTATAAGAAGCAGCTGATTATCGAAAATGTTTTGTAGAGCCGATTTTGTTGGGTATTCCTAGATCTATAAAATAAGCATAAACTTAAGTTTTATGCATTGAAATTAACAAAGGTGACTGCCGTTGTATGCAAGTAAGTAATGTCACATTGAAACTACACGCATTGATAATGTTGCTGGATTGGTCAGGAGTCCATTAAAAACTAGGCAAACGGTGGATAAAATGCCTGGACAAACGTGATTTCTGGGCTCGAAGCCCGCCGTTTCTGTTAAAACCCATGCAGTTTTGACTTGCTTCTGAATTTCGAATATCTTTTGGCCTACACGCATATCCTGGTCTGTAATTTATGAATCTTGCCATCTTAAAAATGATAGCTGGTCTGTGATTTGGGACCTAACATCTTTTAAGCCGTAAGGTCCAAAACCACCACCTGTTTTTCTCATGATGGGTTCTAACCCGTCTTCACGCTTCTCACTGACGAGTATTTGATCCTTGGTTGAAGCGTAGGAACACACTCTGTGCGCCATTCCTTGCTCCTCGGCATATACGTCTCATTCGCAGGCTTTTTTGGATCTCTCTTTCACCTGAGGATGGTTTTATTCTGAAACAAAATGTAACCCTTTCGCCGTTGGTAGCGGTTTCCATCACAATGATTCCTGCAGGAATCGTGACAAAAACTTCTAGTTCCTATCGACAGCCAAAGGGTTAACCCATTCAGCCCTGACCCACTAAAGCAGGAGATGGATCGACCATGATAATTCAAGGGTAGTGCCAGATTAGCTTGGCGCCGACAGGCGCCAAGCTAATCTGGCACTACCCTTGAATTATCATGGTCGATCCATCTCCAGCAACAGGTGCATAGTCGTCGGATGACGCCTCCAAAATTTGGGAAATACGTGCGTCAGGCTGAATGCGTTAAATACTCCTGTGCAATGATGGCTTTTGCATGTTCACAATAAGAGAGCTGGTACAATTGCTGTTCAGTGCACTTTTAGACACATTTAGATTTGCGGTGTACTTAAGATGTACGTATAACTCCCTTATGCACGCAGCGCCCTGTACTGCGAACGGTACGGATGGTCGCATTTACTAAGGGTGTGGTCACTCATTGGCTGACCGGTAGCGCTATTCGTCGAGGTGATGGATCACCTCGACAAAAAGTGCAACCGACGGCTGAATTGTTAATCTCCTACTTTGACATGCTGCACGTTGTTCTGATACTTCTGTGAATACTGAGACTGAAGTTTACCTCATGTACAGTTGGATTCTTGTCGCAGCGGAGTAGACTATTAGTTCCATGTGATTGTACTTAATTCATGATACTTATCTGAGTGTTCACACTCCCTCCCTGGCTTTTCACTTACGATACCAAGTTCAGAAGACAGGAGTGACTGATAGTTCATGGGTTGTGCCTGATTAGCTTGGAGCCTACAATAGGTGTTGAGCTGCTCGGCACTACTCCACAGAAATCTGAGTTGATAGCTCCGAAAGCACATTGTAAACACGGGTTCTGATCGTGACAGCTTGAGGGTGGAGCCTAATTAGCTTGGCACTTAGGCGCCAAGCTTATCGCTTGGAACCTTGAGACTGAGATACGTATTATGTGCACCAGCTCGTTACATCATGAAGGTGAAGTTCTCAGTTTTTGTTACATGTCCTTTGAGGTCCATGCTACAGGCGCCAAGCTATTGCGACACAATCCTGCAACCCGTTTAGCCCCAAGGGCGCATTTGTTACTTAAAAACTATGTACCAGTTGCAGGAGGTGAATTGACCATAATTAAAGGGCAGTGCCAGGTTAGCTTGCTAATCTGACACTACCCTTGAATTACCAAGGTCCGTCAATCTCCTGCTGTAGTGACTCGGGGCTGAATGGGTTAACTATCATGGTTGATTCACATCTTGTAGCTTGCTGGGACGTTATGGGTTAACTCCTGTCCAGGCTAGTCAGGCAGTGCTTGTGGACCTATGCAAGTGGAAACTTTGGGTCGTGGACTCTCCAAGTGAAAGTGCCAAAAGATGAAACAATGGCCATGTTTGTACACACGTCTATCCACTGTTGTGTAGTATTTCAGCTGTAGTTTTCTTTCCCTCTCTGTTATGTTCCCAACGCTGTTTTCCTTTGTGCTGTCAGTATACTCCCTGTATTGTCTGCAGGGAAATTAATTTGATGTCACATGGGCTAAAAATGAAGTCAAACTGTTGCCGCAAGGGTTTCATGTGAAAGGAAAACAGAAAATAGAGGTTGAAAACCCCTTTAAGTATGAAACAGGAAACACGTGTTTTATGTTTCATGCTTAAAGGGTTTTCAACCTGTTTTCCTTTGGGCTAAAAATGAAAAAGGAACAGAAATGAAAATATGGGAAACTTGTAGGACACACTTTCAGAGGGGTTACAATTTAAAGGCTTGAGCTCAGCCTTTGAAGGTGTCTGCGAAATTTTACCACTTTTGAAAGTTACATTTGACCATTGGATGTGTATGCACGGGGACAGTCTTCAGCTTTCTAAAAAATCCCAGAAAGTTGAATTTCACCGTTTTGGTTCAGCCAGGACGGCCCTTCAGCCCGTCTGTTCAACATGCAAGAGACATAAATTCCCATGAGCCCCTGCGTTCGCAGGGGCTCATGGGAATTTATGTCTCTTGCTGTCCATGGATTATGTGCCATCGTTTGGCCCTAAACCGTTTTCGGTCATTTTTTCACCGTCACCCGTACATATGTACGCTTTGTCCTTTGCAAGTTCTTTGACTTTTGGGATGTTGGACTGTTGCTTGCCTTCTCTCTCCCCTATACCGCCAATCCGGCCCCCCCCCCCCCCCCCCCCCCCCCACCCAACTGATTGAATTTTAGGAGACTGGAAAGTAACATGTCAGGTACACTTGGCACCCGCAATGAAAAATATCTTCGTGCGTCACTGTTGTTCAGATCAACTTCAGCTGTTCTTCAGACTGTTAGAGCTATTTCGGTTTCAGCCGATGACTGAAAATTGTTCCTAGAATATTTGATTCACTCCCCCCCCCCCCCCCCCCCCCCAAAAAAAAAAAAAAAAAAAAAAAAATTCCGATTGCAACAGGTATGCATGTTTACTCCCTCCTTTGCTGCTGAATCATTTGCTTAGTTTTTGTAATTTCTGTCATGCCTCTCTCTGTGTCCTTGTTAAACTGCTATAAATCCAGCACAGCTCGAAAGTAATTGATGTAGATGATTATAATATTTGTTATAAGTGAGTCAGCAAATGCACGTATTTATAGATAACCGGCTCCCGCGGCATAGACACGTTCTAAGTATGTCTTTCTTTGCTGTTGGGAGTGTCAGGCATTGTACAACCAGCCAACAATCCCTCTGTATAAAAACATTGACAAGCCTGGGCAGAATACGGTAACTTTGGAGTCATATTTACCGGTATATATTTGTGTATCGTTACACTGTCATTTGCGTTGCTCTATTTTGGTTCCGAATTTTTAGAGCTAGAGGAATGTCTGCACCGTAATCCATTTTGTGGTTTACTGGTGTGCGTTGACCGAGGCCTTTAACACATTCTATCCCAGGAGACCCCAAATTTTGAAGTTGCCCTCTGAAGGACTGCATTACAATTCTAGAGACAGATCGAAGATGATAGTTGAAGTGTGGTGCCAGAATAGCTTGGCGTCTATGGGCGCCAAGCTATTCTGGCCCCACACTTGAACTATCATGTTCGACCCATGTCTGGCTGTGGTGTGTCGGGGCTGAATGAATTAAACTAATTAAATCACTTTCTGCAGTAGTTTAAACGTAGAAAGATGTGGAAACGGAGATAAATTTCATCCAGTGTTTAAATAATTGCCATCGACTGAAGCTTCACAGTCTGTTTACAATCTCATGAAATATAATTTGTCACAATTTGATTGAAAGTGATCGAGGCGTCACCACCCACTTACCAAAGAGTGTCAGGAGGTCCTAAATGTGGGGAACTTGTGAGAATCTAACATATCTCTTTCTGACTTGATGTAGATTCGTTTCCTAAGGCTATCCCGCGTTAGGTCTGCCATGTTCTGATGTCGCCTCGAAATTTGATTTGTTGATCTTAACTCGTTCAGCCCGGCGCACGTATTTCCCAAACTCTGGAGGCATCAGACTGTGCACCTGTTGCAGGAGATCGATCGACCATGGTAATTCAAGGGTAGTGCCAGATTAGCTTGGCGCCGACAGGCGCCAAGCTAATCTGGCACTGCCCTTGAATTATCATGGTCGAACCATCTCCTGCGGTAGTGCGTCAGGGCTGAATGGGTTAAACTGTTACTGCGGAATACTGTGTATTTCAGAGGCAGTTTGTTTTTTGTCATTTGTGTGGTCTGTGGCTTTGAACTTTTACCACCTAAAAGCATAGGGTCCAGAATCGCAGACTAGCGCAGAGTATTAGTTACATTATAACTATATTTATTTTTTCTTCTTTTTTTCCCCTCAATTTATGCCAAGGTTTAAGAAAGTTAAAATGGGGGCTGGATCCAAATGATATATCCATGTTAATTCATTCTGTATTCAATACGCACTTTTAGTATGGATTACACAAACTGCTAGGTACGTTTTGATTGGTTGTTTGCTTTTATCGGTCAGTTTTGTTGTTATACAATGTACATGCATTTGCATTGCTTAGTGTATTAATTTGCGTCATTTCTCGTGGTATTTGTACGATTATCATCCTTGGATTGTTGACATCAGTTTGATGTTTTTATTCCACTTTGTTCATGTTAGGTTTATTGTTACAAGTGTTGAGTTTGTGTGCGTGTTTATGATTTTAGTATCTGTGTGTGCTTGAGAGACAGAAGTTCTTATTTTCCATTCAGTGTACTGTTTTTTACTTTGTTGTATTCATTACGTTTGGTCTCATTTTTGGGTGTGATTGTTTCATAAAAAATAATAGTCGGTTTCTAAAATTCTTGAAAAGGTTACTGCAAAAGAAGTTGCCGTTCAGCGTCATCACAAAGCCACCTTGTGTTCTGTTAACATTCATTGTTTAGGTTATTTTTGTATCTGAATTTCTGTACACTGGTTCTGGAATGTAGACCTGTAGAAACACGTCAACCCAACTTCAACCAGGCTCAGCTTGGGTTGCATGTGTAAACAGTTTCTTTATCAGTTGCTTGTATGAAATTAACCCTCTTCATTTCGATACACTACTACTTGAACTCAATTTGACTACGATTGTTCTGGGGGCACCACCCATGAACTAATATGGTTGATCCATCTCCTAATCTGTAATTTAGCCGTTAAGGTTGATACATTTTTTAAGGGATGTTGGCGAAGTTTAGACAAGCTGCGGGAAGCAAAGTTATAATTATGCACAGTAAGGCAAAAATACCTCATGACCTGAGGGACAAATTTTTTGTGTTTATTGCACAGTCAATTCTGTGCTTGCGGTCATTACAACAGCATAGCTTTAACCCATTCAGCCCTGATGCACTCCAGCAGGAGACAGATCGACCATGATAATTCCAGGGTAGTGCCAGATTAGCTTAGCGCCTGAAGGCGCCAAGCTAATCTGGCACTACCCTTGAATTACCACGGTCGATCCATTTCATGCAGCTGGTACATAGTTGTTAGATGACACCTCCCAACATTTGGGAAATGCGGCCGTCGGGTTACAATTTTAATGGGTTAAGCTGTGAACAACAAGACATGCTTTGTTTATGGTGGTTGCATAGAAGGTCGTTTCTTTGACGACATTAAATTTTGAGTACCTGGGCAAGCAAAGCATATCTGTGACTTTGGATCCAACAGCCTGGGGCTTTGTAAAAGGTCCAAAAATCAGACAGCATGGTTTCATTGTGTAATTTGTCAATTTTGTAGCAAACTGCTTGCCTGCTTTTCCTGCCCCAGAAATATTTAGTTTGTTAATCGTCGTGGCAACGTCCTTGTTGGTCAGTAGTGTCAACATGTCTTTGACCTTGTGTTGTGCAGAGCCATCAATGTAAATAAATGTGATTATTATTGTAAACTGCTGTCTTAGTGTCCGTGTGCAGAGGTTGTCAGTGTGAGTGTTTGTGTGTATAGAGTGAGTGAAAGAGAAAGGGAGAGAAAAAGAAAGAAAGCAAAGCGTGCAGTAACGCACGTTTCATCAACATACGGTTTGCATAATCAAAACTCATTACACACACACTCCTTCACTAAAATAAAAACAGAAATGAATTCAGAATTAAAGTACATGTATTCAATAATATCAACAATGAAATCGATGAGATGGAAAGAAACATGCAGTTTACATATTGGATTAAATGGTTCTCAAAACAATCTTTTCGGCATGTAACCTCCACAAAACAATAAAAAAAAGGTCGCAATACATGTATTCTAGTATGGCAGCCGACCATTTATAAATAAGGACGTGAATACTCTTGCACGGTGTGAATGTATTACTATACTAATGGTCAAAACGCAAGGGACACTTTATTGCAGATGCACCGACAACACTACACAAAAAATGTAACAATACTTGGAGTCAGTACTTTGCTAATTTATTCAGCAACAATTTTATTTAAATTTTGAGTAAATCAAGCAATTGTAACATCAGCAGTACTTTAGAATGTTCACCCACCCCTTGTTTGAAAAGTCACACAAGACTGGTCCAGTCAGTAGCGAGTGTACCCACTGTTTGCAGCCAAGCATTCAATTCAGCGTTGACGCATGAAGTTCACCAGGGTTCGGAGAACATGTGGGATCGCTTCCCACTCTTGATGCAGGAACTGAGTCGGCTGGGGGACACCTTGAGGTGGGGGTGTGGCTGCTGACTACATGTTGCCCCAGCACGTCCCAGAGGGAGCCAGATGAGGTGAACGAGCTGGCCACTCCATCCTCATGATGCCCCGTTGCTCAAGGTATTTATCCACCACACGGGCGCGATGAGGTCGAGCGTTGTCATCCTGCAGAACAGCATTGTCGCCTATGGCTTGGAGAGCTGGCTGGAAGAGGGGCTGCACAATCTCATCCCGATAGCGCAGTCCAGTCAGGGTGCCTCGGATGACGTGGAGGGGGTCCTGCCTTCCCTGCTGAAACCTACCCAGACCATGACTGAGCCTCCTCCGTGCGATCCACCTCATGGACGCATCCATCCGTGAATCGCTTGCCCTGGCATCTCCACATCTCCAGGCCCTCACCCTGCCGTCGTTGAAGGGTACAGTGAACCGTGACTCGTCAGTAAACAGAACCTGAGTCCACTGGAGTCTGTTCCACCTCACATGTTGACGACACCAGGCAAGCCGGGCTCTGCGATGAGCTGGAGTCAGGGGTATTCTCACTGCTGCTCTGCATGAAGCCAGGCCAATTATGCGCAGTTGTCGGCAGATTGTGCTTCTGCTGACGTTAACGTTTGCAGCTTGCATCAGTTGACGTCGCAGAGTGTTGACGTGACAGTTCGGTCGCGCAGAGCCGCCACACAGAGGTATCTGTCCTCCCTTCTGTTGGTGCAGCGCGGGCGTCCTGAGCAGGGTCGTCGTTCTGCCCTTCCAGTTTCTTGGAATCGTGCCAGCAGCCTCTGGATCATTGAATGGGACACCCCAACACGTCTCCCAACTTCTCATCCGGAAAATCCATCCTGCTGCCACGCTAGCACCCAGCCTTGATCTACTGGTGTTAGGCTTCGTCATGGTGGCATGGTTAGAAAAGTGACAATTATGCCCCTACTGTACCGGTATTTGTAGCGAAACAGAAGTGCTCAGTGTTCACGACTGACCCCTTTAGCACGTGCATCACGACTTTACCGAGTGTTTCCACCTGCCTGCCTTTGGTACGCTTGCCAATATCGCACAGCTTTTCACAAAAACTGACGATGCTTCACGTGCATTTGACACGTTCATGGAAATTGATGAATTGTTGTCTATTGTTCCCTGTACAGTGGACTGTCCAAGGTCAACTTTTAACCAATTTGGATCGAAAGAACATTGTATTTTATTAGTGTACTTGCAATGATAAACAATGACACAAACAAGTGGGGTGGCCCTTACGCTTTGACCATTAGTATATATTATTTTACAGAACAAAATATCTTTCAATTAAATATTCACTGCAACCCTAATTATTTTAAACATAATCTTCAAACAAATACAAAACTCAAATTCTGTGAAATAGTGTAAATTTTACTTCTTAAAGACTGCTCATCTCAAAATAGTCATGAAAACAAAAATTCCTAGTGACACACTCCATAACAAATTTCAAACAAATCTTCCTTTTAACAACCTCCTTAACCCATAAAGCCCTGACATGCTATGAAAGGATGTGGATTTGACCATGATGATTCAAGGATGGCGTCGGAATAGCGTGGCGCATGTCGGTGCCAAGCTATTCTGACACCACACTTGAACTGTCATGGCCGATCTGTCTCCAGAACTGTGATGCAGACCTCAAAGGGTATATATATATAAAAAGATCGTTTCATTCCCAGGATGTACTGAATTATACCTAACACTAACAGAAGCAGCAGGCTTTGCCATGAAACATACCAGAGTACGTCCCCTTAAAAAAGAATCGTAACACCGCAAAAGAAGACAATTTAGTCATGCAGTTCAAAACGTGACAAATCGTGGTTCTGACTGCCATACCGGTAGTCTATCAGGCGATAAAATGTAAGTAACAAAATGTAGATGGGTAATATGATGGTTAGATGGACTGTCCAGCATGCGTACAAAACCTCGGCGCTAAAATCAGACCTCACCCCCCGCCCCCCAACGTGCCTCGTAGTAAGTAAAGCCAATTAATTTGACAAATAAGTCCTATATACTGTGTAAAATGATGGGGGACATTGAAATTTTAAGTCGAATGGTTTGGAATTTTCAAAACGGCAAAATGATGAGTTATGCATTCAATTAGCCAGGCATATGGCCTACATTTTATACTTTTGGTTTTGTCGTGTGGGTCACATGGTCAGAATGGGAGTCATGAATATGGTGCAGATTGGGAGATGTGAATATCGAGTCGATTGAGTGTGGTGAATATGGCGCAGATTGGGAGTGGTGAATATGGAGCAGATTGAGAGTCGTGAATATGGCTCAGATTGAGAGTCGTGAATATGGCTCAGATTGAGAGTCGTGAATATGGCTCAGATTGGGAGTCGTGAATATGGTGCAGATTGGGAGTCACAACTATGGCGCTGGCGTCCTATTTGTGTGAAGATCGTGTGGATTGTGTGTGTGTCTTGTGATAACCATGGTCATGCATATTATTAACTCATTCGGCCCCGACACACCACAGCAAGTCATGGATCTAGCGTGATAGTTCACGGGTGGTGCAAAAATAGCTTGGCGCCTATAGGCGCCAAGCTATTCTGGTACCACCCTTGAACTATTACGCTCGATCCATCTTCAGAAGTTTAATACAGTCTGCAGAGGGCAACTTCAACATTTGGGGATTTCGTTCCGGGGGCAGACTGTGTAAAAACTGGTTGTCTTGTGTCAACAGTATGAAAAATTCATTTTTCTCTAAAAGGTATTTTTTTCGAAAAATACTTACCGATGACATGACTAACTGGAAGTGTCTACTTACTCACACAATTTTAGCCTAAGAACCTGTTGTGCCCCTGCACAACCCAGGAGGCACTCGGGGAACCGAGTGGCCGAGAGTTGTCTCCCGTGCCTGCCCATCCGGTTCCGAGTTGTACGATAATTCCTCAGTCAGGATACTTAGCTCACCAGCGGCAAGCGGGGCAGGTGGGAGGGTCCTCCGAGTCATGTCATCGGTAAGTATTTTTCGAAAAAATACCTTTTAGAGAAAAATGAATTTATTTTCTCAAAAATATTACCTTCGACATGACTAACTAGAAGAATAGCGAGAAGGAGGAGGGTGCCGCTACCCCAAACACCCCCACGGGGCCAATGCAGGGCCATCCTCCCTGTCGCACACTCCCGACAATTTTAGCTAAGTGCATACCTACGGCGCCTGCGGCGCCGGGAGGGAGTGTTGTGCTGCCGTGATGTCCCCCACCAGAGCGAGGTTGTCTCACTGGCCTGCCAGATCCCGGAAGTGGAAAAAGGTCAATTCAGCTCGCCAGCCCACGGCTGCCACGATGTCCTTGACTGCGCAGTTCCGGTCACATGCGAGGCTCATGGCCATGGCTCGTACCTCGTGTGCGCGTATCTTGAGCCTCTTCACTCCCTGTGGGGAGAGGTCCTGGTAAGCGGACCTAATGACCCAGCGTAGCCAGGAAGAAATCGTCTGGGCTGTTATGTCAGGCACAAGCCCAGAATACTTGTCCTCTTTGCTGCATGTGTATACACCCTCTCGTGAGCTCCGCTCCTCTTCTGATAAACGGAAGTTGTGTGTACCTTCTGTCCAAACTAAAACATTTGGTCAGCGCACTTTTGTTTATCAAGCCCCAGTGTTATGGAATACACTTCCTCTTGAGGTCAGAAACAGTGAGTCTGTCTCTGACTTCAAGAGGTCGTTGAAAACTCACCTCTTCAAGCTTTACTTTGAATAACTGCCAGTGTTTGATGCCTTAGTTGTAGTTCTGCAATCCTCCTTGTTTAGACTGAATGTTAATTAGAATATAAATTATTATGTCTGTCTCTCTCTCTCTTGGCTGGACTTCGCGAACGAAGATTTTATAGGAGTTGCCCACGACGTCTGCAGGCTTGTTCGTGGCTGCGGAGGCCAATCCGGGACAGGCAGGTTCGACCGCAGTGGCTGCAGGGGAAGGTATGGCCAGAGTTCTGAGTTGCGGCATCTCTGTTCTTTCTCCTGAGCCGCTTGTCCTTAAGGCTAGCTCTGCGAGAGTCCTCAAAGGAGACAGCTGCCTTGTAAATAGTGGAGCGCCAGGTGTCACGGTCCACAGCAAGCGAAGACCACTGGTGGTGGTCGATTTGGCAGGCACTAAGTGACTTCTTGAGACAGTCTTTGTATCTCTTCTTTGGTGCCCCTCTGTCACGGTGTCCAGTAGCAAGCTCGCCGAACAGGGTGATCTTTGGTAGGCGATGATCCTCCATCCTGGAGACATGCCCCGCCCAGCGGAGCTGTGTCCGCAGCAGCAAAGCCTCGATGCTCACGGTTTCAGCCTGTTCAAGGACCTCGACATTGGTGACATAGTCACTCCAGTGAATGCCCAGGATGGTACGCAGGCAGCGCTGGTGGAAGCGTTCGAGGAGTCGTAGTTGGCTGCGGTAGAGGGCCCAGGACTCGGAACCATACAGCAGGGTGGTGAGGACCACAGCTCTGTACACGCTGATCTTGGTGCCTGTTTTCAGCTGTTGATTGTGCCACACCCGCTTGAAAAGTCGCCCGAAAGCGCTGTTCGCTTTTGCCAGCCTGCTGTCAAGCTCCTCGTCCAGCTTGGCGTCCGACGTGATAATGCAGCCAAGGTAAGTAAACTGGTGCACTGACTTTAGTTCAGACTCGCCGATGGTGATGTGAGGAGGGCGATACACTGTCTTGGGTGCCGGCTGATGGAGGACCTCTGTCTTTTTCAGACTGACCTCGAGTCCAAAGAGCTGGGCAGCGTCTGCGAAGCAGGACGTGATGCGCTGCAGGGCTCTCTCTGTGTGTGCAACGAGGGCAGCATCATCAGCAAAAAGCAGCTCACGGATCAGTTGGTCTAGGGTTTTCGTGTGGGCCTGCAGTCGTCTGAGGTTGAACAGGCTGCCATCGAGACGATACCTGATGTACACTGCATCGTCATCATCGAGGTCCACTGTGGCCTGCTTCAACATCATGCTAAAAAAGATGGTGAAGAGGGTCGGTGCCAGCACGCAGCCCTGCTTTACGCCGTTGAGAATGGGGAATGGTTCTGAGAGGTCATTGTTGAGTCTGACCTGACCTTGCTGGTCCTCGTGTAGCTGGACAATCATGTTGAGGAACTTTGGGGGACAGCCAAGTCACTCCAGGATCTGCCACATGCCTTGCCTGCTCACAGTGTCGAACGCTTTTGTTAGGTCGACAAACGTTACGTACAGCCCTTTGTTCTGCTCGCGGCACTTCTCCTGTAGCTGTCTCAGCACAAAGACCATATCGGTGGTGCTCCTGTTTGCTCTGAAGCCACACTGGCCCTCAGGGAGTTGGTCTTCAGCGATGGCAGGTACCAGCCGATTCAGGAGCAGCCTTGCAAGGATTTTCCCAGCAATGGACAGCAGTGTAATTCCCCGATAGTTGGAACAGTCAGACTTCTCACCTTTGTTCTTGTACAGGGTGATAACGACTGCATCACGGAGATCCTTTGGTAGTGTTCCTTCCTCCCAGCAGCAGAGAAAGAGGTCATGGAGCTTGTTGTGCAGTGCTGTGCCTCCATGTTTCCAGATCTCTGGCGGTATTCCATCAATGCCTGCTGCTTTGCCACTCTTGAGCTGGTGGATGGCTGTGAGGGTCTCTTCAGCGGTGGGCGGTTCGTCCAATTCAACTTTTACTGGGAGCTGTGGGATTTGTAGGACGACTGCTTCTTGAACAGTGCGCTCAGCGCTGAAGAGGCTCTGAAAGTATTCCGACCAGCGGTTCAAGATGGAGGTATTATCTGTGAGGAGTGCCTGGCCATTCGCGCTTCGCAGGGGACTTTGTACCAGGTGCCTGGGGCCATACACTGCTTTCAATGCTTCGTAGAAGCCCCTGTAGTCACCATTGTCTGCGCAAAGCTGGGTCCTCTGTGCAAGTCTGGTCCACCACTCATTCTGGAGATCTCTGAGCTTGCGCTGGAGACTGCTGCAGACGAGGCGGAAGGCAGACTTCTTCACAGGGCAGGAAGGCTGGGCTAGGTGGGCCTGATGGGCGGCTCTTTTTTTTGCTAGGTGTTCCTGGATCTCTACATCGTTTTCGTCAAACCAGTCTTTATTCTTCTTTCTAGCGAAACCCAAGACTTCTGCAGAGGATTTTGCAATAGCAGTTTTCAGTACTGCGCACACTGCACTCCACCAAAAAGCTCCACCGCGCAGGCTTTAGGAAACGTCCACGGACCATGACACTGACCATTCCAAGTCCTGTAGCGATGGGCGAGGGGCGAAACGGCAGGTGAAAGATGTCACTGGAAGCCGCAGTCTCAAACCTGCATGCAGGCGGTTCAGGATATTGGTCGCCTGATGTTGACCTGGGGATGACAACATCACTCGGCACACCCTGAACGACCAAGCAGCCTTCTCTAGGGACAGCACTGCTTGCTCCACACGGAGAGGGGCCTAGAAAAGGTGGCCTAACCAAAGCTCGTCCCCTCGCAACCCCAGTTGGCTAGCCGCGGTCAACGGGCATCTTCTCATGCGGTCAAAAAACAAGAAAGAATAACGGATCCACTCTGATGACGACCACGACCGGACTCAACGTAGCATGCTGGAACATACGAACCATGCTCGACAAAGCAGACAGCGGACGCCCCGAACGTCGCTCCGCCCTCATTGCCCATGAATTGCGGAGGTTAAACATTGACATCGCCGCGCTCAGCGAAGTACGCCTTCCGGACGAAGGCAGCCTCCAAGAACTTGGCGCTGGCTACACCCTCTACTGGTCAGGCAGGCCTGCATCAGAAAGACGGCTCTCAGGCGTGGGTTTCATGGTCAAGACCTCCATTGCGACTAAGCTGGAAAACCTACCAACGGGTCATTCAGACCGCATCATGTCCATGCGCCTCCCACTGAGACACCAGCAACACGTCACCCTTCTCAGTGTGTACTCCCCAACCCTCTTGGCAGAGCCTGCTGAAAAGGACAAGTTTTACACTGACCTGCGCAGCCTCATACAGAGCACCCCTGCAGACGACAAAGTCATCATCCTTGGCGACTTCAACGCCAGAGTGGGCCAGGACTCTGAAGCCTGGAAAGGAGTCCTCGGCAAGCATGGCGTGGGGAACTGCAATGACAATGGCCGCCTACTGTTGGAGTTCTGTGCAGAGCAGCAACTGGTCATCACCAACACTACTTTTCAGCAAAAGGACAGTCGAAAGACCACCTGGATGCATCCTCGCTCCAAGCACTGGCACCTTATCGACTATGTCCTAGTGCGTCAGAGGGACCGCAGTGACGTCCTCCTCACCAGAGTGATGCCCAGCGCAGAGTGCCACACTGACCACCGCCTTGTCCGCTGCAAACTCAGGCTCCACTTCAAGCCAAAACCCAAGAAATGGGGGCCCCCCAAGAAAAAGCTTGATGTTGCGAGCCTTCAGCGTGACGACGTGAAAGCTGCCTTTCAGACAGATTTACAGCGCAGGCTCAAAGACACAGCGGACCCAGCAGACTCCTCCCCTGAAACACTTTGGGAAGAACTGAAAATTATTATGTATGTATTGTTGTTTAGTTTATTGTAAAAGTGGTGTGTTCGGGCATTGTGCTTTGTTTGTTATGTGCATATGTCATTGTATTTTTATTTTTGTGTACAGATTGTAAAGCGCTTAGAGCTTTTGATTAAGATTAAGCGCTATATAAATACTCATTATTATTACTATTATTATTATTATGTCAGTTCTGCCGGGTTTTAGAGGCAGGAAGAGGCGTGACCATCCTCTCCGGACGGATTTAGTACGGCGTAGGTAAACGCGTAGGGTGCGCACAGGATCTTGGTTCCTGGTCTCCCGGGGAAAGTTCATCCCATGCAGCGGCCGTAGGGTGATCAGGCGCGGTCAATGGAGACCTGGTCTTGGCAAGGAAAGCAGGGTCCGTGAGAAGCTGCATGGAGCCATCCGCATGAAACTGTAGGAAGGCAGGGCGCGCCGAGCGCGCGTGTAGCTCGCTGACTTGGGCCGCGGTGGCAAGGGCCAATAGGAAGCATGTCTTACGAGTCACATCGGCGAAGCGGGCCAACGACAGCGGTTCAAATCTGGCGGAGTTTAGCCACATCAGTACCCAAGGGAGGTCCCAACGCAGAATGAGCGAGTGGGGCACTTGACGCTGCAGGCTGAAGTGAGTCATTAGGTCGGCGATGTCTTTACAGGCGCCGGGGTCAGGGCGGCCGAGGTGTCGGTATGTGTCGGCAATCATGGACAGGTACCCCTGGATGGTGATGGGGGCCAAACCTTGGTCTCCAAAGAGCCAGAGGAAAAAGTCTGCGAGCTGGGGATTTGTCAGTTTGGTGGGGGAGAGGCGTTGGTCCTCGCACCAGGAGCACAGTACTCGCCACTTTCCCTCGTAGAGGCGCCGTGTCGAGGGTTTGCGGGCAGAAGAGATCGCTTCCACTGCTGCACTCGAGAAGCCTCTAGCCGTGAGGGCGTGCCACACAATCTCCAGGCGTGAAGGAGGAGACGCTCCGGGCAAGGGTGGAAGAGCGATTGGCGAGGCTGCTTGAGCATGGTCCATGGCGTTAGAAGCTGCAGGGGGGGGGGGGGGGTCGGTGGCGAGGCTGAGGAGGTCGGTGGTCCAAGACCGGTTCCAGGAGAATGGAGCGACCAGCAAGATGACCGCATTGCATCCCCGAAGCTTGAGGAGAACTTTGGGGACGAGGACTGTCAGGGGGTAAGCATAAGCTATGAGTCCGTCCCAGGGGATGGAGAGTGCATCGATTGCCCAAGCCAGGGGGTCTGGGATCGGGTAGACGAAGAGGGGAAGCTGGTGGTTCCACCTTGTGGTGAACAAGTCGATCATAGGGGTCTCTCAGTGCGTACAGATCATCTGAAACATGTCTTGGCGAAGAGTCCACTCCGTGTGTAGCAGTTGGCCGCGACGCGAGAGGGAGTCGGCCAAGACGTTCAGGTGACCGGGAAAGTGTCGGGCCCGGAGTGAAATGCCACGGTCCTGGCACCAGAGCATCAGACGGTAGAGGAGCATGCACAGGTCGGGGGAGTGAGTACCGCCCTACTTCTGGATGTACACCACCACTGTCGCGTTGTCGGAGAGGACCAGGAGTTCCTGGTGACCGAGTCGGGTCTCCCAAGCGATGAGGGCTTGCCAAACTGCTTGCAGTTCCAACCAGTTGATATGCCGGAAGGCTAGCTCTGGGGGCCAGGAGCCGGACGTCGTGCTGAAGTCCGGTAGTAGGTGGGCACCCCAACCCGAGAGACTTGCGTCGACACACAGAGATAACTGGGGGGGGGGGGGGGGGGGGGAGGAGATGCCAGGGGAACTCCGATAGCCAGCCACGCAGGATCTATCCAACGTTGCAGGTGGGGGAGAAGCATCGGAGTTACCAGTACCAGGGCTGTCAAATCAGCGGAGGAAGGGCGCCAGTGAAACAGGAGATGCAGCTGTATCAGCCAGGAGTAGAGACGCCCAAGGGGGAGGAGATCCGCGGCCGCATTCATCACGCTGAGGAGCTGAAGCCAGACTCTGGCGGGGGCTGCATCCTGCTGTTCTAACTCGCCGGCCAAGGCGGCTAACTTCTGAACCCGTTGCAACGGCAAACGTACTCTGCTGAGGTCGGTGGCGAACTCCATGCCCAGGTGAACGAAGTGGCGAGAGGGCGTGAGATCCGACTTGCCCGCGTTGATCAGAAACCCCAACTGAGCCAAAAGCCGCATCAGCGCATCCCTGTCCGCTGCTAGGACGGCCACCGACTGGTTGCGTAAGAGGAGGTCGTTGAGGTAGTTGGATGTTGGACTGGACGACAACTGCCGAGCCTTGGCCACCACTGCGTCCATCAGGCGGGTAAAAACCCATGGGCTGAGGTTGAGACCGAATGGCAGGGACCGGAACTGGTAAACTACACCGTCGCAGGTGAAGCGCAGGTACCTCCTCGAGGCGGGGTGAATGGGGACGTGCAAATACGCGTTGGATAGATCCAGGCTCACTGCGAAGTCCAAAGGCTGGGCGGAGGCTCTGAGGGCTCTGGCCGTCTCCATGTGGAAGGATGGTGCAGAGATAAAGGTGTTCAGCGCCGAAAGGTCGATGACTGGTCGCCACTTCCTGCCCAGCTTGGGTACGAGAAAGAGGCGGCTGTAGAAGGCTAGAGTGTCAGGGCGCACAACCACCTCTGTGGCAGCCTTCTGCAGGAGGGAGGAGACTTCTGAAAGTAGGGCGCTGGCCTTCCGCGTGTTGGACGGCACGGGGGTCCACCAAGGGGAGCGACGAAGCAGCGGAGGAGTGCGGAAGGAGATCCGAAGGCCGTCGGTAACGGTGGTCAGCCAGCGGCGAAGGGTCTGAGACGTCGGAGACGGCCGAGCGAGAAGCGGAGGAACGGCCAGAGGGGCCAAGCAGCGCTCGTCATCCTGGGAGGGGAGGCGGCGGGGCAGAGGGACGGTAGAAGAAGACAGACCACGCCGAGAGTCCGAACGGGGGCTGCAGCGAGACCGGGGGGAGCCCCGCTGGGAGCGGCTGCGATGACGAGAAGAACGACCAAGATCCCGACGACGAGGGCGGGGGTGGGTGGGGGTGGGTGGGGGGTGCTGCTGGTCGTCTGATGCGCGTGGCGGTCCTTCCGACAAGCATCCAAAGGAGAGCGGGATCGCCGGGAGTAGTAGGAAGCTCGAGAGGGCTCCAAAGGTTCTGAGGTCCTCGGGCGCGTGGCACTTCGTCTCTGAGAGCCGGGCTCAGTGAGGCGGGCTCCCTGCCGGCATATGGACTCCCCGGAAGAGTCCGCGAGCGTGAGAGACGAGCGAGAACTGATAGCGGACAAGGGGCAGCGCGACACGTGTCACCGTGGGCCGGGCTCCGTGAGGTGGGCGCTGTGTGTCCGCGCACTGACTTCAGTTCTCCGAGTAGTGCTGGGCGCACGCGTTCGGCGCGGCGTCTGTTCCACAGGGTCGGCACAATACCGTTTGGTCACTGCTCCGGGCACAGTGGGGGGGCGCCTGGATGGGAGGGTCACTCAGAGGGGATGGCCGATCCAGCCTGTAGAAGCTCCATAAGTGAGACCACCTCAGTTCAGGCCAGGGGGAGTCACAGGCTCGGTCCGAGGTGCAGCCGGGGCAGGGAAGGCAGACCTTGTGGTTGTCCGTTGGCCACTAGAAATCGCCGCACAGTGTGCAGGTCCTCACCTGGCAACTGCAACACATCATACACATGCAAGCGTACAAGCGAGAGCACGTGGCTCCGCCCAGCTAAGGCGAACATTAGAGGCCACGGCTATACTAGCAACCTAACGTTATGGGTCAGGCCCTACAATGGCGACCCTAACGTGCGAAGGAGCGGGAGCGAGGGGCCCCGCCAGCGAAGCGTAGCCTAAGCTGTCAAGAAACAAAGCACAACGCAGTAAGCGCCTAGCCACACCACACTCGAAGCCAGCTAAGAGCACGGGCGCTGGCCCCAGGGGCCGGGCCAAGCTAAGATGAAGTCCAGCGCAAATGGCAGTCAGATATAACACGTGAAGCCAAGGGCTCCAACGAACCGGCGTCCCGCCTGGAGGCCGGCCAAAGGCCATAACAGCTACCTTACCTCTCCGCAGCAGCGGGACTGGGGGAAGGCACCTCCATACCACTGTTGGCGATGGAAGGCGGGGGCGCAGGAAGAAGGGACGAAAAGCGACCGCAGGCAGCAGCGCAACAGGAGCTCACTATGAAGCGCAGCACAAAGCCAGGGCCGGCACAGCAGAAGTAGCAGGGCCAAGAACAGTCACGAGCAAAGTCCAGTACGGGTTCCAAACCGGTCACACGCAGGCAAGACCGGAGGCTAAGCAAACACGTCTGAACGGCGCGAGCTAAGTAGACTGACTAAGGAATCATCGTATAACTCGGAACCGGATGGGTAAGCACGGGAGACAACTCTCGGCCCCTCTGGGGGTTCCCCGAGTGCCTCTTGGGTTGTGCAGGGGCACAACGGGTTTTTAGGCTAAAATTGTGTGAGTAAGTAGACACTTCCAGTTAGTCATGTCATCGGTAAAGTTTTTGAGGAAATAAAGAGACCAATGGGGTGTCCTTTGAAACGAACAACTCCCAACAACTAACGAGAGTGAAATCATGGCTGATAGCCAGCCTGTAACTACAGTATAGACAAAGCTCCATTCAGAATGAATGACTGAATAAATGAATGAAAGAATGAATGAATAAATCATCATCATCACCTACACCACCCCATCATCGTCATCATCAGACTGTAGAGGTTGACCAGCCCAGACCAGGAGGGAGGTGCACCTTGATATGGCGTGAAGTCTGTCAACAATACCACCCATCCACCCTGCCACCACCACCCGCCTCTCCAGTCCTCGGACCACGTTATAGTCTGTCACTATCATGATGTCACGCACGGCCAGCGCCACATCACGGATGACAGCTTCATCATCACCTGACTTCACCACCTGCACAGGCAGGCCCCGTGAACGGAGACGGGTGACCACAGGCAGGTTGTCACGTGGGTTGTAACACAGGATGATGGTGTCACGGTACTGCAGGTCACAACCTGGTCACACAGAAATAACATTAGTAACAGCAACATCAGCAGTGACCCCCCCAAAAAATGGTGATAATAAAGATGGTAGCAGTGGTAGTGCTCCTTATTGTTGTGGTGGTGGTAGTGAAGTTTGACTTTTGTGAATACAACCGATGATGCCATACCTGGATGTCCCACACGGAGTTCCTCCATCAGGTCGGCGATGCTGTCAGCACAACGTTCACAGTGCTCTGGCACGCCGCCTGTGTGACCAGGTAATAATTTTTTGCGGGAACTATCCTCGAAGTGATGTATCTGCCTGACCGCGGGGCCATCTGTTGGTGCAGGGGCAGGGCGGCCATTGTAGCGGGGGACAGAGCCGTCATTAATCTGCGGTGACTGCTGCACCTGCCTGATGACCGCCGGTGGACACCTCACAGGTGTGGCCACAGTCTCCACACACAGACAGGCAGGTATGAGGTCACGCTCCACTGCGGCGGCCCACAGGTGTAGCGCAGGGACTCGGGCAGCCAGGTGAGTGCAGAACTTGTCGAACCTACCAATAGTGTTGATGTCGCTAGCCAGGTCACTGTTACAGAGAGTGGAGAGGGAGCCAGTCAGTGACCTCATTATTGTCAGCAAGTAAACCCGCTGATGACGTATTTTCACAGTATCTGTCTGTGTGCTGTTTGACGTCATCACCGTGTTTTACTTGTCATTGGTAAAAATTAAACGCACTTTCTCTCTCTCTTTGTGTGTGCAAATGTGTGAGTGTGTTTGTCTGTGCGTGCGTGCACGCACACACACAAAATATTTTACCGGTCTTTCAGTATAACAGTCTGTTTAACCCTTTAACATTTGGATTCTTCTATAGAAACTGCTCCTAGTGTTCGGATTCTTTCTATAGAAACTGCTCCTTGTTTTCGGATTCTTTTGTGTTACAACAAGAAACGTATAGTTGTTTCGTTTGAGAGACCATCTTTCGATTGTCTGACATCCTAGCTCGCTGAGATTTGGCATGGCGTCACTATACGTGAGTGGTCATGTCATGTGGCTAGAGTAGACGAGTCATGTCGCTGTCATCTAATATGTCACCAAATCTTGGTGACAAACCTGTATTAGTAAACAAATCATATACTAGACATGCAGCTGTGAGTCCAGAAAGTGAATGATGTGTCCTACCCTATCCATCTCCAAGCTCAGACAGGGTTCCCACACACTTTCTGTTACAAAATTCAAGGGTATTTCAAGGAGACTATTTGCCAGTTTAAGCGCACATAAAATAATTGTGTTACAGAAAACATACAGTTTACTGTATACATCTGTTTAATAATGTCAGTGAGAGCAGAAACGATTTTGCATTAAATACCATTCAGTGAGTTTGTATCATCCACAATAAGGATTCAACGAAAATTTTAAATTTTAAAGATTTAAACAGTCTATTTCTCCACAACAGCAAGGATATTCCGGTATGTGTGTGAAAAAAACCAGTTAATTCAAAATGTCTTTTAAACATGTGCATCCCACAATCTTTCAGTGTTTCTTTCAGTTGTTGCATTTGTGTGTTGATGTTATGCTAGAGGCTTTCCACCTCTTTCTTTTCCTTTGCTTTCCTCCTGAGAGCATTTGACCGAGTGATAAAACCCACTACACCCTTTGCCTCTGCCTCTTCAGCCAGTCTGTCTGCTTTTTTTGTAAGGTGTTCAATGTCTGACTCGAACCGCCTCTTTTTTTGCTTTCAGACACACTGTCTTCAATTGCCTTTCTCTTCTGCCCTGCTTTTGCCTCTACTTCTTCTTTCCTTTTCTCATCGAGGTATTCCTGGTACCTGCTTCTAGCTGATGATGCAGACAACAGCAAGCCATTGCTGATAGCCACATTTTGCACACCATCTGCATTCATGATTTGGCTAATGATCTGCCTCCTTGCCACTAGACTGAGTTGGGAGAGGTTGTCTGTACTGGCTTCTTTGTTGATGGAGAACCCTCTCTCAACTGTTGCCTGGCCATGTGAGAGCAACAGTAGGTGTTGGACAACCTCCCAAACTTCTGCAAACTTCTTTTCTTTCCCAAGGTGCTTGCATAGTAGCACATCTAGGTGCTGGCTTTCATCTTCTGGGCAAAATTGCAGAAATCCAGTGGCATGACAGGAATGTACATCATCCAGAAAGCTGGCATACTGTGATATGAGCAAGTCACATTTGTTGACATCAACTCTCTTGGCCTCCACTAAGACATCCAAACACCTTGTTAACTTCTTCACATTGATTTCCTTTTTATTCTGATGGCCAATTTCCCGCGGGTTCAGGCATGTCAGGTACCTCACCAAAGGGTAGGTCACAGGAGACTTCTCCAGCATCTTTAAAACAACAGCCAAGAGAAAATCCTTACAAGATGCTCAAAAATCTCTTTTCTGTTTTTCTGAAGCAAGATTGCTCTTGATGAGCTATCTCTCTGCTGAATAGCCAACTTTGATGTGTTCAATCCCTAGGTGATTCGTTGATACCTTGGTCGGCGATGCTGTCAGCACAATGTTCACAGTGCTCTGGCACGCCGCCTGTGTGACCAGGTAATAATATTTTGCACTTAGCTAAAATTGTCGGGAGTTTTGCGCCAGGGAGGATGGCTCTGGTTGGCCCTTACGCGGATGTTTGGGTGCGGCACCCTCCTCCTTATCGCAATTCTTCCACAAAGTCATGTCATCGGTAATGTTTTTGAAGAAATAAATTCATTTTTCTATAAAAGGTATTTTTTCGAAAAATACTTACCGATGACATGACTAGCTAGAAGTATAAAATAAATAGTTAGTCTCATTTATGCATTGTTTTTGAGGATTGAATGAAAATAAAGGCTGGAAACCAATGAGTAAGTTGCAAAAAAGGTCGCAAGTTCCTTCATTAACGTTACTATGACATTTAATTTTTTTTTTAAATCGTAACTTTTTTACTTTTTAAGTTAAAAAAAAGAAAGGTTTGTTTTATTGACTTCCTCTTTCCAGTGGTATAAATATTTATTTTTTTTTTTTAAAATTGATTTTTTTCTTCCATGTACCTAGATTAGAATATACATATATATAAATTAATATACTCATTTAAATCTGGATTGTCAATAAAAAAAATTACCTTCCAATTCACATTTGGGCCATCCATTGATAGCTGCAGCAGGTTTCGGTGCCGCAGCTCAGTGATGAGTGGCTCTAGAGATGTCGAGATGTCAGAAGCACAGGCATGGCCAAGGAAGTTTTAAGTTAGGTATTGGGTTTTGATCGCTTCATCACTCCAGTTGGCAGTACCAAACATAAACATCCAGCTGCTTTTTTAAAAATTCCTTGTTGAGACTCTCGTCAAACAATAAAACATAACCTGTTTCTTGCTTAAGATTTTGTTTCAGCAGAGCAAAGAAGTGAGGTGCAATGCCAAAGGTTGCAAGGTACCTTGACCTTGTCTCTCCACATTGAAAGGAGCGCACAATGTCAGTCAGAAAACATAGTTTGAAACAATCTTCCACTGTTTTGGTGCGTGTTGACAATGTGCAATGTGTGCACAATTTCTGCTCTCAGCACATTGGACTTAAAATTAAAGCCTTTTATCTTCGATGAACTGGGACTTGAGCAGGGCATGGCACTCTTCTGACAAACTGAAGACACAAACTTACTTGTAGCAGTTGATGCTGCAATTAATCCAGGGATGGTACAGCTGGCTGGCTAGCTTTTTAAAATTCAAGATGTTTCTTCCCCTTTGCATGGCTGACTAGCGTACTTTTGCCCATACCTCGAACATCAAATGTCTTCTTGCATAAACAGCAGTAGCACAAGTGTTTGTCTGTTTGTACTTCTCTCACCCATTTAGCGTACTCAGGTTTCTTCAGCCAATGCTGCTGAAACGTGCACTTTCCTCCTGGCATCGTGCATTTGATTACACTCAAAAGTATTCAAAACAACATGCCGATCAGCGTCGAGTAGACCGGGCGGAAACAGAAGAGTGAAAATATTATGAAAGCAATGGCGCATGTGTCGACAATCGGACATAGGCCTATTATTCAAAGCAGAATCTCGCCGACATCTTCGCTCATGCAAAATTTACTGTCTTAAAAAAATTTTGCAAAATAAAAGCTGATGGAAAAAGAAATCGTCATTGACAGGAATTTCCTGGGTTTTCAAGGCTATATTTGAAGGACATCAACTTTTCGCTTATATTCAAGGGTATTCAAGGCCTTGAAAGCATGCCGTCAAATTTCCAGGTTTTCAAGGTTTTTCAAGGGCTGTACGAGCCCTGTCAGAAAACAGGCCATATGTTGCTGACTGGGTCACAGACTGTCACAGAAAGTGTCACATGTTCACAGTGTTACAGGTAGGGTCACATGATCACAGTGTTACAGGTAGGGTCACATGTTCACAGTGTTACAGGTAGGGTCACATGGTCACGATGTTTGTTTTCCAATTTGGATGCTTTTGTTTCTCAAAAAATATATCCGAGATGGAGGGAGAAATAAAAGGAAACATTCTAGTGGTCTGCTACTGTTGCAGATTGTGAGTGGGACCCGTTGCTTACACTAACTCCTGCACTTGTATCGCCTGCGCAGTTGACAGCCATTTTGACAAAGAGGCCATGAGAGGAAAGTCATCCTTTGGGCCATTGTAAGTGTTTAAATCTGCATCAAAGTGATCTTCAAAGTTGGTATCTGATTCAAGTAATTATTGTCTTTTGTATTTTTCAGCATCTCTCAAAATATCACGTCTGTATAGTCAGGAATATCGCCCCCATCGCTGGTATTCGCCATTTTCCCACGGTCCCATTTGTGAATGAACATAATGTGGTCAGTTCCAGACTCTGTACTACACAAACTGGAGGGTGTGTGCATGTAAAAGTAGCTGTAAGATAGGATTGGATCCCCTTGGGTTTCCCCAGGAGTGGTTGGTTCTGTTTGGGAAGCCAGGTGAAGGCCACAGAGTGATGGAAAAAGCCCTAGTCATGTACTCCCGGAATGAACTGTAGCGGCCGCTTACCCAGCTGCAAGAGGAATAGATCCTCATGAGCCCCCGCAGTTGCGGGGGCTCATGAGGATCTATGCCTCTTGCTGACGCCGAAACGAATGCTAAAGGGTTAATATACGTCACCAGTGTCCTGTCACCACAACTCACACACAGTAAAATTTACCTGCCGTTAAAGGCTTCATCAGCGATAACGAAGAGCTCCCCGTCACGCACGGCTGACGCCAGTTCCTCCACAGCGGCCTCCACGTCTTCCTCGTCATCTTTAAAGTCATAGAAATGGGTGCAGACCCGCGGCCCGGACGCTGGTGTTAATGTTGATGGTGCTGCTGATAATGGTGATGCTGATGTAGAACCACCTCCCAGGCTATGCTGCAGTTGACGTTCGATGAGCAAGATGGAGGCACGGCTGTGTGTGTGTGAACTCACCAAATGAACGTCCTTTCCTTGGTGCCCCCACTGCATTCCCTTTAGGACGAGAATGACTGTTTTCCCCGTGCCTGTGTGGACAATGGAGGAACAGAGAGGGCTAGATGATTGCATGCAATAATGCCGCTTTCCTTCAAGTTAATAATACTGCACTTGATACAATTCCTGTCTCGTTTTCTGATTCTCAACAATAATCTTGTATGCTCTGACTATCCACACTTTTCACAATGATCTGATTGAGCTTGAACACACAGGCCTATACTCTACACAAACTATGACAGCCTTGTGGCTTGAATCAAACATTTGGAGGGTTCACTGTTAATCACACCTACCCGGCGGCCCCCAGAGAAACACCCGCGGCAGCCCGGGCCTGTTGACAAGCTCCACTTGCTCTGGATAGAGAGTCAGCATGGCCGTTGTCAGTCCTGTCAGTGCCACGGCCTCCGACAGTGTTCTCAGTGGCACGGTACGACGCGGTGTGGTCACGGTCGGGACTTCCAATGTGGTGGCCGGGCCACAGAACCTGAAACAGCAGTACAGGCGATGTCAGTTTGTCAAATAACAATATGCGCTGGCATATTTGTACAAAACAGAAACTTGATACAGTGATCGCGCCAGCATGTTTGTAAACTGGTGCCAGGAGTGTAGGAAAATATTTGTTGCGACGTTCAGGCACTGGTGCTTGCACCACAAAATGTTGCACTTTTGTTGTGTTACAACATTTTGCAGTGCAGTTCTTCTGAATGTGCAGGGCACTACAGTCACGGCATTATTCTACAGTGGAGGAGTGCACATTGGCTTCACGTTACAAAATTTAGTTTCTTGAGATAAAAGCAGGTTAACCTATTTAGCCCCGAGTCCCTACAGCAGGAGATGGACTGACCATGATAATTCAAGGGTAGTGTTTTTAGAGGAGGAAAAATTCAAGACTGCTCATGACCGAGCACAAGGGCACTTGTGTCAACCGTCCTTCACTCCGTCAGTCATTCCTCCAGTTGTAAAACAGAAACAAATTTTTGTATAGCACTGTTTAGCCGGCATCGGTCTTGTGTATCTGTGAACAGAAACTATTGTTCTTGTGTCTAGTGTGTCAGCAAATGTGATGAACCGGCCAGGTATACTGATTTAAAAACACAGTTGAATACTGTGACCTGCAATGGACTGATCGGTTTTTAATACACGGATGGCAATAGCAGTCTGTGGAGTACCGGGACTGCAGGCGAGAAATGCCAGAACGTGACCTGTCAGTGACCTCATTAACCACACTCCTGCTTCCGTCCCCTCAGCGTAAGAAAAATCCAGTAAGTGATACTTACTGTAGGCATGCTGACCCTTAGGCATGCAAGTGTGTTTCATTGGGAAAAGTGGCGTCTTCGTGTTATGGCTGTAGAAACTTTGTGAATTACACAACACACACCGACATCGTACATCAACAAATTCTCGTTCTCTTTATTTTCACCATAACCTGCTACAAGTGTAAGTCATAATGTTGTCATGTTTGGTATCAGTGTGTAGGTGAAAATTTCAACTTTTGAACGATGTTGCTTTCACAGCAGTCAATTTAGGCAGAGATGTGTTATAAATAAAAACCTGTAGGTAGTTGTTATAGCGGCAGAGCGCCGATCATGCTATAGACAGTCATGTACCGCACAGTAGCAGGTGCGATATAAATAGAATGAGCGCGCAAGAGTGGAATTTGACCTTGCCGCGCCGTTTCTCTCTGGCAGCTGGAAGCGAACTGTCAGCTATGGTAAAGGCATGTGTTCTCTTCTGTTCACTGTCTTCTTTAACAGCGGCAACAAATATAGTGCACATTAATACAGAGGGAAATTAATAGTGCACAATGATACAGAGACAACAAATAGTGCACACTGATACAGAGGCAATACATGTGGCACATTGAAACTACTTAGAAGCAATAAATAGTGCACATCGATACCCAGAGGCAATAAATAGTGCACATCGATACCCAGAGGCAATAAATAGTGCACATCGATACGCAGAGGCAATAAATAGTGCACATCGATACGCAGAGGCAATAAATAGTGCACATTGATACCCAGAGGCAATAAATAGTGCACATCGATACCCAGAGGCAATAAATAGTGCACATCGATACGCAGAGGCAATAAATAGTGCACATCGATACGCAGAGGCAATAAATAGTGCACATCGATACCCAGAGGCAATAAATAGTGCACATCGATACGCAGAGGCAATAAATAGTGCACATCGATACCCAGAGGCAATAAATAGTGCACATCGATACGCAGAGGCAATAAATAGTGCACATCGATACCCAGAGGCAATAAATAGTGCACATCGATACCCAGAGGCAATAAATAGTGCACATTGATACACAATTCTCTACCCCAGCCTGTGTGGTACATTAACAATCTAACCCGTTCGAATAGACAAATGTACATGCACTGCCAAATGTAGAGCCCGCATGGGAGAGCGCTTTTAGCCGAGTGTTTCACCAACACCCACACGACCACAAGGACCTTGCAACAACCATCTGTTCACGAGGATCTTGTAACACCCACCTGGCCACAAGAACCTCGTAACACCCACCTGTCCACGAGGAAATTGCAACACCCATCTGGTCACGAGGATCTTGTAACACCCACCTGGCCACAAAGACCTCATAACACCCACCTGGCCACAAGGACCTCGTAACACCCACCTGGCCACAAGGACCTCATAACACCCACCTGGCCACAAGGACCTCGTAACACCCACCTGGCCATAAGGACCTCGTAACACCCACCTGGCCACAAGGACCTCGTCACACCCACATGGCCACAAGAACCTCATAACACCCATCTGGCCACAAGGACCTTGTAACACCCACCTGGCCACAAGGACCTCGTCACACCCACCTGGGCACAAGGACCTCATTACACCCACCTGGCCACAAGGACCTAATCACACACACCTGGCCACAAAGACCTCGTAACACCCACCTGGCCACAGGGACCTCATAACACCCACCTGGCCACAAGGACCTCGTCACACCCATCTGGCCACAAGTACCTCGTCACACCCACCTGGCCACAAAGACCTCGTCACACCCACCTGGCCACAAGGACCTCGTAACACCCACCTGGCCACAAGGACCTCGTCACACCCACCTGGCCACAAGGACCTCATAACACCCACCTGGCCACAAGGACCACGTAACACCCACCCGGCCACAAGGACCACATAGCACCCACCTGGCCACAAGGACCTCGTATAGGTCAGGAGACATGTTTTCGTCTGGGCCGTGGTCCGTCACCGCCTGTTGCCACCACACGCTTGATGATGATCCCATGTTGTCCTGACAGAGGCAGCAGGACACGGCGGTATTTGTATATGGCGCTTCCAGACAGTCACACAGGGCCTGGTACACACACACACGAGAGTTGCATAGAGCAGTTATTAATCACTAACTGAGCAGCACATATGTCTTAATTACCAACCATTGTGGATTTGCATTGTTTTATCTCTCTTAACACCAAGGCTGCATTTCCAAACGTTTGGACGCGTTGTCTAACGACCAAGCTCATCTGGCACTGCCCTTGCATTCTCATGATCAATCCATCTCCTGCTGCAGGGTCCCGGGGGTAAAAGGGTTAAAGTGGTATATTAAAGACCTTCTCTTGCCTTTTGAAATCGCCCTTCCCCCCAATCCCTTTTTTTTAAATACTTTTTTTTGCGCTGGTCCTGATCAGATCAGGAACACGTTTCCTTTTTGGGTCAGTTTTATGCATTGTTTCGTCTCATGCATTTTTACCAACCCTGTGCGTGCAAGGACAGAAAACACCAGCACCACCCCAGTACGAGGGCAGGCTTGTAAAATAACATTTCAGATAGTTTGCCATTGTTATCAACGGCAGGCTAAATAACAATGGTACATAAATGACCGATCCACACTGATCTTCGTGACCTTGACATGACCTTTCTTACAGGTCACTGAAAGGAGGAAGTGTTCAAGCATTCTAACATAGGTAAAGGGTTGGTTTTTGTAACTGCGAAATCCATGTTTTCTCCAAATGTATGCACTTGTTCACACTTTTGTCAACCTCCCGTGACCCTTAACCTTTGCAAGTAGTGAACCAAATTAGTATGTGCATAAAGGTCTTTTCATCAGCTACCTTTTCGCCAAATTTGGTTGCAAAAAAATGCAAGGTTTCGCAAAAATGATGACAAAAATTAAAAGTCTACAAACAATAGTTGTTACGTTTCACATCAGTTGCCTATCTCTTGTGACCCTTGACCTTTCCAAGGGGTCCTCCAAGTTAGCATGCATAGGATGGTACGGTCTACCATCAGGTACCAAGTTTGGGCTGGAAGTTGTAAATATTTAGAGAAAAAAAATCAATTGTTGCCAAAAATGGCTATTTGTGACCTATTTTCTGATCTCTGACTGGAAGGTCTTAACCATCGGGTATCACTGTTCCAAGTTTGGGTCTGAAGTTGTGAATAGTACTTTATGAGGCGTCAAAATATGGCTGTTTTGGTCCTATTTCCAGACCTGCTGTGACCCTTGACCTTTCTGAGGCATTGACATTAGTACCCACAGGAAGGGCTTACCAGGTATCTCTGTACTAATTTGGGTTTGAAGTTGTGAGTAGTGTTTGAGAAAAATTGTTTTTGTCAATATATGGCTATGGCTTAGACATATTTCCTGATCCCCTATGACCTTGAACTTAGTGAGAGGTCACTGAAATTGGTATGCTTAGAAAGGTCTTGCCACAAAGTATCCTCGGATCAAGTTTGAAGACTGTAGTATGAACAATCTCCACGAAAATGCCAACGTTAACATTTACCGCAGATGATGGCAGACGACCACTGGCCCATTACACAGTCTCACCTCTACTATAGCATGCGAGTCAAAACTGACTATCCATGATGATAATGCCTCAACTATTGTATGCTATTGTTTCATACAATCACTCTATGAAACGCAATGACATTGATTCATTTTTCCTTTTCGGCATCTGTAATTGCTTAAAGTTATCTTTGGATTGTACTTTGGCCAAGGACTACTACACACGTGTGTAGTAGTCCTTGACTTTGGCCTATATCATTCATTACCAGTTCCAACTTTGATTCCATTTTGCCTCCCTTCACATGTAGTTACACTTAGCCACAGGTCCAATCAGAGAATATTTATCCGTTCCCTTTAAACCCAAACCACACCATTTTTCCACAAATATTTCCTCCGCTTATTTTGCAAAAAACTGACAGCTTGGTTTTGTGAGATTCAAAATAACGATGAATTGTTTTGCACCCAGTTGCATAAATGTTCTTTTTCCAACTCCTCTCACTTCTGCTGTGTTTACAACCAATGAGAAGTCAATATGACATAATATTTGACCTAATCGGACAGAGGAGAGTTACTGCTTCACACTGTTGTGGTATCAGACTATCCGCTGAGACTGAAGCAGCAGTGCTGTAAGGGTGTCATGAAAACTGATGAGAAACTCTGATGTTTGGTAGGAAACCCTCTTAGAACAGGAAAAATAAACAATCATTTTCATGTCACCCAAGAGGAAGGACCTGAGATCTGAAATGTATTCTTTTACAATTAGTTCTCCAATAAATTTGACTACAACGGTTCAAGGGTGGTGCCAGAATAGCTTGGCGCCTGAGGTGCCAAGCTATTCTGGCACCACCCTTGAACTAAAATGGTTGATCTATCTCCTAATCTGTAATGTGCTAAACAGAATCAAAATTAGTGACTTAATTGGAAATTGTGGTGCGGTGTAAAGTTATGTTCAAACAATTTTTAGGGTGTAAAAGGTTGCAGTTTCAGCAATAAAGTTTATTTGTGGACTTACCATTTGTTGTGGATGGGGAGCATATAGTTACAACCTACAAATGCAAGAAATAGCTAACAATGTGTGCTTGGTGTGAACTGCAAAATGTGTGATGTTGTAAATGCCATGTTCAAGCCTTGAACTTCAAAGTTAATCCTTTTTATCCTGATACACCCATTGCTTAAAATAAATTTGATAGTTCAAGGGTGGTGCCAGAATAGCTTGGCGCCTCAGGCGCCAAGCTATTCTGGCACCACCCTTGAACTAATATGTTTGACCTAGCTCCTAATCTATCTCCTAATCTCTAATCTGTAATGTAGTCTTCATAGGACAATAAGCACATTTTTAAAAATCAAGCTCAAGATGTAATGAGTTAAATAACAACCAAACTGCAATTAACATAGCCATTTTACTTGGTGTTAATGAATACGTATGCAAAGGTACATCAGATTTATAGCAAATATGCAATTTATTTTACTTTTGAAAATGCAGGATGCTTGTATAAACACCAGTTACACCGATTCGTATTCTTGACCATCTACAATAAAACCAACAACTCTGATGTAATTATATAAACACGTTTAAGGTTGAAGTATTCAGATGCACTCTGTTTTCAAGAAAATGCTTTAGGAATGATTTCCTTACGTTCCCTTGGGTCCCATCCCTTCACTAGACACAATGCCTACCCTGCCCAAGCTCTCTTAACCCTTATCATTCAGAATTGACGCTTTTAGCCTCAGTCAACCCATATCATACTGAGGCTAAAAGTGTCAAATTTGTACACTGCCATATGCAAGCTACATTATAGTACTCACAGATAAGGATATAGACCAATGGCTTTAGTTCAAGGGTAGTGCCAGAATAGCTTGGTGCCTAGCGGCGCCAAGCTATTCTGGCACCACCCTTGAACTATTTCACACACTGGTGTATTCCGAATGATAAGGGTTAACATTCATTACTATCGTTTAAAGTACGGTAATATGCATTCATATTTTTGTGTTTTGACAAGATTGTCTCTCTTGTCTGCATATTTAAAATTAAGTGCTTGTTTGAAGGCCTACAAACGGCCACGGATTTGGAAAGGCCAGCAATTCTTGCATCGAACAGTCAAAGTGAGACTGATCTGCGCTCGCGGGTTTTGATTATACACCGTCACACTAAATGCAGCATCATGCCATAACATTTGCTCTTCAAAATCATTTATGGTCATTAGCACCGAGAACAAAAAAAAAATCACGCAGGGGCCCAAATAACATTTTCTTTAGTAATGTCATCATTTGGGTAATGCTTTCTGCACCCATAAGTGAACAGCCAAGCTCTGCATTTGCTGCTAGCCTTTTCTAAATGACTGTAGTAGGCATTCTAGTTTTGTGGACAGGCTCACAATATTTACTACATGTATCTTGAACATGCACCGAGATGATTTAAATTCAATTAAAAAAAAATAAAATAAAATCATTGTGTGGATACATGACCATGCTAGCTTTTTCATAAAGAATGTAACACTGAGACAATTTAGCCATCCTAAGCCAGCAGGAATACACAGGTTGGTTGGTTAGTTCGGGTTTAACGTCCACAGCACCGAGGTGATCATGGACGGCCCTGACGGACGGGTTATGGGGGACAGGGAAATCTATTGCCTATGGAGTACGACCTGAACACTGATCAACTCAGGCGCACTCCAACTGTGCCACTTTGATTTACCAGGACCTTTCAACGGACATGCTATTGAACAAATCCGTTTTTTACCCCTGGATTTCAGGAATACCAAAGTAAAGGAAAGCAAGTCCACACTTTCTTTGCAAAAATAAAAGGTGTTATGCGGTGACGCAATAATTGTAAAAAAATAAACAAAAAACATCACTAACCATGTTATGTTGAATTTCAGGGGGAAAAAAAATAGAAAAAAAAAAATCCTTAAAGGAAAATCTGTCCCTTGTGCTTCACAAAAGACAGCACATTGTTTGGAGTTAACACAGTGGCATCTTGACATGATATTTTGAGTTTGTATTCTTGCGAAGGAAAAGCAGAGTTCCTTCCTGTTATTTTGGCATTCCTGATGGTTTACGCTGGCTAAATTGGCTCGCTATTACAAGAATGGCAAAACCCATAAAAGCGCATGACCGCCTAACTGTTCAAAGATCCACTTCATTAACAATTATCATTCGGAATACACCTGTGTGTGAAATAAGTTTGACTAAAATAGTTCAAGGGTAGAGCCAGAATAGCTTGGTGCCTATAATTGCCAAGCTATTCTAGCACCACCCTTGAACTAAAGCCATGGGTCTATATCCTTATCTGTAAGTACAATAATGTAGCTGGCATATGCCAGTGTACAAATTTGAAGCTTTTAGCCTCAGTATGATAGGGGTTAACAGATGGTTACAAAATACTGCACACAGTTGCTATGGTTCATTTAAGCAATCCAGACCAAAAAGGTGAGTTGCCACATTCCTTCTGCGAATGAAGATAAGTAGCGGCTAATCTCTCTGTCTATTTTGACAAAGGGTATTTACCCATATAATAAATTGTGTTGTACCCATCTTTTCTAAGCATGTTTCTTTCTCCGTTGGGTACTTTTTATGGTTCATTTAGACACAGGACAATCCAGTTCAGCACACGTTGTCTTTATATCAAGCAAGCTGACAATGACACCACTCAGTTTTTATAAACACAACGCTTTCAGTATGAGAAACAGCTAAAAATAGATTGACACACAAACAGCTGCATAGAATAAATAAGTGCGATTACACGTGTGCTTTTGCCGAGTGTCTAAACTGCCGTAAAAGTTCATTCGGTGTGTCGACAAGACATAACCACATAATTTATGTTGCTGAAATGTGTTTTCAGATTTATACGTAGCGGTACTTAAACTAAAGGCTTACATGCATGACCAATCAACATACTAACTCTAACCTTGTGACCTTGACCTTTCCAACAGATCCCCAAAATAAGCAAGTGTTCTAACATAGGGAAAGTGTTTGCTTTTGTACCTGTGAAAGCCATGTTTTTTCAAAATGTACGCATTTTTCAATTTATTAACCTCCCATGACCTTTGTGAGAAGTGAACCAGATTAGTATGCATAGACAGGTCTTATCATTAGCTACCTTTCTCCTACATTTGATTGAAAAGTTCTGCAAAAATCCTGAAGAAAAAAATGTCTACCAAAAAGAAATCTTTCGCTGATCTCTTGTGACCTTGACCTTGAGGGGTCGTCCAAATTAGCATGCAACGGAAGTCTTACCATCAGGTATATCTGTAACAGGTTTGGGATGGAAGTTGTAAATAGTATTTGAGAAAAAAATTATTTTTTTCAAAATGGCTATCTGTGACCTATTTCCTGATCTTGTTACCCATGACCTTTTTGAGGGGTCATCCAAATTGTGACCCGCTCTCACAAAATCAGTCTTAACTCGCATTTTGGATGTTTTGACATATACATTTCTGAAAACTACATTGATTGCTGATTAATTTGATATATGACTGTATGCTGTAGTGCAAAAATTGTAGAAGTTATTAGTGTTTAATCTGTAAAAGCCTCCGGCGACCATTTTGAGAAAACAGCCTGCGAAGTTTCTGTGTGCAGCATAATTGGTGCCAATGTGTGAGCCGATCGGGGGTGGGTGTGGGGGGGGTGGGGGTGGTGAGGGGTGGGTGTGAGGGGGGGGGGGCGCAGTGGGTGTGTGTGTGTGTGTGTGTGGGGGTGATGTGGGGGGTGGGCGGCTGGGGAGGGTGGTAGGGTGGGTTAGGGTGAAGAGAGATGAAACAGAAGGATAAGCTTAAAAAATAGTCACAACTCCGAATGTTCCTAAAGAAAAACGCATGTGAGCTCCAAACAATACGGTAGACTTTGGGATGAAATCCTCATCTGGTTATTTTTTATTTTATCTCAGTGCTAATGACTTAAGTGTAACAGATTTTGAAGAGCAAATGTTATGGCATGAGACTGTATTTTGTGTGACGGTGTATAATCAAAACCTGTGATTGCAGACCATTTTCAGTTTGTTTGTTTGGTGCAAAAATGGCTGGCCTTTTCAAATTCATGGCTGTTTGTCATTCTTCAAACACACACTTGGTTTCAAGGAAGCAGACGAGAGCTTATCTTGTCAAAACACAAAAATATGAATGCATATCGCATACTTACGTACTTTAAACTATAATAACGAATGTTAGGAGAGCTTGGGCAGGGTAGGCTAAGTGTCTAGTGAAGGGCTGGGACCCTAGGTAACCTAAAGAAGTCATTCCTAAAGCATTTTCATATTTGAAAACAGTACAGTGCATCTGAATACTTCATCCTTAAGGCTTAACATCTTTTCTCCATAACGAAAGCCTCTAAGGTAAAGTCCTTATGGCTCAAGCGTATGACCAATTTACATGTATGACCTTTGTGACAATAAGTAAAGGGCTGGCTTGTGCACCAGCAAAAGGCATGTTTTGTCAAAATGTAATCATTTTTCACAAATCTGTCAAAACCCTGTGACCCCTGTGATGAGTCAACTAAAGTATGATACATAGAAAGGTCTTATCATTAGCTACCTGTGTGCCCAGTGTTATTGAAAAGTTTGCAAAAATGTTAATAATAACTACAATTCTATCGAAAATTGGCATTTTACACACATTTTCCAACCTCTTATGACCCTTGACTTTCCAAGGGGTCATCTAAAATTAGTCTGCATAGATAGGTCTTACTTTCAGGTATCTCTGTACCAAGTTTGGGTTTGAAGTTTTGAATAGTATTTGAGAAAAAACATTTTTTGTCAAAATATGGCGATTTTTCACCTATTTCCTGAGCTCTTGTGATCCCTGACCTTTAATAATAATAATAATGAAGAGGATTTATAAGGCGCCTATACATGGTAAGATGCTCTAGGCACCGTACATATGAACAAGAAAAAATTACACAAAAAGTGACAAAACCACATGTAAATTGCACAAAAGAACAGAAAATGACTAAATACATGAACACTGATAGTCAAGATTGGAAAAGATAGGTTTTGAGACTGTGTTTAAAACTGGCACTGGACTCACTGTGTCTCAAGGATTCAGGAAGATCATTCCAGACTGATGGACCCTGGTAAGAAAATGATCTCTGTCCAATTCCTTTAGTCCTTACTGTAGGAATCCAAAGCAAGTTACTGTGGTAGTGGGCTTTTAAACAGACTGGCTGTAAAGGATGAAAGCCTTGCTGACGTCACAATGTTTCTAGGCAAGGTGTTTCAGAAGCTAGAACCGGAGAGCACTACATTTGACTTGTGGAGGTCAGAGAGAGAGAGAGAGATTTAGAGAGAGAGAGATTTAGAGAGAGAGAGAGAGAGATTTAGAGAGAGAGAGAGAGAGAGAGAGAGAGAGTTGCCTCACCTGCTGTACCATAGGGTTGGCATTGAGAGCTTCTGACAGCTGTGTGGAGGTGATATTTGGCAATATCAATGTCTTGGTCACTTTGACTGGCGGCAGGTCTGACACCAGATGCCTCAGCACAGTACCCTGCTTGTTCAGCTGCTTGACAGCTTTCTCTACAACTTTCACAACCGCCTTATTTAAGTCCGGGATCTTGCTGGGGTCTGTTCCCACTGATTTCACTTCTCCTACTATCAGGCCATATTGTTCATTAACCATCAACACATCAAAGTCACCACGTGTATCGTTCTGCCTCAGTGTTTCAGGTCGTGGGAGCAGGCGGATGGCTGCAGCATTGATCGGATCGACATGGTTGTCGAGGTATTTCCTGAACTCTAGCTGGGACAACACCAGCATCACCAATTTCTCCCTCTCGGCCAGAACCCGGATGTAGTCAAGCACCTGCTGCATCGCGCTGTCATCTTTGATGTAACACTTATACACGACAGGTAGCAGACCTGGGGGGACGGGCTGGTCAGGCCACACTTGGGATGCTAGAGGTGTGGCAGGGACCTGAGGGGGAGGGCCACTGGGCTGGAAGTTAACGGGCACTTGCTGAGGCTGACCTGATGCCTCCTGTGGAACTAGAACCGACAGACCGGCCACATTCTGCACATCGTATGGCACTCTGTTGAAGTAAAGCGGGGGCAGGAAGTAGGTTTGGCTGTGTAGGTTGGGATACCAGTCGTTTGTAGACTGACGCCAGAAGGTTTCAGCCGCCACTACTTCTGGTGGTGTTTGTCCGTTACTGGGGCCTTGTGTTTGTTGTTGTCCAGTACTAGGGCCTTGTGTTTGTTGTTGTCCGGTATGGAAGCCTTGTGTTTGTTGTTGTCCGGGATGGAGGCCTTGTGTTTGATGTTGTTTGGTACTGGGGCCTTGCGGGTGTTGTTGTCTAGTACTGGGGCATTCCGTTTGTTGTTTCCCAGTACTGAGCCCTTGTGTCTGTTTTTGTCCGGTACTGGGGTGTTCTTTCTGTTGTTGTCCGGTACTGGGGCATTGTGTTTGCTGTTGTCTGGTACTGGGGCGTTGTCTTTGTTGTCTACTACCAGTACCTCGTGTCTTTTGTTGTTTTCCAGCTTTGGCACCTCGAGCTTGTTCGTGTCCGATATTCAGGCCTTGTGTCTGTTGTTGTGGTGACCACTTCAGACGTTCATGGGGCCAGGGATTGCTAGAGTCTGGTGACCACTGGGGCTGTGTTGACCTAGCACCTTGTGACCACTGGGGTTGTGTACACCTGCCTTTTGACCACTGGGGCTGTGTTGGCCTGGCATCTTGCTGACTGTCTTGTGGATCTTGAGAGGACTCATGACGGGTCAGTCGTTTTGCCAGATCCGACATCGTGGAGCAACACCTGTAAAAGCAGTCTGAACCACTGATGAAATCCAGACCAAAAAGGTGACTGCCAAGTGCGTAAAATGCAGTAACTACTGACAAACCAAACAAAAGAAAACTAGTTTAGAAAGGACAATTACAAGTTTGTTTGTATTTTATATTTTCATCTTAAACTTCTTGTTGAAACTAAACATGCACACACAACTATATTGTGCTAATTATCATGTAATCCAGACCAAAAAGGTGACTGCCAAGCGTGTAAAATGCAGAGAAGAACCCAACGGAGAAAGAAACACGCTTAGAAATGACAGCTTGAACACAATTTATTAATATTTCGGGTAAATACCAGTGTTCGTCTATTTTGAAGAAGGGTATTTACCTGAAATGTTAATAAAATGTGTTGTAACTCTCTTCTCTAAGCGTGTTTCTTTCTCCGTTGGGATCTTCTCTTCTTATCATGTAGTCAGGCTTCTAACGCAGTCCACTGTATTTTTGTGTGTACCCGGCACGTCATTTGGAACAAAAGTTTCACTGGAAAATTAAACTGTGTTGAATTTCTGTTGTAGCGTAAGCATGTTTCTTCATTTTTCTTTTTTGATGTTGATGCATATATCTTTTAACTCATTCAGCCATGACGCCCTACAGCAGGAGATGGGTCGACCATGATAATTCAAGGGTAGTGCCAGATTAGCTTGGCGCCGACAGGCGCCAAGCTAATCTGGCACTGCCCTTGAATTATCATGGGCGATCCATCTCCTGCAACTAGTGCATAGTCATTAGATGACACCTCCAAAATTTGGGAAACATGGCCATCGGACTGAATGAGTTAAAATACTGTCTTCTACAACAATGTTGGTTGGCTGTACATTGCTTAACGTCCCGACAGCCGCAAAACTTTCTCAGGACGTGCCCGCACTGCTTGTGACAAAAAAACAACTAAACAGAATATTGAATGTGTGTCGCCAGCTGGTCTAATACGCTAAATAAAGCTAAGACCATTTAAAAACACACATCCAATATCAAGAGCTACAGGCAGCACAGACAGTAGGGAGAGTTTAAAAAAGGAAAATACGGGTGAATGGACCAAGGGTTGATTGATTGATTGTACATTGCTTAACGTCCCGACAACAACAAGACTTTCTCAGGACGTGCCGGCACTGCTTGTGAAAAAAAACTAAACAGAATATTGAATGTATGTCGCCAGCCGGTCAAATACGTTAAATAAACCTAACACATGGGGCCTAAATAAAGCTAAGACCATTTAGCAACACACATCCAATATCAAGAGCTACAGGCAGTGCAGACAGTAGGGAGAGTTTTAAAAAGGCAAATACAGGTGAATGGACAAAGGGTAGACAGAAACACATGCCCCAGAATAGAGAGAAAAACCCACCCTGTGGGGCTGACCAGGGTGACCCTGGGAACTAAAAAGTAGTAAACCCCACCCAAGTCCCCCAGGGCAGACTCGGGTGGTGATGGACCAAAGGTAGACAGAAACGCATGCCCCAGCCTAGAGGGGAAAACCCACCCTGTAGGTCTGACCAGGATGACCCTGGGAACTAAAAAGTAGTTAACCCCACCCAAGTCCCCCAGGGCAGACCCAATGTAAAGTTGTATGCAAGACAATAGCTGTAAAAGCAGAGACCTAAACACTGATGGGTAAAGACACAAACACACAAATGTCAAGTATACGCAAGTCAATAGTCAATGGCTGTAAAGTTAGAGAAAGGACCAATGATACGCATGTATTGTTAATGTGTACAGTAGGTGCGCCGCATACAACTACATGTATTTCAACCCGATCTGCATGTATCCCACTAACCTACCCACCAAAAATTTGTGTATGTGTGTGTGTGAGCAAGAGAGAGAGANAGAGAGAGAGAGAGAGAGAGAGAGAGAGAGAGAGAGAGAGAGAGAGAGAGAGAGAGAGAGAGAGAGAGAGAGAGAGAGAGAGAGCGCGATCTAGACTCGGTTGGTTGTACATTGCTTAGCATCCCGACAGCAACAAGACTTTCTCAGGACGTGCCTGCACTGCTTGTGAAAAAAAAACCCAACTAAACAGAATATTGAATGTATGTCACCAGCTGGTCTAATACGCCAAATAAACCTAAGATCATTTAGCAACACACATCCAATATCAAGAGCTACAGGAAGTGCGGACAGTAGGGAGAGTTTAAAAAAGGAAAATACAGGTGAATGGACCAAGGGTAGACAGAAATACATGCCCCAGAATAGAGGGGAAAACCCACCCTGAGGGGCTGACCAGGGTGACCCTGGGAACTAAAAAGTAGTTAACCCCACCCAAGTCCCCTGGGGCAGACCCGGGTGGGGGGCGAGCTAGACTTGGGCCACCTCAATCACGCTGCTGAGAGAGATAGTTGGCTGTACATTTGCTGAACATCCTGAAAGCAACAAGACTATCTCAGGACATGCCTACACTGCCTGTGAAAAACCCAAACCAAACACAATATTGAATGTATGTCACCAGCTGTTATGCTAAATAAGCCTAAGACATGCTAGGGACGCTGCACCTTCATGCTAATTTATCGTACCTGAATTTACAAACAAGATGAGGATTTCATCCCAAAGTCTACCGTATTGTTTGGAGCTCACACGCGTTTTTCTTTTAGGAACATTCAGAGTTGTTCATATTTTTAAGCTTTTCCTTCTCATCTATTTCCCTCCTCCCTAATCCAACCTCTGATCAACACAAACCGGCGCACACAAATAAAGACAGACACACGGCGCTTAGAATGCTCTGTGCCCTGGTGTAGCGACAGGAGTTCTGAAGAAGAAGAATAGCACAAGCAGCAAAATGAGATCACTATACTATAAGCTTCATGTCATGGCATCTCTAGTTCCACGACGCCGTGTTTAGGTCATTTGACATCGGAGTGCACAACGTAAATATCTCCGCAAAGAACCATTTTCTATAACAAATATCATTCAGTGAAAGTTGACCTAATACGATTTACTTTTAATAAACTTGAACAATGTGCCCATTTTGCTGTACAGTCATAAATATTCTGATTATTTTCAAGAAATGACTGATTTTACATCCCTAAATGTGCCCCCAGATATATTAAGCCTAGTATAAGAAAGATCCATTTTCACTTGAATTGGCCACGATTTAAAACCTGAAACAGTGCAGGCAACCATGAAGTCTGCATGCTTGACCTCAATATTGAAATCTGCTGGGGCTCTATTTAGGATATTGCAAATGGCTTGTTCTTGTCTTTTCACCAGATTTTTACGACTGTACAGCAAAATCGACAAATCATGAGTTCAGTAATATTAATTAGTTCAATTGGCACTAAATGATATTTCTTCTTAAAAGTGGTTCAGAAAAGTGTTTCTTTGCGGAGATATTTGGGAAAAACATGTGCTCCAATGTCAAACGGCCTATACACAGTGACAAATTTGATGTTTCACGTCACTCGTTTGAACGACATGCAGCTTCTTCCAGGGCCGACTGTTTTCTTCCACACAGCCTCTTCCAAGGCTGACTGTTTGATGGGAGTATAATGTGGCTCCAAAACTTGCAAAAATGAATTAATTATTATTTAAAAAGTTAAAGAGGTACAAAGCTGGCTAATGTACTCATCCAATTGTCTTTCTTCAAACTAGCTAAATCCAATGTTTATAGCGCATATAATCAAAATTATAGACTCTAATGTTGGTCAACTGACCTTCTATAAATGGTCATTTAACTCTTCAATGAGATCTAATTTCAATATGCTCAAAAGAGCTTCTAGACACCCTTTGCATGAAGCATTTCCTTTATTTTCAAGCTTGTGTATATGCAAACTTTGCAGATTTTTCATGTTTACATACATATATGCACACACACACACACATACTGCACTTCACGCCAAAAGTATGTTTAACGACAAAGTTAGAGTAGCTAGACGCGACGTCATTTTAATCTTGTTACTGCTCTGACACAATCTCAGACCCGCTCGCTTGTTTTATGTCCTTTGCATGCTGCTAGCTACGAAATGCATTCCAACCAGCCCCATCCCAAACAAAGTCTAAACACATTTTGTTTCGATCAGTGCTGTCTCTACACTAACTTTGCTTTCTTTAAGGACTAACCACTGTAATATCCCTTTGTGATTTCAGCAGAGAGGCCATCCGACAAGACTGAGTCTTGCTTTGCTTTGCTCAAAATAAACAAGAAAGGCAAAGCTCGTATGGCTCATGTGTCTGACTGATGCACGTATGTATGACCTTTGTGACAGCAAGTAAAGGGATGGCTTCAGCACCAGTGAAATCCACATTTTCTACAAAATTAAGCATTTTTCACACATCTGTCAAACACCTATGACTTTTGTGATGAGTTGACTAAATTAGTATGCATAGAAATGTCTTGCCATCAGCAACTTCACGCCAAATTTGATTAAAAAGTCTGCGAAAACTATGATAAAAACTAGAAACCAAAATTGGCACTGTACACACATTTACTGACCTCTTGTGACCCTTGACCTTTTTGAGGGGTCATCCAAATTAGTATGCATAGAAAGGTCTTACCATCAGGTATCTTTGTACCAAGTTTGGGTTTTAAGTTGTGAATAGTATTTCAGAAAAAAAAAAATCATTTTTAAAATTGTCAAAATATGGATATTTTTTTAAATCTATTTCCTGATCCCCTGTGACCTTGACCTTTGACAGGTCACTCAAATTGGTATGTTTACAAAGGTCTTGCCACAAAGTATCCTTGGGCCAAATTTGAAGACTGTGGCTTGAATAGTCTCCGAGGAAATGCCAACATTAAAGTTTACCACGGATGAATAGACGGTGGCAGACGCACAACAGACAGATGACCACTGGCCCAGAACTTAGAGTCACTTTTGCTTCGCATGTGAGCCAAAAAGAAATTTTAAACGAAACTACCTCTCTTCATCCTTTACACCAGTAAATACAAACATTTTCCAGCCTTTTCCAACACAGACTTAATACTGCCAATGTGCTACTGCTACATAAAATTAATTCCAAGACAACAGAAGTGATCGGACACAGGCAGTTTCAAGGCAATTATAATAGGACATCTGATCTACTGGCAGCTATGTTAGTTGGACATTTTAGCCCTGCAGTCAGACTTTGACCGATGTCTGACACGTAGTTGCATCCCTGCAAGAACTGGCTTGCTACAGCACTGTATAACTACGTTGCTCAAAGTATTCACAAAAATCAACAGGCCATAATTATCACCACAAGTATGGCACTGGCACTATGCATTATTCATATAACTGGTACATACAGGCACATACACATATGTACACACACATACATGTATGTACACACACCCACTATGTACAACACTGTCATGCATATATCCACGTGTACATGACAAAGTATACACAAAAATGAACAAGTGCAGAACCACCATCTGATTGCATGGGCCTGGTACTGACAGACAAGCAATTCACTGCTGGCTTCTGTTCAGCTTCTTGTTTACATTTGATGTATATGTGTGGCAATCAGTAATTTACCTACCAACACACCACAGACTGCTCCCACAGACACATACTGCTCCTCGCATGAAGTGCCGCCCTGACACACAGACACCCCAACGCATGAACAGTTGTGTGTCTATGCACGTGTTCAAGTGCCAAGGACTCACCTTGCTAAAAATACTTATAATTGTATGGGTCGATCATTAATTGACATCGGAGCGCTTGTTTTTCCAAAATACCTCCACAAAGAAACACTTTTTTGTACTACTTTAAGAACACATATCATTTAGTGCCAGTTGACCTAATATGGCATATTTTTGCTGAACTTCTTTGATTTGTCGATTTCTCTGTACAGCCATACAAATTTGGTGAAAAGACAAGAACAAGATGCTTTTAGTACCCTATATTATAGAGCCCCGGCTGATTTCAATATCAAGGTCAAGCATGCAGACTTCATGTATGCCTGCGCTGTTTTAGGTTTGAAACCCTGGCCAATTCAGTCAGGTGAAAATGGATCTCTCTTAAAGTTGTACTGGGCTTAATATTATCTGGGGCACATTCAGGGACGTAAAACCATTAATCAGTCATTTCATGAAAAAAAAAAAAAAAAAAAAAAAAAGTCAAACAAAATCTGAATTTGTACGACTGTACTACAGCAAAACTGACACATTGTTCGAGTTTCTTAAAAAGTAAATCGTATTAGGTCCACTGTCACTGAATGATACTGGTTTTAAGATTGGTATAGAAAAGTGGTTCTTTGCGGAGAGATAATTTACGGAAAACGTTGTGCGCTCTAATGTCAATGAACATACATACCGTGTCAGTCCACCAAGAATAATGTCACCAGTCCCTCAGATGTATCTCATACACCGTGCAGGCGTGACAGCGTGCTTCGAAGATATTGCATGTGTGCTAACATGGATGGTGAAGCAACCGAACCCAACTGAGCCCAACTTGCAGAATCCAACCCTGATCCAAAACAAGCGAAATGTGAAAGCGAGGCCAGAGTAACCGCCCTTGGACAGGGAACCGCTCTTGGACAGGTGGCCGCACAAAGGTATGAGGTCACGGGTCAAAAGTAGAATTAAAAAGGAATGTGCTTATAATGCTACAAACACCCCTGCCCACAGCCAGGTCCGTGATCAGATGCATAAATACTTTATAAATAATTCATAAATCCCTTGGACAATCAATGAGTGAATGTGCATGAGCTATATTCTTTTGGTCGGCGTCATTATGGCCTGTGCGACATACCGACGGACACGTGCGACATGCGACTATAGCCGCGCGACGGTTGATGTGTTAAGAGAGATAAACAAGAATGGCAAAGCCCTGAAGGCTAACGTGTATGGCCAAACCATATAATTAATCTGACCTTTGTAACTTTGATTGGTTGGTTGGTCAGTTGTACTTTGCTTAACTGACGTCCTGACAGCAAGACCGCCGGCTGAGAACGTGCCTGCGGCCGCACTGCGGCCGCTCAGTTGTTGTGAGGTTAAACTGAAGAAAAAAAAAATATTGCATATACGCCACCAGCCGGTCAAGTATGCTAAATGAACCTAAAACATGCTAGGGATGCTATATTTCCATACTAATTTATCAAACCCTATCAGTAGTTCATGTTACACTGAACAAGATGAGGACTGGTAGTCATCCCAGCCAAAGTCAACCGTACGCATGGTATTGCCGCCGTTCATTGGAACTCACTACGTGCGTTTTTCTCAACTTTCAGGAACAAGCGCTGTTCATATTTTCAAGCTTATAAGTCCTTCTGATCCATTTCCCTCCTCTGTAAGCCAACCTCTGATGACTGGCCCAAGGCACACACCGCTGACGTCGGCGCACACAAATACGGAAGGACAGGCACACCGGCAGCACGGCTTCCCACCACTGATTAGTACGCCGGCTTCAGTTGTGGGCTGGAGTAGCGACACGGGAATCACTGATCTGAAGAAGAAGCATAGCATGAGCAGGAACATGTCGTCACTATAAGCTTCACGTCATGGCCGCATCGCTGGTCTCACAACGCCGTGTACACTGTAACAAATTTGATGTTTCAGTCACGTCAATCATCCGAAAGGCCAGCACGCTCTTCCAGAGCTGACTTAGTCTTCCACACAGCTTCTTCCTGGGCTGACTGTCTGATGGGAGTAAACAGTGGCTCCAAAACTTGCAAAAATGAATTCATTATTATTGAAAAGGTTAAAGAGGTACACCGGCTGGATTACGAACTCATTCAGTATCTCCCTAGGGGTTAATCCCCCTCCTCCCCCGGGCCCCGCCCCTGATCCGCACGGCAACGGGCGCACACAAACGGCAGAATGGCACACACAAACACAGACGGCAGAATGGCACACACAAACACAGACGGCAGAATGGCACACACAAACACAAACGGCAGAATGGCACACACAAACACAAACGGCAGAATGGCACACACAAACACAAACGGCAGAATGGCACACACAAACACAAACGGCAGAATGGCACACACAAACACAAACGGCAGAATGCACACACAAACACAAACGGCAGAATGGCACACACAAACACAAACGGCAGAATGGCACACACAAACACAGACGGCAGAATGGCACACACAAACACAGACGGCAGAATGGCACACACAAACACAGACGGCAGAATGGCACACACAAACACAAACGGCAGAATGGCACACACAAACACAAACGGCAGAATGGCACACACAAACACAGACGGCAGAATGGCACACACAAACACAGACGGCAGAATGGCACACACAAACACAGACGGCAGAATGGCACACACAAACGGCAGAATGGCACACACAAACACAGACGGCAGAATGGCACACACAAACACAGACGGCAGAATGGCACACACAAACACAGACGGCAGAATGGCACACACAAACACAGACGGCAGAATGGCACACACAAACACAGACGGCAGAATGGCACACACAAACACAAACGGCAGAATGGCACACACAAACACAGACGGCAGAATGGCACACACAAACACAGACGGCAGAATGGCACACACAAACACAGACGGCAGAATGGCACACACAAACACAGACGGCAGAATGGCACACACAAACACAGACGGCAGAATGGCACACACAAACACAGACGGCAGAATGGCACACACAAACACAGACGGCAGAATGGCACACACAAACACAAACGGCAGAATGGCACACACAAACACAAACGGCAGAATGGCACACACAAACACAGACGGCAGACACACGGCGCTTCCTACCGGTTATACATTCTGTGGGCTGGCGTAGCGGCCACAGCCATTTTGAAGAACTAAGGTGGAATGGCCCATGCCCACAAAGCCTCTTCTGTATGGGCTTGCATGCATATTCCACCTTTTCCACAATACGTTCGCAAACATCATACAAAAATAAATGAAGGAGAACATCGCGCCAGCTCATACACATGCTGGTGATTTCTGTCAATTAAGAACATTGCACTGATAAAAGACTGACGCGTTTGGTGCTTTCACGTCACCGTCACTGTTTGATTCTTCTGATGAAATCAAGGAATCTTACTTCTGAAATTTGTTTCCGCATTGAACTTTTATTTTCGAAAATATTGAACAGGTACAAAGCTGGCTAACGAACTCATCCAATATCTTTCTTCAAACTAGCCATATCCAAAATTTCAAGTGCATATCACTGAGTAGTCAAAATTGCGGAATCTAATCTGGGTCGACAGGCTTTCTATAAAGGGTCTTTTATGTCTTCAATGAAACATCCAATTACAATATGTTCGGAGGCTCTCTTAGCCATCCACTTAATAAAGAATTTTCAAGTTGCCAAGTTTCAAGTTTGTGCGTACAGTAACATCGGACGGAGATTCTCGTGTTTACATACATAAGCAGACACACACATACACACTCACACACAGTCGTCACACACACACACACACACACACACACACACACACACACACACACACACACACACACACACACACACACACACACACACACACACACACACACACACACACACACACACACACATATGACATATATACATACATACATACATACGCACATACGGCGCTTTGCCGCGCCAAAACGACGTTCAACAGCAAGGTTAAAGTGGCTAGACGTGACGTCATTTTTATCAATCTTCAGTGTTACTTCTTTGCCAGACCATGAGCCCCGTCCGCCTGTTATGTCCTTTGCATTCGACGGTGGAGCGCGCTCCCACCAGCCCCCCAATACGGTAGACAAAAAGGGAATAGACTTTTCTGACAGATCACTGAAATAAGCAAGTGTTCACGCGTTCCAACATAAGTAAAGGGTTGACTTTTGAAACTGCTCTCATTCATGTTTTTTTCCTCTCAAAATTATTTTATGCAATTTCACATATTTGTCAACTTCCCGTGACCCTTGATCTTTGTGAGTAGTGAACCAATTTAGTATGTATTGAAAGGTCTTATCATCAGCTACCTGTCTGTCAAATTTGGCTTAAACGTTTTATACAAATGTTGATAAAAACTAACTTCTACAAGAACATAGATATTCTTCACATAATTTGCGGATCTCTTTTGTCCTGACTTTTACGAGGGGTCATCTAAATTAGCATGCATAGGATGGTCTTACCACAAGATATCTCTGTCCCAGGATTGGGATGAATGTTTAAAACATAATTTGAGGAGAAAAAGTGTCAGCAATGGGTATTTGTGACTTATTTCCTGATATCTTGTGACCCTTTACCTTTCCGAGGTGTCACTTTATAATTAGTATGTGCTCCGACGGTTGGTTTATGGCAAACTTTTTAACAGTTGATCATTGACTCCATAAAACCACATCCAGATAGTAAAGAAAGATAAATCACTTGTGGAAATGTTAGACTTTCCACGGAGAGTGCAGTTCATAGAGAAGCAGAAACATAACAACACTTGATGCTTCTGATAACGCTATCCGCCACAGCGACACAAATTTGGTCACGATGCATAATTAAAAAAAACCAAAATGCCCATTTTTACTTTTCTTTTGTGAACTGAAAAACGAAGGGGAAAAGGTAAGCTGAAAAGTTGCACATGCAATATGCACTGTAATGGCCTATTTTAGGAAAAAAAAAGTCATATGTATCGGACTTTGTTTTTTTCTACACAGGTGTTTTCCTATCCCACCCCACTCCTTTTTTTTTCACAAAAAATAACGTTTTTCGACCGGTCACGTATTTGTTTTCATATGGCTGCCTTATTTGTATAACGCTTTGTAATGTACTTACGTTGACAGGCTATGACAATATAGGTTAGAAGCATCCGACACCGCTACTTTATTTTGGTCACTGATTTTTCCCAAGATGCTACCATACGGTCCGAGGCATCCAGAGATAGCATTATAAGCATTGTGTAATGTTCTGTGCATCTACTGTGGGAAATTAGGTTGGTTGGTTGGTTAGTTCGGGTTAACGTCCACAGCACCGAGGTCAGTGATCATGGACGGCCCTGACGGGCGGGTTATGGGGGACAGGGAAATCTATTGCCTATGGAGTACGACCTGAACACTGATCAACTCAGGCGCACTCCAACTGTGCCACTTTGATTTATCAGGACCTTTCAACGGGAAATTAGGGTATTTACCCGACCACATATAGTAGCGCACCTTCATGTTTGTTTATGTATGTTTCTCCTGCCTACTTCCTAAGTTCCGGAGAAAGACATGGGTTATATAAGAGACCTGATCCATTCTTTTTGAGGATGGAAATGATCGTCTTGTTCTATACCTGCGTATTTCTCTGTGGGCTGGCGATTGGGTGCCTGATAGGCGGGGGCAGGGGATCTAACTGTTTGTCTGTCCAGCGCTGTAATTCCCCTTGGTTTGAGTAGCATTATAAGAATCAAAACAGCGATCAAACAGGAAAGACAATTACTGCTCATACAAAAGACTGAAAAAAAAAAAACAACGTTACAACAACTGCCGTTTCTCATATTAAATTTCTGCAACTGCACAGAATATGGGCATTCTGCATAAAATTACAACTAGATTTCAAAATTTGCAACAGTGAAGAAAGGAAAACAAATAGACGTTGGTCAAATTACGCACCACCTTTACATATTTTCTGAAAATATAAAATTCTTTGGTGTATCTTAGTTTTAGGTAGACAGACGTACTTTCTCTTCCCCCCCCCCCCCCCCCCCCCCCCCCCCCGTTATTTCTTTATCAGGCGCTGTCTTCTTTCTGTACGTTTGCTTTACAGGAAATGATCACTTTCGACTGAGTAGCTACTAGTTATAATGCGCGCGCGCGCGCGTGTGTGTGTGTGTATCGGCGTGTGTATGAGGTGGGGGTGTGGGTGCCGGGTGGATGGGTGAGGAGGGAGCATTAGTACTTTCGTTTCGTACCTGATAATTTTACATGCACGTGATTTTCTGACAGCACTAAACGTGTGCTGATCGGTGATTTTAGCCCCAACGGTATAAGGCATTAAAGCCCAAAATAACAGACCGGCACGCACGTATATCTGACTGGACACACACACACACACACACACACACACACACACACACACACACACACACACACACACACACACACACACACACACACAGAGGCGCACAAAAGCCTCACAGTGGGTTACCTACCATTTCATGTGAAAATGGGTTCCCATATTTCTATTTATTCTAGGGCTCTGGAATTGATGCGAATGTTTAGAACTCACCTTATAACTAAGCTCTATAACTTAAAATAAAATAGACATTTTCTAGAAACAGAGCCACTAGATGCCGAAAAAATGGGTTTCTGCCAATAAAGTGGGTGGGTGTGTCTCTCACACAAAAACTGGCATTACAGTCAAAATGGGTGTCTTCACAACATTAGGCGTCTGTAATAAGGTCAAGTTCATGGAATACTTCTTTTTTCACATTCATTTTTTTTTTTTTTTCTTCAACTTAATGTGTATGTATGCATTAACATTCTTAACATTGTATGGTGCAAAAATTGAATGAACACTGGCCTATAACCTTTCGATTATGATTTTTACAGAGGAAATCTTTTAAACATTGCTACGTTTTGTCCTTCTGAAGCAAAACAGTTTATCATGGCATTTATGTGAGAATTCTGGAAATTAAACGACTTTAACAAACCAAAAACAAAAAAAAAAAATGTACTCTCCAGTTTGAGGCAAACAGCAACAGAGCATTTTGAATATTAACCCTTATTATTCGGAATACACCAGTGTGTGCAACAAGTGTGACTAAAATAGTCCAAAGGGTAGTGGCAGAATAGCTTGGCGCCTCTAGGCGCCAAGCTATTGTGGCACCACCCTTGAACTAATAATGCCATTGGTCTATGTCCTCATCTGTAAGTTCTGTAATGTAGCTTGCATATATGGCAGTGTACAAATTTGAAGCTTTTAGCCTCAGTATGATGCAGGTTAAAAAGTGTGGAAAACTATGAAAGACAGAAAAAGACCCAGACAAAGAAACTAACACTTAACTTATTCTACCCCAGACACACCAGAGCAAAATAAAGATCGACCATGATAGTTCAAGGCTGATGCCAGAATAGAGTGGTGCCTATGGTCGCCAAGCTATTCTGGCATCACCCTTGAACTATCGTGGTCAATCTCTGTCCTGCCCTGCAACGCAGTTTTCAAAAGACGACTTCAACATTTGGGGATTCCGGCCTTGAGGTAGAATGAGTTAAAATGACAAAACAGAACACTGACATTAATTAATGAACTGACAACATAGAAATCAATCACTTGAAACTTCAGCCTTTATTAATCACATCAAAGATGCATGCATATAAAAACACAGTAATTGTTTGTAAACACTTCAAATCAAATAATCAAGAGCAGTCAAATTTTTTTCTGCCAACTTTGTGATGAGGAAAACTAGTTCTTGCCCAAGTTCGGCACGTAAAGGGTTACCGCGACTTATGTGCCTCTACTCATAAAATGGAGAGAGAAATATAATACCGAGTTCTAGCAAGTGCGACAATAAAGTTTAGCCGAGTTGGTATACCTCGTCCAGTGCCTAGGTTAAATGCACCAGTGGAGCCAATGTTGCTATATTGGCACCAAATCGGTCGTTCGGACCAGGCTGGTCTGGTGCATCTGATCGGTTTAGAGCGCGTGCTTTCTGCACCTGTAATGGGCAACCTCGGAGAAAGAATCACATGAGCTTCGTTTGACTGCTGCAAAATAACATGAATAAAGAATAAACCCTATCCTATTATATGCAATTGTTGCACTACACATGTCGCCACGTGGCATCCAGATGTAGTTTCCGGTCATGCCATATGGGAAAGCGTCTGTATGTAACTACCGGACGTGCCGGGCAGCTCTAATCAAGATAACGGACCGGCCCTCCGGAAACTGTTACTATATGGGAAATGAGTGGCATCTAATTAACGGGACCGTTGGCACGCGGCAACGCCATAATCACGTAACGGGACCGGCCCTTAACGAGTGGCGGGTCCTAAGTGGGAAGATGATTGATAAGGGCAAGGGTATATACATACCGAGGGACACAACGAGAGAGGGAACACAACGAGAGGAGAGTGAGAGGAGAGTGAGAGAGATGGACGAAAGTAGAAGAGAGAGCAAATAGTGAGAGAACGACCGAATTGTAGTCTGTGGTTGGTCTTGCCCAACCCCAGACAATGCTCTTTAGATTGAAATAAACACGAGAGAAAACCATCACTGGACTTAAGTTGTTTTACGTGTTCATAGTGCAACACGTAACAACCAATTTTGGTGCCGTGACCAGGATGTCAGAACGGGTTTAGCAGAACCATCGCAGGATGTCAGAACGAGTTTAGCAGAACCATCGCAGGATGTCAGACCGAGATTGAAGACGGAACAATCGCAGATTCCAGAACGATATTGAAGACAAAACTATCGCAGAGGATGGCAGAACGACGCTACGTCAAAAGTACGAAGACGCCGAACGAGAGGCAGACAGAAGACTGATCGTGAGACGAGACTGATAAGGAGCCGGCCGCAGACGAAACGACCCCTGGCCACAACCACCGTCACCAACGCTGGACAAACAGGTGAGTGACCTTTTTGTGTCATCGGTACAGTTTTGATTAAGGGCCAGCAATATTTTGTATTTGTAGTGAAAATGGCAGAAGAATATGTAGGAAGACCGCACCCATTTGATCCGGTGTTGACCGCATTGTGCAGTCAGATACAGGGGATGTCATCCGCTGTTAACGCACAATCCATTTCACAGCTGATCCCCACCTTCAATGGAGGTCAGAAAAAGTGTGCAGAATGGATGACAAAAATAGAAAAATATGCTGCACTTTGGAATATAGTTGAGAGGAAAGCCTTGATCGCATATCAGGCGAGTAGTGGGGCGGTGAGCGACTTTATTGGTCGATTTATTCAAACCAACGGGAACAATAGTTGGGGAGAACTGAAAAAACAGCTAACGGTCCGATTCGGTGAGTTCAGGGATGAACAGTATGCACTGACCCTTCTACAGAGAGCCCGACAGGGGAAGGATGAAAGCGTTCCGCTGTTCGCAGAAAGATTGATATCGTTAGGGGAGGAAGCTTTCCCTGACGAGGATGGTCCAATTAAAGACAGGCAACTGATAGCCTGCTTTATAGATGGACTTACGCATGACTACTTAAAAATGAAAGTCATGCGGGAAGCGCCAGCCACGTTAGAGCAAGCCATAAGCATAGCCGTAACAGAACAGAATTTTCGGCAAATGTTTGATCTTAGAGTGAAACAGAAAAGTACTGTGACCAAATCCACAGTAGACCAGTGTCGCAGGGATAGGGAAGAACCCATGGAAGTGGATCACTCTAGAGATAGGGGGTGTTTTCGATGCAGTTCACCACGCCACAAGGCACGCGATTGCAGGCGGATAAACGCAGTGGGTCAGCAAAAGTCGTCTTTGTCACAGCAAAGGTATCAACACGTGCGGTGTTGGCGATGCGGGGGTTACGGCCACCGACAAAGAGAATTTAGGGCTAGGATAGGACGGGAGCGACAGGAAAACTAGAACGTTCTGCACCACGAGAAGCCGGCGAGCAGAACGGGGGAAACAGTAGATCCTTTAGCATCAACTTAGCGGGGAGTCCAAAATGTATAAGGTAGGAAGTCAAAAGTTTAGAAGTCTCATAGATACGGGGGCGGAAGTATCGTTGATTAGCAAGAAGGCGTATGAAAAATTGCAGAACAAGCCAAGGTTAGAGAAAAGAAGTGTATCGCTACAGTCAGTCAGTGGGGAAGCGCTAGGAGTTGTGGGCAGTATAGAACTGGACTTCAAAATTGAAAAGCAGTCGTTCAAACATCGTTTTTATGTAGTGAAAGAGATGAATAGAAATTTCATTTTGGGAAACGATTGGCTCGAAAAGAACGGAGCACGCATTTATTTTGATTTGAGAAAGGTTAGGGTCGGGAATGCGTATGTACCATACGAACAAGACATGCACATATCTTCGTTAGTCAGAGTACACAAGACAAAAGTACTGAAACCACATACAGCGGAGATTTGTCAGGTCAGAATAAAGAGTACACAGTACTTCAGTAAAGAAGAATGTTTAGAAGTCTCTGCGACAGATAGGGGGTTTGTTGCAGAAGAGCCAGGACTATCTGTGATGAGCGGTGTAGTGAGAAACAAAGGCAGGACATTTCCTTTGTTAGTTGTGAATCACACCAACAAAACGTTCAGGCTAAAAAGGGGATGTGTGGTAGGCAGGGCAAACAGCGTAAGTCAGGTAGAGTCAGTGTCTAACAGAACGGAAGAACGAGAAGTCGCTTCCATTGATCTGACAGAAATCGACGCGCCTGACGCAATCAGGTCCACAGTCACTAAACTGGTATCGGAGCATTCCGATTTGTTCGCGAGTAGCGATCTGGACTTAGGGCGCACCAACACTGTCAAAATGAGAATAGACACTGGGGACCACGCCCCAATAAGGGTGAAACCTTACCGCGTTCCTTTGCAGGATAGAGAGATAGTAGACAAAGCAGTAGATGAGATGTTAGAGGCAGGGATCATCAGAAGATCAATGTCGCCATGGTCTTTCAGCTTAGTAGTGGTAACCAAAAAAGATGGTTCAAAGAGGTTGTGCGTTGACTTTCGAAAGCTAAACGAGATTACTAAGAAGTCGTCGTATCCGCTACCGCTCATAGACGATATTTTGTCCTTGCTGGGGAAGGCAAAATATTTCACAAGGTTAGATATGAAATCGGGATACTGGCAGGTAGAGATGGCGGATCAAGAGAGTAGTGAGAAAACGGCTTTCGCTTGTCACAAGGGACTTTTTGAGTTTGCAGTCATGCCGTTTGGGCTTTGCCAGGCACCCAGTGTGTTCATGCTGTTGATGAACACAGTGTTGATGGGGTTAGAAGCATTTTGTTCGGCATACATGGATGATATTCTCATCTTTTCCGAAACCAAGGAACAGCATTATCAGCACATAGAGGATGTGTTCGGTAGACTCAGACAACATAAACTCAAGTTGAAACTGAAGAAATGTCAGTTCTTCGCCGAAGAAACACAATACTTAGGGTTCGTGATAGGGAAGGAAGGAGTCAAACCAGACCCAGAAAAGGTGTCAGCAATTCGGACATTGCCGAATCCAACATGTATAAGGGAGTGTCGCAGTGTCATTGGAATGATGTCATACTATCGCAGGTTCATACCCAACTTTTCTGAGATAGCCGAACCCATCATCAATTTGACAAAGAAATTTGCCAGATTCAAATGGTCTGATCAGTGTCAACAGGCGTTTGATTTTCTCAAACAAAGTTTGTCAGTAGTTCCTTTGTTGGTATATCCGGACACGAGACGTCCATATGTATTGTACACGGATGATAGTGACACATGTATCGGGGCGTGTCTGACGCAAGAAAGTGAGGACAACACAGGACTCAAGACAGAAAAGCCTATTTACTTTCTGTCCCATAGGTTGAGCCAGAGCCAGAAGAAGTGGTCTACCATAGAAAAGGAAGCATTTGCAATCCATTATGCATTACAGAAGTTAGACCACTATTTGCACAATGCGCAATTCGTTGTCCGCACAAATCACAAACCGTTGAAGTATCTCTTCGAGTCACCTATGCAGAATAAGAAGATTCAGATGTGGGCGCTAGGGATCGCAGGGTACAACTGCACTATAGAGTACATTCCAGGGCCACAGAATGTGTTGGCTGATTTGTTGTCTAGAGTGCCGCAAGACGGAAAGGAGTTAGTATCAGAAGAGGCGGAAGAAATAGTTACGGAAGTGAGCGACAATGCGTTCCAGATAGGGGTGATTAATTCTAGTCACTTTAGACCAAAGCAGTTTGCAAGTTGTCAGACGGATGATCCGAGAGAAACTTTAGAAAAGGTAGAGGTGACAGGGTTCGATATGATCACGGAGCAAGATAAGGATCCAGACATTGTTAAGTTGAAAGATCAGCTACTGAACGAGGAAGCACCGGCCAGTGTAAAAAGGAGGTATTTGTTCATAGAAGATGTCTTGTATTTCTTGTCGAATATTGACGATGATCCAGTAGCGAGATTAGTGGTGCCATCCCATTTGGTGGAGCATGTCGTAAACCAGTATCATGACGGAAATGGGCACATGGGCCTTGACAAGACTTACGACACCATCAAACAGAAGTATTTTTGGCCAAACATGTACAGGGGGTTGAACGAGTACATAGGCGGTTGCATTACCTGTCAGCAAAGGGTTTTGCAGAAACAGAAAGTTCCAGTGCAGGAAATGGACGTTCCTCCATATCCGTTTGCGAAGGTTAGTGTAGACATACAGGGTCCATTCCCTACTAGTCTGTCCGGGAACAAGTACATTTTAGGATTTGTTTGCCATTACAGTGGATATCCAGAGTGCTCTCCAGCACCAGATAAGTCGGCAGAAACTGTTGCTCAAATCTTGATGGATGAGATAATTCCTCGACACGGCTGTCCTTTACAGGTGGTTACTGATAATGGCACAGAAAATGTCAATCGGATCATGAGGGAGGTTCTCAGTTTACTAAACATAGATCATGTCTTGACGAGCTATTATCATCCACAGTCTAACGCTAAGGTAGAGAGATTTCATCGTACCATGAATGATATCATGTCGAAGAAAATACAGGAAGATATCCAAACGTGGGATTTGCACATCAATCATGCGTTGTCGGCATACAGGGTTAGCGTTTCAGAAACGACTCAGTGCTCTCCATTCTTTCTACTGTATAACAGAGATCCAGTGTTACCATTAGATAACATACTGAGACCTAGACGGAAATATGTCGGAGAGGACCTTCATAAGGTAGCCTTAGAACAACAGCACAAATTGTTCACCCAGGTGCACCAAAGGATAAAGAAATCACAGAAGCGGGGGGCAAAGTATGCAAACAGACATGTCAAAAGTGACGAAATCAAAGTCGGGGACCCAGTGTACTATAAGAATAATCAAAGGAAAAACAAGCTAGACAGCAAATGGAAACCTTACTATAGAGTGGTCGAGCAAACAACCCCAGTAACGTACAGGATTAGAAACCAATTGACTGGTGAAGTAGTTAAAGTGCATGCAGAGCACATAAGACTCGCTAAATTAGATGAGTGGCCTAAACCCTCAGCGGAAACAATTAGGCCCCTTAGAAAGACTAATTATGCGATCGCACCGGAAGACAGCTCTTCCAGTGACAGCGAAGATGTAGGCGACTTACCTTCAAGAGAAAGTTGGATCAAAAGACAGCGTAGGGAACGGGAGAACTCGTCTTCAGAAGACGACATACCTCTCATGGAGTTAGCAAAAAGGGTTAGACGCCAGAAGAGGAGACAAACAGTCGAAGCAGAATCGGCTGATGTTAGCTCGGGCGAAGGCACATCAGATAACTCTGATGATGATAGGATAAAGCATGTGGACGCAATCCTGCCTAAGTCTAGGAGTAAAGGAGTGAGGCGGTTATTAAAGGCTATAGGAGATCTACTTTAGGCTTCATTTAAAATGCAACTCTCAAGTGGTATTGAGAGAGGATTAATCAGGAGATCGCGCAAGTAATGCAGTTTTGGGTGTATAAATATATGACTACGGGTGTAAATTACATTTTGCAGACGTGCAAGATGAGGTTCGTCCTCTGTCTCAGGATATTGGGTTTAGCAGATAGCGTTTATAATTTATTAGTAATGGCAGTAATCATGTCAATTGTAGGCGAAATAGTGGGAGTAGCCCGATATTGTGAGTGTTAAAAGCTGACCCTTTATCGAGACTTAGGCGATGGCATAGTGAGGTCACTCGACCTACACTGGACCCGGGATCAGTGGCTACAACTGTGGCGGACGACAATGACGTCTACGGAGCAAGTGCCTCCGCACTGATGATGGAAGACAGGGTGGAACTGAAGACGACATCGCCAGTCGTGAAATTCTACCCGGCCTTGAAATGAGGCGACCTATGAGGTGGATGAATTATGTTGGGACTGTGAGCGCAGCGGTGCCCATGAGAAACGAACAATCTCAGTGTTGACAATGAACGTTTTCTCTTTCATTTTATATTATGTGTATTTGGATGGAATACTTGTTGTTATAGTTGGACAAGATATCATGCACCGATTGGAAACGTATTTTGATTGTGTAATGATGTGTAATTATGTTATTATGTCCTGAAGTGTAACCCCTCCTGAACAAGATAGAAAAATAATCCTGAACGGGATGTATTTTTCTCGGGTTAGGGAGGAATGTTGCACTACACATGTCGCCACGTGGCATCCAGATGTAGTTTCCGGTCATGCCATATGGGAAAGCGTCTGTATGTAACTACCGGACGTGCCGGGCAGCTCTAATCAAGATAACGGACCGGCCCTCCGGAAACTGTTACTATATGGGAAATGAGTGGCATCTAATTAACGGGACCGTTGGCACGCGGCAACGCCATAATCACGTAACGGGACCGGCCCTAAACGAGGGGCGGGTCCTAAGTGGGAAGATGATTGATAAGGGCAAGGGTATATACATACCGAGGGACACAACGAGAGAGGGAACACAACGAGAGGAGAGTGAGAGGAGAGTGAGAGAGATGGACGAAAGTAGAAGAGAGAGCAAATAGTGAGAGAACGACGAATTGTAGTCTGTGGTTGGTCTTGCCCAACCCCAGACAATGCTCTTTAGATTGAAATAAACACGAGAGAAAACCATCACTGGACTTAAGTTGTTTTACGTGTTCATAGTGCAACACAATCCAGCAATTATGCATCCATCCTTATGCTAGCACCATGAAACATTACGCGATTTGGCAGATTTTAAAAATAGCTTTTTAAAATCCTCAATGGAGGTGATTTTTGCGACATCTGCGTCGTTTGTGGCAGAAAGCACCGTCAAAGTTGAAGTTCGAGAAATGAGCGCACTACATGTACAATAGACTTGATCCAGTGGTGTTGGGCATGACTCAAGCCTCCGCCACCTCAACACAAAACTGGCGTGTTCGGGGAGATAAAAGGCTACAAGTTAAAACCGCAAACGCACCTTTTTTTTCCCCGACTGCGATCACAATCTTCTGCGTGAACGAACGAGACCACAGTACAAGTGCACAAGCCAACCTGCGCACGCAGTTCTGGTGCACATGACCGGTCCGGTGCGAAAATAGCAACAGTGGCACCGCTGGTGCGTTTAACCTAGGTAGAGGGCGAGGTATACCAACTCAGCTAAGGTTTATGCTTCCTGTGACTTTAGAAACAATGCACAGTATGCAAAGTGTTCTTTACAGTAACCAAAAAAAAAAGTTACAGACATTTCCAAAATGATCCAGGCGTACATCAGATAAAAACAAGCTATACACACTGAAAAAATAACACTCTTGTAATAAATGTTTATCATGTTGACAATGGTTTTCTTATCTTATTATTGTCTTTCGTCCCGATTGGTTGTACATTGCCGAACGTCCGGACGTGCCAGCACTGATAATGAAGGGGAAAAAAAAAAAACAAAAAAAAAACAACAGAATTTTGAATGCATGTTGTCAGCCAGTCTAATACGCTAAGTAAACCTAAGATCATTTAGCAACACACATCCAAAATCAAGAGAGATACACCACCACCACCACCACCCCCCCCCAAAAAAAAAAAAAAAAAAAAAAACCCACCAAACAAACAAAACAACAAACAAACAAAAAAATTATTCAGACCCAAAAGGTGACTGCCAATCATGTAAAATGCAAAGAAGTGCCCAACGGAGAAAGAAACACGCTTGGAAAGATGGTTACAACACAATTTAGTAAGATTTCGGGTAAATCCGCCTTGTCAAAACAGACAAACAAACAGAGAGATCAGTCGCTACTTATCTTTGTTCACAAAAGGAATGTGCCCCATTTCTTCTGCGAATGAAGATAAGTAGCGAATGATCTCTCTGTTTGTTTGTCTATTTTGACAAAGGGTATTTACCTGAAATATTAATAAATTGTGTTGTACCCATCTTTTCTAAGCGTGTTTCTTTCTCCTTTGGGTACTTCTTTAATGTTACACAGCATACAAAATGATCCAGGTGTGCATCAGATAAAAACAGAGCTATACACGCTGGAAACAACCAAATAATAACGTTCTTGTAATAAGTCTTTATGTTGACAATGATTGTTCCTTTTTGTCTTATTAATGTCTTTCGTCCCCAACCGCCGTTCCATCAGCAGTCCCATTTTCAAAGTTTTAATGTTATATACAGTATACAAAAATGATGCAGGCGCACCAAGCCCATAGTAGCACTCTTGTAATAAATCTTTATGTTGACAACGGTTTTCTTACTCCTTATTATTGTCTCTCGCCCCCCCCCCCCCTTCCATCAGCAGTTCCATTTCAAAGTTTTACATGTTATATACAGTATACAAAAATGTTGCTGGCACACCAACCCCATAGTAGCACTCTTGCAATAAAATCTTTATGTTGACAATGGTTTTCTTACTCCTTACTCTCGTCCCCAAGCGCCGTTCCATCAGCAGTTCCTTTTTCAAAGTTTTACATGTTATATACAGTATACAAAAGGATGCAGGCGCACATAGTAGCACTCTTGTAAAAAAATCTTTATGTTGACAATGGTTTTCTTGCCCCTTATCTCTCGTCCCCAAGCGTCATTCCATTTGCAGTTCCATTGACAAAAACAAGCTAGACATGCTGAAACCAACCCAATAATAAAGAACACTCTTGCAATAAATCTGACGGAACAATCGCAGATTCCAGAACGAGATTGAAGACAAAACTATCGCAGAGGATGGCAGAACGACGCTACATCAAAAGTACGAAGACGCCGAACGAGAGGCAGACAGAAGACTGATCGTGAGACGAGACTGATAAGGAGCCGGCTGCAGACGAAACGACCCCTGGCCACAACCACCGTCACCAACGCTGGACAAACAGGTGAGTGACCTTTTTGTGTCATCGGTGCAGTTTTGATTAAGGGCCAGCAATATTTTGTATTTGTAGTGAAAATGGCAGAAGAATATGTAGGAAGACCGCACCCATTTGATCCGGTGTTGACCGCATTGTGCAGTCAGATACAGGGGATGTCATCCGCTGTTAACGCACAATCCATTTCACAGCTGATCCCCACCTTCAATGGAGGTCAGAAAAAGTGTGCAGAATGGATGACAAAAATAGAAAAATATGCTGCACTTTGGAATATAGTTGAGAGGAAAGCCTTGATCGCATATCAGGCGAGTAGTGGGGCGGTGAGCAACTTTATTGGTCGATTTATTCAAACCAACGGGAACAATAGTTGGGGAGAACTCAAAAAAACAGCTAACGGTCCGATTCGGTGAGTTCAGGGATGAACAGTATGCACTGACCCTTCTACAGAGAGCCCGACAGGGGAAGGATGAAAGCGTTCCGCTGTTCGCAGAAAGATTGATATCGTTAGGGGAGGAAGCTTTCCCTGACGAGGATGGTCCAATTAAAGACAGGCAACTGATAGCCTGCTTTATAGATGGACTTACGCGTGACTACTTAAAAATGAAAGTCATGCGGGAAGCGCCAGCCACGTTAGAGCGAGCCATAAGCATAGCCGTAACAGAACAGAATTTTCGGCAAATGTTTGATCTTAGAGTGAAACAGAAAAGTACTGTGACCAAATCCACAGTAGATCAGTATCGCAGGGATAGGGAAGAACCCATGGAAGTGGATCACTCTAGAGATAGGGGGTGTTTTCGATGCAGTTCGCCACGCCACAAGGCACGCGATTGCAAGGCTAGGCGGATCAAAGCAGTGGGTCAGCAAAAGTCGTCTTTGTCACAGCAAAGGTATCAACACGTGCGGTGTTGGCGATGCGGGGGTTACGGCCACCGACAAAGAGAATGTAGGGCTAGGATAGGACGGGAGCGACAGGAAAACTAGAACGTTCTGCACCACGAGAAGCCGGTGAGCAGAACGGGGGAAACAGTAGATCCTTTAGCATCAACTTAGCGGGGAGTCCAAAATGTATAGTCTTTAAGGTAGGAAGTCAAAAGTTTAGAAGTCTCATAGATACGGGGGCGGAAGTATCGTTGATTAGCAAGAAGGCGTATGAAAAATTGCAGAACAAGCCAAGGTTAGAGAAAAGAAGTGTATCGCTACAGTCAGTCAGTGGGGAAGCGCTAGGAGTTGTGGGCAGTATAGAACTGGACTTCAAAATTGAAAAGCAGTCGTTCAAACATCGTTTTTATGTAGTGAAAGAGATGAATAGAAATTTCATTTTGGGAAACGATTGGCTCGAAAAGAACGGAGCACGCATTTATTTTGATTTGAGAAAGGTTAGGGTCGGGAATGCGTATGTACCATACGAACAAGACATGCACATATCTTCGTTAGTCAGAGTACACAAGACAAAAGTACTGAAACCACATACAGCGGAGATTTGTCAGGTCAGAATAAAGAGTACACAGTACTTCAGTAAAGAAGAATGTTTAGAAGTCTCTGCGACAGATAGGGGGTTTGTTGCAGAAGAGCCAGGACTATCTGTGATGAGCGGTGTAGTGAGAAACAAAGGCAGGACATTTCCTTTGTTAGTTGTGAATCACACCAACAAAACGTTCAGGCTAAAAAGGGGATGTGTGGTAGGCAGGGCAAACAGCGTAAGTCAGGTAGAGTCAGTGTCTAACAGAACGGAAGAACGAGAAGTCGCTTCCATTGATCTGACAGAAATCGACGCGCCTGACGCAATCAGGTCCACAGTCACTAAACTGGTATCGGAGCATTCCGATTTTTGTTCGCGAGTAGCGATCTGGACTTAGGGCGCACCAACACTGTCAAAATGAGAATAGACACTGGGGACCACGCCCCAATAAGGGTGAAACCTTACCGCGTTCCTTTGCAGGATAGAGAGATAGTAGACAAAGCAGTAGATGAGATGTTAGAGGCAGGGATCATCAGAAGATCAATGTCGCCATGGTCTTTCAGCTTAGTAGTGGTAACCAAAAAAGATGGTTCAAAGAGGTTGTGCGTTGACTTTCGAAAGCTAAACGAGATTACTAAGAAGTCGTCGTATCCGCTACCGCTCATAGACGATATTTTGTCCTTGCTGGGGAAGGCAAAATATTTCACAAGGTTAGATATGAAATCGGGATACTGGCAGGTAGAGATGGCGGATCAAGAGAGTAGTGAGAAAACGGCTTTCGCTTGTCACAAGGGACTTTTTGAGTTTGCAGTCATGCCGTTTGGGCTTTGCCAGGCACCCAGTGTGTTCATGCTGTTGATGAACACAGTGTTGATGGGGTTAGAAGCATTTTGTTCGGCATACATGGATGATATTCTCATCTTTTCCGAAACCAAGGAACAGCATTATCAGCACATAGAGGATGTGTTCGGTAGACTCAGACAACATAAACTCAAAATGTAGTAAAACTGTTGCCGCTAGGGTTTCACGTGAAAGAAAAACACCACCTGGCACACACCCTTGTCAGCAACCACACTGCAAAGCATGTCCGTACATCAACACATCCCCCGTCATCACCGGACCCCTGTCATCTTTTCATGTCCACCGATCATTCACATGCCAGTCATCGGATATTGTCTATGTCATCTCATGTTCTCACTGCCCAAAGATGTTGTATGTGGGGGAGACATACCGTACACTCCCTGAACGCTGCGAGGAGCATGTTCGTTCGATCCGCCTCGGATACAACAACCAGGTTGGACGTCATTTCAACGAACCGCCTCATAGCCTCACACATTTCAGCATACGCATCCTTTGGCAAAATACATCCCACTTCATCCGCCGCAAAATGACAGAATCCTTTTTCGCGGACAGGCTTGGCACTTACCATCCGCGCGGCTTGAACATTCGCCCCTAGGGATGTATGCTCGGCCTGATGGGTAGTTGGTGCCAGGCTTGACCTCACTGTTGATACTGGATGCTACCTTTGAGTGTGTGTGTATGTGTGTGTGTGTGTGTGTGTGTGTGTGTGTGTGTGTGTGTGTGTGTGTGTGTGTGTGTGTGTGTGCATGTGCGTGAGCTGCAGTAGGCACGAGTGCATGCGAATGTATGCAGTGACGTGTATGTATATAGACGTAAGTTTTGTGCTACGTGTTTTGTGCATGTGTATTTGCGTCATTATGTGTGTGTGTGTGTGTGTGGGTTTTTTTTTTTTTTTTTTTTTTTTTTTTTTTTTTTACGTCATTCTAAATTCTCTCTATACAGGATGACGTCTTTTCTTTCTGGTGTTCTTTTCTGTTCTACGTTTGTTTCCATGTCACCTGAGGAAGGATCTTTGATCCGAAACGTTGTTATTTGTTTCTATTTTAAAGGGTTTTCTACCACTATCTTCTGTTTTTCTTTTAACATAAACTCAAGTTGAAACTGAAGAAATGTCAGTTCTTCGCCGAAGAAACACAATACTTAGGGTTCGTGATAGGGAAGGAAGGAGTCAAACCAGACCCAGAAAAGGTGTCAGCAATTCGGACATTGCCGAATCCAACATGTATAAGGGAGTGTCGCAGTGTCATTGGAATGATGTCATACTATCGCAGGTTCATACCCAACTTTTCTGAGAGAGCCGAACCCATCATCAATTTGACAAAGAAATTTGCCAGATTCAAATGGTCTGATCAGTGTCAACAGGCGTTTGATTTTCTCAAACAAAGTTTGTCAGTAGTTCCTTTGTTGGTATATCCGGACACGAGACGTCCATATGTATTGTACACGGATGCTAGTGACACATGTATCGGGGCGTGTCTGACGCAAGAAAGTGAGGACAACACAGGACTCAAGACAGAAAAGCCTATTTACTTTCTGTCCCATAGGTTGAGCCAGAGCCAGAAGAAGTGGTCTACCATAGAAAAGGAAGCATTTGCAATCCATTATGCATTACAGAAGTTAGACCACTATTTGCACAATGCGCAATTCGTTGTCCGCACAAATCACAAACCGTTGAAGTATCTCTTCGAGTCACCTATGCAGAATAAGAAGATTCAGATGTGGGCGCTAGGGATCGCAGGGTACAACTGCACTATAGAGTACATTCCAGGGCCACAGAATGTGTTGGCTGATTTGTTGTCTAGAGTGCCACAAGACGGAAAGGAGTTAGTATCAGAAGAGGCGGAAGAAATAGTTACGGAAGTGAGCGACAATGCGTTCCAGATAGGGGTGATTAATTCTAGTCACTTTAGACCAAAGCAGTTTGCAAGTTGTCAGACGGATGATCCGAGAGAAACTTTAGAAAAGGTAGAGGTGACAGGGTTCGATATGATCACGGAGCAAGATAAGGATCCAGACATTGTTAAGTTGAAAGATCAGCTACTGAACGAGGAAGCACCGGCCAGTGTAAAAAGGAGGTATTTGTTCATAGAAGATGTCTTGTATTTCTTGTCGAATATTGACGATGATCCAGTAGCGAGATTAGTGGTGCCATCCCATTTGGTGGAGCATGTCGTAAACCAGTATCATGACGGAAATGGGCACATGGGCCTTGACAAGACTTACGACACCATCAAACAGAAGTATTTTTGGCCAAACATGTACAGGGGGTTGAACGAGTACATAGGCGGTTGCATTACCTGTCAGCAAAGGGTTTTGCAGAAACAGAAAGTTCCAGTGCAGGAAATGGACGTTCCTCCATATCCGTTTGCGAAGGTTAGTGTAGACATACAGGGTCCATTCCCTACTAGTCTGTCCGGGAACAAGTACATTTTAGGATTTGTTTGCCATTACAGTGGATATCCAGAGTGCTTTCCAGCACCAGATAAGTCGGCAGAAACTGTTGCTCAAATCTTGATGGATGAGATAATTCCTCGACACGGCTGTCCTTTACAGGTGGTTACTGATAATGGCACAGAAAATGTCAATCGGATCATGAGGGAGGTTCTCAGTGAACTAAACATAGATCATGTCTTGACGAGCTATTATCATCCACAGTCTAACGCTAAGGTAGAGAGATTTCATCGTACCATGAATGATATCATGTCGAAGAAAATACAGGAAGATATCCAAACGTGGGATTTGCACATCAATCATGCGTTGTCGGCATACAGGGTTAGCGTTTCAGAAACGACTCAGTTCTCTCCATTCTTTCTACTGTATAACAGAGATCCAGTGTTACCATTAGATAACATACTGAGACCTAGACGGAAATATGTCGGAGAGGACCTTCATAAGGTAGCCTTAGAACAACAGCACAAATTGTTCACCCAGGTGCACCAAAGGATAAAGAAATCACAGAAGCGGGGGGCAAAGTATGCAAACAGACATGTCAAAAGTGACGAAATCAAAGTCGGGGACCCAGTGTACTATAAGAATAATCAAAGGAAAAACAAGCTAGACAGCAAATGGAAACCTTACTATAGAGTGGTCGAGCAAACAACCCCAGTAACGTACAGGATTAGAAACCAATTGACTGGTGAAGTAGTTAAAGTGCATGCAGAGCACATAAGACTCGCTAAATTAGATGAGTGGCCTAAACCCTCAGCGGAAACAATTAGGCCCCTTAGAAAGACTAATTATGCGATCGCACCGGAAGACAGCTCTTCCAGTGACAGCGAAGATGTAGGCGACTTACCTTCAAGAGAAAGTTGGATCAAAAGACAGCGTAGGGAACGGGAGAACTCGTCTTCAGAAGACGACATACCTCTCATGGAGTTAGCAAAAAGGGTTAGACGCCAGAAGAGGAGACAAACAGTCGAAGCAGAATCGGCTGATGTTAGCTCGGGCGAAGGCACATCAGATAACTCTGATGATGATAGGATAAAGCATGTGGACGCAATCCTGCCTAAGTCTAGGAGTAAAGGAGTGAGGCGGTTATTAAAGGCTATAGGAGATCTACTTTGGGCTTCATTTAAAATGCAACTCTCAAGTGGTATTGAGAGAGGATTAATCAGGAGATCGCGCAAGTAATGCAGTTTTGGGTGTATAAATATATGACTACGGGTGTAAATTACATTTTGCAGACGTGCAAGATGAGGTTCGTCCTCTGTCTCAGGATATTGGGTTTAGCAGATAGCGTTTATAATTTATTAGTAATGGCAGTAATCATGTCAATTGTAGGCGAAATAGTGGGAGTAGCCCGATATTGTGAGTGTTAAAAGCTGACCCTTTATCGAGACTTAGGCGATGGCATAGTGAGGTCACTCGACCTACACTGGACCCGGGATCAGTGGCTACAACTGTGGCGGACGACAATGACGTCTACGGAGCAAGTGCCTCCGCACTGATGATGGAAGACAGGGTGGAACTGAAGACGACATCGCCAGTCGTGAAATTCTACCCGGCCTTGAAATGAGGCGACCTATGAGGTGGATGAATTATGTTGGGACTGTGAGCGCAGCGGTGCCCATGAGAAACGAACAATCTCAGTGTTGACAATGAACGTTTTCTCTTTCATTTTATATTATGTGTATTTGTGGATGGAATACTTGTTGTTATAGTTGGACAAGATGATTGATAAGGGCAAGGGTATATACATACCGAGGGACACAACGAGAGAGGGAACACAACGAGAGGAGAGTGAGAGGAGAGTGAGAGAGATGGACGAAAGTAGAAGAGAGAGCAAATAGTGAGAGAACGACCGAATTGTAGTCTGTGGTTGGTCTTGCCCAACCCGAGGCAATGCTCTTTAGATTGAAATAAACACGAGAGAAAACCATCACTGGACTTAAGTTGTTTTACGTGTTCATAGTGCAACACAATCCAGCAATTATGCATCCATCCTTATGCTAGCACCATGAAACATTACGCGATTTGGCAGATTTTAAAAATAGCTTTTTAAAATCCTCAATGGAGGTGATTTTTGCGACATCTGCGTCGTTTGTGGCAGAAAGCACCGTCAAAGTTGAAGTTCGAGAAATGAGCGCACTACATGTACAATAGACTTGATCCAGTGGTGTTGGGCATGACTCAAGCCTCCGCCACCTCAACACAAAACTGGCGTGTTCGGGGAGATAAAAGGCTACAAGTTAAAACCGCAAACGCACCTTTTTTTCCCCGACTGCGATCACAATCTTCTGCGTGAACGAACGAGACCACAGTACAAGTGCACAAGCCAACCTGCGCACGCAGTTCTGGTGCACATGACCGGTCCGGTGCGAAAATAGCAACAGTGGCACCGCTGGTGCGTTTAACCTAGGTAGAGGGCGAGGTATACCAACTCAGCTAAGGTTTATGCTTCCTGTGACTTTAGAAACAATGCACAGTATGCAAAGTGTTCTTTACAGTAACCAAAAAAAAAAGTTACAGACATTTCCAAAATGATCCAGGCGTACATCAGATAAAAACAAGCTATACACACTGAAAAAATAACACTCTTGTAATAAATGTTTATCATGTTGACAATGGTTTTCTTATCTTATTATTGTCTTTCGTCCCGATTGGTTGTACATTGCCGAACGTCCGGACGTGCCAGCACTGATAATGAAGGGAAAAAAAAAAAAAAAAAACAACAGAATTTTGAATGCATGTTGTCAGCCAGTCTAATACGCTAAGTAAACCTAAGATCATTTAGCAACACACATCCAAAATCAAGAGAGATACACCACCACCACCACCCCCCCCCAAAAAAAAAAAAAAAACCCCACCAAACAAACAAAACAACAAACAAACAAAAAAATTATTCAGACCCAAAAGGTGACTGCCAATCATGTAAAATGCAAAGAAGTGCCCAACGGAGAAAGAAACACGCTTGGAAAGATGGTTACAACACAATTTAGTAAGATTTCGGGTAAATCCGCCTTGTCAAAACAGACAAACAAACAGAGAGATCAGTCGCTACTTATCTTTGTTCACAAAAGGAATGTGCCCCATTTCTTCTGCGAATGAAGATAAGTAGCGAATGATCTCTCTGTTTGTTTGTCTATTTTGACAAAGGGTATTTACCTGAAATATTAATAAATTGTGTTGTACCCATCTTTTCTAAGCGTGTTTCTTTCTCCTTTGGGTACTTCTTTAATGTTACACAGCATACAAAATGATCCAGGTGTGCATCAGATAAAAACAGAGCTATACACGCTGGAAACAACCAAATAATAACGTTCTTGTAATAAGTCTTTATGTTGACAATGATTGTTCCTTTTTGTCTTATTAATGTCTTTCGTCCCCAACCGCCGTTCCATCAGCAGTCCCATTTTCAAAGTTTTAATGTTATATACAGTATACAAAAATGATGCAGGCGCACCAAGCCCATAGTAGCACTCTTGTAATAAATCTTTATGTTGACAACGGTTTTCTTACTCCTTATTATTGTCTCTCGCCCCCCCCTTCCATCAGCAGTTCCATTTCAAAGTTTTACATGTTATATACAGTATACAAAAATGTTGCCGGCACACCAACCCCATAGTAGCACTCTTGTAATAAAATCTTTATGTTGACAATGGTTTTCTTACTCCTTACTCTCGTCCCCAAGCGCCGTTCCATCAGCAGTTCCTTTTTCAAAGTTTTACATGTTATATACAGTATACAAAAGGATGCAGGCGCACATAGTAGCACTCTTGTAAAAAAATCTTTATGTTGACAATGGTTTTCTTGCCCCTTATCTCTCGTCCCCAAGCGTCATTCCATTTGCAGTTCCATTGACAAAAACAAGCTAGACATGCTGAAACCAACCCAATAATAAAGAACACTCTTGCAATAAATCTGACGGAACAATCGCAGATTCCAGAACGAGATTGAAGACAAAACTATCGCAGAGGATGGCAGAACGACGCTACGTCAAAAGTACGAAGACGCCGAACGAGAGGCAGACAGAAGACTGATCGTGAGACGAGACTGATAAGGAGCCGGCCGCAGACGAAACGACCCCTGGCCACAACCACCGTCACCAACGCTGGACAAACAGGTGAGTGACCTTTTTGTGTCATCGGTACAGTTTTGATTAAGGGCCAGCAATATTTTGTATTTGTAGTGAAAATGGCAGAAGAATATGTAGGAAGACCGCACCCATTTGATCCGGTGTTGACCGCATTGTGCAGTCAGATACAGGGGATGTCATCCGCTGTTAACGCACAATCCATTTCACAGCTGATCCCCACCTTCAATGGAGGTCAGAAAAAGTGTGCAGAATGGATGACAAAAATAGAAAAATATGCTGCACTTTGGAATATAGTTGAGAGGAAAGCCTTGATCGCATATCAGGCGAGTAGTGGGGCGGTGAGCAACTTTATTGGTCGATTTATTCAAACCAACGGGAACAATAGTTGGGGAGAACTCAAAAAAACAGCTAACGGTCCGATTCGGTGAGTTCAGGGATGAACAGTATGCACTGACCCTTCTACAGAGAGCCCGACAGGGGAAGGATGAAAGCGTTCCGCTGTTCGCAGAAAGATTGATATCGTTAGGGGAGGAAGCTTTCCCTGACGAGGATGGTCCAATTAAAGACAGGCAACTGATAGCCTGCTTTATAGATGGACTTACGCATGACTACTTAAAAATGAAAGTCATGCGGGAAGCGCCAGCCACGTTAGAGCAAGCCATAAGCATAGCCGTAACAGAACAGAATTTTCGGCAAATGTTTGATCTTAGAGTGAAACAGAAAAGTACTGTGACCAAATCCACAGTAGATCAGTATCGCAGGGATAGGGAAGAACCCATGGAAGTGGATCACTCTAGAGATAGGGGGTGTTTTCGATGCAGTTCGCCACGCCACAAGGCACGCGATTGCAAGGCTAGGCGGATCAAAGCAGTGGGTCAGCAAAAGTCGTCTTTGTCACAGCAAAGGTATCAACACGTGCGGTGTTGGCGATGCGGGGGTTACGGCCACCGACAAAGAGAATGTAGGGCTAGGATAGGACGGGAGCGACAGGAAAACTAGAACGTTCTGCACCACGAGAAGCCGGTGAGCAGAACGGGGGAAACAGTAGATCCTTTAGCATCAACTTAGCGGGGAGTCCAAAATGTATAGTCTTTAAGGTAGGAAGTCAAAAGTTTAGAAGTCTCATAGATACGGGGGCGGAAGTATCGTTGATTAGCAAGAAGGCGTATGAAAAATTGCAGAACAAGCCAAGGTTAGAGAAAAGAAGTGTATCGCTACAGTCAGTCAGTGGGGAAGCGCTAGGAGTTGTGGGCAGTATAGAACTGGACTTCAAAATTGAAAAGCAGTCGTTCAAACATCGTTTTTATGTAGTGAAAGAGATGAATAGAAATTTCATTTTGGGAAACGATTGGCTCGAAAAGAACGGAGCACGCATTTATTTTGATTTGAGAAAGGTTAGGGTCGGGAATGCGTATGTACCATACGAACAAGACATGCACATATCTTCGTTGAAACGGTGTCAATGTCATATTATTTGCCATTGGACATGCTCATTACCGAACATCGTATCTAGAGGGAGACAAACAGACAGACAGACAGACCTGCTGATGATAGCTGACGGTGTCCACAAGTTCCCCAGCAGCTAGATGGAAACCCCAGGGGAAGGTGGCAGTTTTACCCTCACAGACCTCCAGTGCTGCTCCGTTAGGCAGAGCGTCGGTCCATTCAAACGCTCCTATCTGGCCTGTCAACACGTCACAGACACAGTGCACGCGGGTCAATATTAGTCAGCAATGTCCAGCAGATTTGTCCACGGGATGTATACGTGACTGAATTCGCATTACTTTTAAATAAAAAAAGTCTGTTTCTATCAGGAACGCGCTACTCTGTCAGTCAGTCCTTTTGTACAAGCCAGTAAAGTCTGTTTATATCAGGCGTCATGTCACTTTGCCAGTAAAGCCTATTTATATCAGGCGTCATGTCGTTTTGCCAGTAAAGTCTGTTTATATCGGGCGTCATGTCGCTTTGCCAGTAAAGCCTGTTTATATCAGGTGTCATGTCGCTTTGTCAGTAAAGCCAGTTTATATTAGGCGTCATGTCACTTTGCCAGTAAAGCCAGTTTATATCAGGCGTCATGTCGCTTTGCCAGTAAGCCTGTTTATATCAGGCGTCATGTCGCTTTGCCAGTAAAGCCTGTTTATATCAGACGTCATGTCGCTTTGCCAGTAAAGCCTGTTTATATCAGGCGTCATGTCGTTTTACCAGTAACACCTGTTTATAATTATCAGGCGTCATGTCGCTTTACCAGTAAAACCTCTTTATATCAGGCGTCATGTCGCTTTGCCAGTAACGCCTGTTTATATCAGGCGTCATGTAGCTTTGCCAGTAAAGCCTGTTTGTATCAGGCGTCATGTCGCTTGCCAGTAAAGCCTGCTTATCAGGCGTCATGTCGCCTTGTCAGTAAAGCCTGCTTATATCAGGCGTCATGTCACTTTACCAGTAAAGCCTGTTTATGTCAGGCATCATGTCGCTTTGCTAGTAAAGCCTGTTTATGTCAGGCATGTCGCTTTGCCTGTAAAGCCTGTTTATGTCAGGCGTCATGTCGCTTAGCCAGTAAAGCCTGTTTTTATCAGGCGTCATGTCACTTTGCCAGTAAAGCCCGTGTATATCAGGCATCATGTCGCTTTGCCAGTAATGCCTGTTTATATCAGGCGTCATGGCACTTTGCCAGTAAAGTCTGTTTAAATCAGGCGTCATGACACTTTGCCAGCAAAGTCTGTTTATATCAGGCGTCATGTCACTTGGCCAATAACGTCCGTTTCAATCAGGCGTCATGCCACTTCGTCAGTAAAGTTTGTTTATATCAGGCTTCTGTCACGTTCGCAGTAAAGCCCCTCTATAGAATGCGTAATGTTACGTTCCCAGTAAACAGCTATCATGCGTCATTTTACTTTGTCAGTAAAGTCAGTTTACATCAAAAGTCAATATTAGTTGTATTAAGATTTAGGCTTTGCCAGGGGTTCTGGTCGCCTCGAGGGTCTGACCAGGCAGTTTATTTCAGAGATGAAGGTCATTGGCCTTAGCCGAAGTACGTAGCTTTTTCTTCGAGTGGGCGATTCGCTCAAGGGTATCGTCCCACTGATCACATTTCAAATTATTTTGCATGCAACATCAACCCCAAGATGCACAATGCACGTGCATATAACATTTTTGTTGCGTAATGCCCTCTTTTTCTAAATTTGAGTATTTGTTTCTCAGTCATTTTGACTATGCTCAGTTGGTACAGTCTGCGTAGAGCCTTCGTTCACAATTGTTTGTGGTTGATATTATCCAGCTTGCCCAAGTTTAGAGTTTGTCGCTTTGTCAGTAAAGTTTGTTTAAGTCAGGCGTCATGGCACTTCGTCAGTAACGTCTGCTTATACAATACAATGCAATACAATACAATACAATACAATACAATACAATACAATACAATACAATACAATACAATACAATACAATACAACTTTATTGTATGTTGGAGTCAAAACACGACATAAATTTGCCTTTTGGCTCGTCATAAAACAAAAAAATAAGACAATAATAAACGCTACAAGAACATTCCATTAAAAATTATCATTGCAGCAATCTATCACAAACAATCTGCCACAAGATGGGAGGTAATGTTAAGTGGATAACACATATCACGGCGTTATAAACAAGAGTTAAAAATCGAGACAGCAGTTGGAATAAAATAATTATTAAAAACATTCTTTTTGGCAAGTAGCATGTTGAAACCTCTTTTGCCTGGTGGTAGCATTTGCAACTGATCTGACAGTGAGTGACGAGGATCATTGACAATGCTAGCAGCTACCCTTCGGACAGCTCTATGGTACAGATCATCTACCGGGTACTGTCCTAGGCCAATGATCTTCCCAGCTGTTCTGACGACACGTGAAAGTCTGCCCCTGTTTTTCATACTGAGGTTGCCATACCAAGCAGTGATGTTAAAAGTCAGTATGCTTTCAATAAGGTTTGTATAAACGGATTCTAAAACATTGGAACTGACATCAAAACTTCTTAGTGTTCTAAGAAGGTACACTCTGGTTTGCTTTTTTCACAATCAGATCGGTGTTTCCAATAAAGGACAGCCCACTATTCACGACTGTGTCAAAGTTTTTAAATTCAGTGATCACTTCTACAGGTTGATTATTAATTGAGACAGGTACAAAATGTCATCAACTTTCCTGTCATCAATGACGAGTTCATTGGTTTTCTTTACATTCATTTCCAGAAAACTGTCTTTGCAACATGACTCTAATACTGCTATCTGTGCAAAGTACTCAGCTAGATTGCCTTCTTTTTGGAGTAGGCATACAAGAGCCATGTCGTCTGAGAACCTTAAGAGACGAGAAGTGGCAGTGTGACAACGCATATGGTCTGTGTAAATAAAACACAATGTCGAAGAGAGGACACAACCTTGAGGGCAGCCTGAATTTAACACCATTAGGTCAGACAGACTGCCATGTACGTTTACACGTTGTGGCCTGTCCTTCAAAAAGTCTCGCACCCACAGAATAATGCTTGTATTCACATTAAAGTCCATCATACGCTGCAAAAGCATCAGTGGTTCAACAGTATTAAAAGCTTTAGAAAAGTCAATAAAAAGAATTCGCACATGTGCGTTTAAATTTTCAAGATGTTGAAAAACAACATTGTACAGAGTAAGCCATGCATCTTCCACACCCCTATGATTTGTGTAAGCAAATTGGAATGGATCCAGGAGTTCGGCAACATCACTTAACAGATGCCTCCGCACCACTTTTTCCATACATTTTGACAGAATAGAAGTCAATGCAACTGGGCGGAAATCGTTGAATTCACGGGTGTTGTGTTTTTTAGGAATCGGAACAATGATTGATGATTTCCAAGCAGTAGGGACAGTATGAAGATCAAGCAGAAATTGAAAGACAGTAATGAAGATCTTCCCCAATTGACCTGCACAGGTTTTCAATACTTTTCCACCTAACCCATCTGGTCCAGGTGCTTTATGTGCATTCAGCTTAGAATAGATGTTCACTATCTCCTCTTCAGTAACTGACAAAAGTTTAGGCACCATGGACTTAATGACGCAATGACGTAATGACGTAATGATCAGGTTCCTGCCATGGAACCGTGAATAAAAACGATTTAGATCATTGGCCATCTCAACTGGATTTCCAGTGCAGAGCATTGCTTGTTTCTTTTCTGTCTACCCATCATGCAGTTCAGACCATTCCATGCCTCTCTAGCTTTGCTAAAGTTAATTTCGTTTCGATCTTGCTTTCATAGTTCAATCTGGCAGACCTAGTAGCCCTTCTAAAATCCCCCTCCTTTTCCCGAAACTCATCATTGTTACCGTGTATGGAGGCAAGTTTCTTCTGGTTCTAATACACCTTTAGCTCCTTGCTGACCCATGGCTTATTGTTGGCAAACACCTTCACTGTCTTGGTTTTAAATACAGTGTCCTCACAAAATCTTACATAAGATGTGACTGTCTCAACAGGCGTCAGGCGTCATGGCACGTTGTCAGTAAAGTCTGTTTGTCAGTCATCATGTCACTTTGTCAGTAAAGTCTGTTTATATCAGTCGTCAAGGTGCTTTGTCAGTAAAGTCTGTTTGTCAGTCATCATGTCAATTTGTCAGTAAAGTCTGTTTATATCAGTCATCGTGGCGTTTTGTCAGTAACGTCTGTTTATGTCAGTCGTCATGACACGTTGCCAGTAAAGTCTGTTTATATCAGTCATCTTGGCACTTTGTCAGCAAAGTCTGTTTATATCTGGCGTCATGCTACTTTATCAGTAATATATGTTTATGTCAGTCGTCATGACAATTTGTCAGCCACCACTAAATGCCTAGGTACACATATTACATGGTGTGTACATCAAGGAGTAGTCAAAAGCAGACACAATGACCAAAGGTGAACAGTGACGACGGTACAAATCTTATCTGGAGTGTACAAGGTGTAGACAAGAAAAAGTCGCAGTAATCAGGTACAAATCTCACACGGTGTGTAGAACAAGGTGAAGAGAAGAACAGACACAGTGACCAGGTACATTGTGTCGTCCACTATCAAGTTTTCTTCTCGTTGACACTGAAATAGACACAGAACATTGTTTTAGAATTGTGTTCACTAATAAGGAATTTGTTAATCAAATATAGTCTACATCACGAGGAACGCACACTAATTTGTGCTGATAATCGGTAGAAGTGCATTTTGGTGCGCCGTGCGACGTAACATACGTATTGTACTTAAACATTGTATACTTACGAAAGGTGAAACAGTATACAAAATTAAGAAACATTGTGCTTGATATAGTGCCGATAACAAGCGGTTGTGATTAAAAGACCCAAATCAAAATGTCCGAGTCCTGATCAGCAAAGGTCATTTTGATTCGGGACAAGTAATGACATATGTCAGTTATCTGCACTTAATCAAATGAAATGTTGCTTAGTATAATGTATGTACCCAAACACAACTCTACCCGAGTCCATCTGATTATCGCCATTGGTGCTGTAGTGGTCAATTTCGTTATACTTTTACCAGTTCGCTCTCATGGCCATCGTATGTGTACATACGAAGCCACGCCCACGGCAAATTCCCTCGTGTTTACTGAATAGAGATTAATGAATTTTCACTCTCAATATCATTGTCATACATTATTGACATTAGAAAGTCATTTTTATACGATAGAATAAAAAATCTTTTTTTTTTTATTTTTTAGTTTGTTCTTGACCTTTGTTATGATTGAGTCACTTTGTCCGCCATCTTGCTTTTCGTACTGCGTCATTTTCACTGCTTGCGATATTTTCTCTGCGAATATTCCGTCAAAATGAGTTCATCTGAGTCCGAAAGTGAAGATTATCTCACTGAAGAGGAATCTTTATGCGACCAGTCCCTTGAAAACGATTTTACCGCCAGCGATGTGGAAGAAACGAACGAAAATCATCGCAGGTCAGAGTGACACTTTCTATTTGGGTTCAGCCAATGCGTTATTCATATGCATTTTTGTTTACCTATTCGTCTGGCTCAGACTCGTGAGTTATAACATGTGTGTAGTGCTTCTGATAACTTTATGAAGTACATAAGTAAGTTTTATTACACGCTGTATACTGATCTTTTCAGCAAGTCAGAGATTTTCAGAGAAGAATACACTTTTTTTTACTTCATGAAACAGTGTTCAATGTGTACACGGTACAATGGGGCTTAAATCATGACATTATCTATACTGATCATGCAGAAATGCTGAAATCACCACAATATCTTTTATCACCACAATATCTTTTAAGCTAGTTCACTGAAATCATGATACGTCAAATGGTAGTACTGCGATGAGTGACGCATAACATCGAGTCGTCACTATGAACACGGCGTCTTAGGACTAATGATGCCATGACGTGAAGCTTGAAGTTAAAGTCATTTCGTTGCTCGTACTATTATTAATCTTCAGAATAGCTACCATACGTTAGACCACAGAGCTTACGAATGGCGGGAATCGCCGTGTGCTGGTCATCATTTCTGTGTGCCAGTGTGTGTGGATCAGAGGGTGAGTTAGAATGGAAGGAGATGGATTCCTGTTGCTACACGAGCCCATAGAGAGTACTAATGGCGGGAAGCGCCGTTTACTTACTTACTTACTTACGCCTGTCACCCCTCCCCGGGTATAGGCCGTCGACGAGAGACCTCCAGCGACTCCTGTCCTGTGCTTCTCCTTCGATTTTACTCCAGGTGGTTCCCAGTCTCTTGATGTCTGCTTGGAGGTCTCGACGCCAGGAGTTTCTCGGCCTACCTCTTTTCCTCTTTCCCTGGGGGTTCCATGACAATGCCTGCCAAGTGATACTGGAAGCTGGCTTTCTCAGACTGTGACCAATCCATCCCCATCTTCTTCGGCCAATTTCATTCTCTGCTGTTATCTGCTCTGTTCTCTCCCAGAGTCTGACGTTGCTGATCTTCTCTGGCCAGTGGATTTTCAAAATTCTTCTAAGGCAACTGTTTATGAAGATCTGTACTCTGTTGACTGTGGTTTTTGTCAATCTCCAAGTCTCTGCTCCATATAGGAGAACTGCTTTTACGTTGGAGTTGAAAATCCGGACTTTGGTGTGTGGTGACAGCTCTCTGGAACTCCACACTTTTTTTTCAACTGGAGAAAGGCTGCTCTGGTTTTACCGATTCGTGCTCTGACATCTGCATCAGTGCCGTCTTTTTTTGTCTATGATGCTCCCGAGATAGGTGAAGAACTCCACCTCCTCCAACGGGGTGCCAGCAAGCAAGATTGATTCTTCCCTGGTTGCGTTCAGCCTCATTGTCTTTGTTTTCTGTTTGTGGATGGTGAGGTCCACTTGGGACCAGATGTCAGCAAGCCTCGTGGTCTTGTCCTGCATTTGTTGATGAGTGTGGGACAGTAATGCCAAGTCGTCTGCAAAATCGAGGTCGTCAAGCTGTGTCCACAGTGTCCACTGTATTCCACTTCGTCTGTGCTCTTTGGTCCTCTTCATGACCCAGTCTATGGCCAGTAGGAAAAGGAATGGAGACGGCAGACACCCCTGCCTGACACCGGTTCTGACCTGGAGCTCCCTGGTGAACTGCCATTTGTGGATCACGCGACATGTCATGCCATCGTAGCTGCTCTTGATCAGGTGGACGAGCTTTGTGGGTACACCGTAGTGTCGTAGGAGTTTCCACAGAGTCTCTCGGTCCACGCTGTCAAATGCTTTCTCGTAATCCACAAAGTTGACGTACAGCGGGGAGCTACACTCCAGAGACTGTTCCAAGATGATGCGGAGAGTGGCGATCTGGTCTGTACATGATCGGTTTTTCCTGAATCCTGCTTGCTGGTCTCTCAGCTGTGGGTCAAGGGAGCTCTTCATTCTCTCAAGGATGATCCTGGTACTGACAGCAAGGTGATTCCTCTGTAGTTGGAACACTTGCTGAGGACGCCTTTCTTGGGAAGCTTGATTAGGTACCCCTCCTTCCAGTCAGCCGGCATCACCTCCTCTTCCCAGGTCTTTCAGAACAGTGGGTACAGCATCTCTACTGTTGTCTCTAGGTATGCTTTCAGAGACTCCACTGGGATGCCATCTGGCCCTGCTGCTTTGCCGTTCTTCAAAAAATGCCATTGCTCTTCTGATCTCTTCCCGGCTGGGTCTGTCACAGCTGATGGGTAGGTCGGTCTCTGCTGGCTGGATGTCTAGGGGGTCGGGTGGGCTGGGTCTGTTCAGTAACTCTTTAAAATACTCGGCCTATCTGTCGAGTTGGTCTGCTCTGTCTGCAATAGTCTTGCATTCTTTGTCTTTTACGGAAGCGCCGTTTGTCCGTCTTCATTTGTGTGCGCCGACGTGTGTGTTGATCAGAGGCTGGCTTAGAGAGGAGGGAAAGAGATCAGCATTATAAGCCTAATGTCACGACACGGATTTTTTTCGTCTATTTTTGTAGGGGAGTTAGTTTAGAGGGGTGACAGGATTTAGGTAGTCACCGGGTAAGGATAGCGTAGGTATGTAGCATTTGGCCTGTGTACGTGTATTTTGCTGCTATGTGGGGGGTTGGGTAGACGGCGTGCAGCCGCGTGGCCACCCAGTCTGAACGTCATCGGGTGGTACCTGCTTCACGTGAAAGTTTATCACGTGAGGTAGTGAGCAGTTTTTTTTTGCCAATCTAACGGTATCAAAATTACTAGTCTTTCGCATTACTGTGACGAGAGAAGAAGAGCTGCGACGACTGTACCCCTGGCTTTTCTTGTTATGTTTGTCTTCGTCCTAGCCGGGGCGTCTTCACGGATGACAGTGAGTACACGCAACAAATTTCTAGTGGCCATTTGCTCGGGTGGGGGGGGGGGGGGGTTGTTGTGTTTGCTTGCTCTGTGTTATTATGTTGGCTAGTGTGTATTGGGGGCAGGCGTAGAATAGCGGAGAGTAGGGTGTAGAAAGGAATGCTAGTTATCGTACGTTGTTTCTAGAGTAGTTAGCGGGGTTTAATTATTGGGATTTAACGCCAAGTAGGCGACTGACGTCGTTCCAGTATTTAGCGTCGTAGGGGTGTAAATATCGGGAGGGAGTCACTGGGTGACGTATAAATATGTATCTTGAGTTTGCAGTTATCGTTGCGGGACAGAAGTGAAGAGAATATGTTGGTTGCATTGTTGCGGGAGGGAAGTGAAGAGAACGTTGAGGTTAAACCTATTGTTGCGGGTAGCGTGATGCGATTGTGAATATGTATTGTGTGGAGGTTGAGTTTATGGTTGCGGGAAAGAGGTGAAGGGAATATAAAGGACGGCAGTTAAAGTTGCGGGGAGGGTGATGTGATTATCTTGTCATCTTTTGTTAGTTATTTATATGAGTATTTTTGCACCTGTGTTTTAGTGCATCTTTAAATACGAAGAACTAGCCAGCTAGTCTGCCACCGTGCTGTGGTTCTGTGTGGAGGCTGACTGTGTCACTCCGCCTTGTGGGCTACGACACCGGACCTGGGTGCCTTCGCGAGTGTCGCGGCACGCCTCGTATTTAGTCAGGTCGGGTCGTCCCATATAGTTCTTTCTCACCTGTTTATGTGAAGTTGTGCATAGTAATAATTATATTAAGAACGTTAGTATATTTCATCTCCTTGTAGCGAGGGGGAGCTGGGTGGCTCGGTGGTAAAAGCGTTTGCCTCCAGACCAAAAGGTCCCGGGTTCGAATCCAGCTTGGGTCAAAATTTGCTCAGACCCTTTTTCGTTGCCCCGTCTTTGAAATCACCCTCGTGGTGGACAAAAGACGTTAAGCCCTAAACATTTAACATTTTTAATTTTCCTTGTAGCGACTGTAGTGCGAGAGGAGCTTTGTTACAATAACACTTTGAGTTATTATATTGTTTAAAGTAGCCTGTGTTACGGAAGACCTTATCGCGGAAGCAAGAGCGTCGAGTTGAGTTGCGCTCAACGGTTGTGCTTCCGGCGAGAAGGTCCCGTGACGAGGAATATATTGCTTCAACTTTCAGTTATATTGAGTTATGTGATATTGTTTAGTCAACTTTCAGTTATATTAAGTTCTGTGAGATTGTTTAGGCTCCATCTGCATATGCGATGTTTAGTCTCCATGTGCTTATGTGATATTACTCTGAGATGTACTAGTTAAAGGAACCTTCGGGTATCCTGAGACGTGCTAGTTAAAGTAGCCTTGTGCTGTCAATGTATAATTTGCTAGCTTAATTCGAACTTGTTGTTCGTGGTCCCTTTGGGGAGTTATATTAGCATACAGATTGTATTCACTGTTCTCGATCTTTATTTGGGTTAGTAAGCAAGCGTATTTGGTTCATGTAATTGGCATTGCGCTAGTTGAACTACTGTATTACTTAAGGAGCCCCGTGTTGTAATAGACTCTCCGCGGAAACAAAGGCGTTAGTCTAACTGGCGTCAGCGCTTGACGTTTGTGCTTCCGGCGGGGTCTAGTGGCATATGGTTTAAGCCTTTCAAACTGTTTTCCTTTCTTTTATATTTAGTAGCAAGCTCAGAGATCTCCAGAATGAGTGGTGGACCAGACCTGCACAGAGGACCCAGCTTTGCGCTGACAATGGTGACTACAGGGGCTTCTACGAGCACTGAAAGCAGTGTATGGCCCCAGGCACCTGGTACAAAGTCCCCTGCAAAGCGCGAATGGCCAGGCATTCCTCACAGATAATACCTCCATCTTGAACCGCTGGTCAGAATACTTTCAGAGCCTCTTCAGCGCTGAGCGCACTGTTCAAGAAGCAGTCGTCCTACAAATCCCACACCTCCCAGTAAAGGTTGAATTGGACGAACCGCCCACCGCTGAAGAGACCCTCACAGCCATCCACCAGCTCAAGAGTGGCAAAGCAGGAGGCATTGATGGTATACCGCCAGAGATCTGGAAACATGGAGGCACAGCAATGCACAACAAGCTCCATGACCTCTTTCTCTGCTGCTGGGAGGAAGGAACACTACCAAAGGATCTCCGTGATGCAGTCGTTATCACCCTGTACAAGAACAAAGGCGAGAAGTCTGACTGTTCCAACTATCCTGCTGTCCATTTCTGGGAAAATTCTTGCAAGGCTGCTCCTGAATCGGCTGGTACCTGCCATCGCTGAAGACCATCTCCCAGAGGGCCAGTGTGGCTTCAGAGCATACAGGAGCACCACCGATATGGTCTTTGTGCTGAGACAGCTTCAGGAGAAGTGCCGCGAGCAGAACAAAGGGCTGTACATAACGTTTGTCGACCTAACAAAAGCGTTCGACACTGTGAGCAGGCAAGGCATGTGGCAGATCCTGGAGTGACTTGGCTGTCCCCCAAAGTTCCTCAGCATGATTGTCCAGCTACACAAGGACCAGCAAGGCCAGGTCAGACTCAACAATGACCTCTCAGAACCATTCCCTATTCTCAACGGCGTAAAGCAGGGCTGCGTTCTGACACCGACCCTCTTCACCATCTTTTTTAGCATGATGTTGAAGCAGGCCACAGTGGACCTCGATGATGACGATGCAGTGTAAATCAGGTATCGTCTCGATGGCAGCTTGTTCAACCTCAGACGACTGCAAGCCCACACGAAAACCCTAGACCAACTGATTCGTGAGCTGCTTTTTGCTGATGACGCTGCCCTCGTTGCACACACAGAGAGAGCCCTGCAGCGCATCACATCCTGCTTCGCAGATGCTGCCCAGCTCTTTGGACTCGAGGTCAGTCTGAAAAAGACAGAGGTCCTCCATCAGCCGGCACCCAAGACAGTGTATTGCCCTCCTCATATCACCATCGGCGAGTCTGTACTAAAGTCAGTGCACCAGTTTACTTACCTTGGCTGCATTATCACGTCGGACGCCAAGCTGGACAAGGAGCTTGACAGCAGGCTGGCAAAAGCGAATAGCGCTTTCGGGCGACTTTTCAAGCGGGTGTGGCACAATCAACAGCTGAAAACAGGCACCAAGATCAGCGTGTCGTTCTCACCACCCTGCTGTATGGTTCCGAGTCCTGGGCCCTCTACCGCAGCCAACTACGACTCCTCGAACGCTTCCACCAGCGCTGCCTGCGTACCATCCTGGGCATTCACTGGAGTGACTATGTCACCAACGTCGAGGTCCTTAAACAGGCTGAAACTGTGAGCATCGAGGCTTTGCTGCTGCGGACACAGCTCCGCTAGTCGGGGCATGTCTTCAGGATGGAGGATCATTGCCTACCAAAGATCACCCTGTTCGGCGAGCTTGCTACTGGACACCGCGACAGAGGGGCACCAAAGAAAAGATACAAAGACGGTCTCAAGAAGTCACTTAGTGCCTGCCAAATCGACCACCACCAGTGGTCTTCGCTTGCTGTGGACCGTGACACCTGGCGCTCCACCATTTACAAGGCAGCTGTCTCCTTTGAGGACTCTCGCAGAGCTAGCCTTAAGGACAAGCGGCTCAGGGGAAAAAAACCAGAGATGCCGCAACTCAGAACCCTGACCAGACCTTCCCCTGCAGCCACTGCGGTCGAACCTGCCTGTCCCGGATTGGCCTCCGCAGCCACGAACAAGCCTGTAGACGTCGTGGGCAACTCCTATAAAATCTTCGTTCGCGAAGTCAAGCCAAGGCTGGATATTTAGTAAGGATAGTAGTTTTATTATATCGTGTTCGGTTGTACTTTAGTTAGTATATTTAATGTATTATGTATTAATTCCATCAGCCTACTTCAGTAGTGATATTTTGTTTATTATATATTCGTTTAATCCGTCTTTTGTATTGTGTATTAAGGATATTTCGAATGGAGAGTTTGGACGTGTGTGAGTGTGCATGTGAGGGGTGAATGCATGGTTAGAACTGCGCGAGAATAGTTAGTTTTTGTTAGGGTATTTAATAAACGTCGTTGTTATTGTTCATCTGGTGTTTGTGTTAGGTTTGTGTTAGTGTGGGTTGGGTGTGTCTCGAGCGGTAGCGCTCATAGTTCGCTCCCCGGAAGCGGGATCGTGACACCTAAAAATACGAACAACTCTGAATGTTCCTAAAAGATAAACGCATCTGAACTCCAAGCAATACGGTAGAATTTGAGATGAAACCCCGCATCTTGCATGTGCTGACCTTATCGATACAAAGGGAAAGCGCTATACACAGACTCTCTCAAGGTTTTGTTCCGGGATGTTCCCGCGGACAAGATCTTCTGTCTTTTTTATAAGGAAGCGAATGTGTATGATACGATTTGAATCTCTTTAGGCTTAGATTTCGCATGGATATTGTACACGTATATTTACATGTTAGCCATGGATAAAGTACAAATAAATTTACATTTAGTCGTTAAGTCTTAGTCTGGCTTCTCTTCCTTCTGTAAGATGGCTTTTGTTGTCTGCTCGGTGTTAAACCCCAATAATTAAGTATCAACCGTATAGTGTTAAAAAAAATAACATTGGTGTCAAATGAGCCGACTGAAAATTGTCTACAGACGTGAAGGTCGAGAAATCGGAAGTGTTTGTGTTTTTATGTCTATAAGGCAGCAGACAACAAAACAACAGTACAATGAAAAATAATAAATAAGTTGAGAAAGAAACGTGTTTTCTATGTCTTGTGTTGTAATTGTAGTATGTCCGCATTTCCTTAGAACCGTCGTGTTGGTGCCCAGATGACTCTAGCTTGTGATCAACACCTGTTAGACCTGACTGGCGTTTACAGACGATAACAGCGATCGCCTGGTTACACCTGACTGGCGTTTACAGAAGATAACTGCGATCGCCTAGTTCGGTGGTGCTAACAAATAAAGGGTACCACCATGACGAGGTTGTCATCGGTGATAGAAATAATTATGTTTAGATATTACATTTTTCAAAACGAGGTGGTACACTTCCGTCTTGTCTTGACAATGGGGACCACAGGGATTATTGGCAACAGCGGCCAAGGTGCTTCGTTTTATGACTCTCTCTAGTGAAAGCAGGTGACATGTTTGGAGCCTTCCAGTGGCTAGTATCATCCCAATGCAGTGGGTAGTATCATCCCATTGCAGTGGGTAGTATCATCCCAAGGCAGTGGATAGTATCATTCCAATGCAGTGGGTAGTAACATCCCAAGGCAGTGGATAGTATCATCCCAATGCAGGGGGTAGTATCATTCCAATGATGTGGGTAGTATCATCCCAATGCTATGGGCAGTATCATCCCAATGCTGTGGGTAGTATCGTCCCAATGCTGTGGGTAGTATCATCCCAATGCAGTGAGTAGTAACATCCCAATGCAGTGGGTAGTATCATCCCAATGCAGTGGGTAGTATCGTCCCAATGCTGTGGGTAGTATCGTCCCAATGCTGTGGGTAGTATCGTCCCAATGCTGTGGTAGTATCATTCCAATGCAGTGGGTAGTATCATCCCAATGCAGTGGGTAGTATCATCCCAATGCAGTGGGTAGTATCATCCCAATGCAGTGGGTAGTATCATCCCAATGCAGTGGGTAGTATCATCCCAATGCAGTGGGTATTATCATCCCAATGCAGTGGGTATTATCATCCCAATGCAGTGGGTAGTATCATCCCAATGCAGTGGGTAGTATCATCCCAATGCAGTGGGTAGTATCATCCCAATGCAGTGGGTAGTATCATCCCAATGCAGTGGGTAGTATCATCCCAATGCAGTGGGTAGTATCATCCCAATGCAGTGGGTAGTATCATCCCAATGTGCAAAAGGACGTCGGCCCGATGGCCTTTGCGCCCTGGGATTTTTAATTTTGGGAGAGAAGTCAGTAAAATGCATTTTTTTTCAAATGTTTCCTGCCGTCATAACAGTCTTATGAGAATCTCTGCTTGTTGCCGGTAGGAGTCACACTCGATGGCCTATCTATAGAAGGCACAGTTTCCCGTGGACACCTGCATGCAGCCCGAGAGACTCTCCTGATCACCGTAACAAAAGCTAGCGCATGAGGATCTATTTCTCTCGCCACAGCTTTGCCTTTGTCACCAGACATTCAGCCATCGCCAGTCGCCTGTAATAGGCAAAGACTCTCATAGCCATTTGTAGCCAGATCATAGGCCCTCATAGCCATCTGTAGCCAAATCATAGCCCTCATCGCCATTTGTAGCGAGATCATAGACCCTCATAGCCATTTGTACCAGATCATAGACCCTCATAGCCATTTGTAACCAAATCATTGATCAACTCTCATCAGTTCTGCTGAAGAAAGCAGAATACTGCCTGTGGAGGCACACGACAGTAAGTCGAGCTAGTGAAAAACAAGAGTGTCATTGTCTTTTATCTTTCCAGAGGAGAAGCGTCTCTGTGCCTGTCAGTGGCAGGAGTTTTGCAGTCACGCAGTCACTCTCGCCAAATTCAGCAAACACCGTACAGGTGAAGAATAGAGATCCGAGATTACCTGGAGCCTGATAGATTTTCATGATCAAGTCCAGGTGAGCTGATGTGGCTATGTGTCGCTTTTCAAATGTCAGTCAGCGATTGCATTCCACAGTCTTTCATCAACAACAAAGCAAATTCATAGAGAAACAATTTTTGATCAATAACAAAGCGGGTTCATAGTGAAAACCGACGTGGCCTTGATCCACTCGTGTGGCTGCAATAAACACCATACTGTGCACAGCCATCGATAAACTCGCTAGCTGCAAGGCAAATAACTACGACACAATAAACGGCATACAACATTCTTCATTCTACAAAACAGAAGGCCAGTCAATGTTTCTTGCTTAAAGACTGAGAATAATATGAAATCTGTAGGGCCTACATTACCGACAGAGAGCGGTGAGCTTCAGCAGTGTTACGTGTATTTGTCTGCTGGTTTTGTATTTCCAGCAAGTGGCGAAAATATCCATTGTGTGTAAGCTCACAGAGCATGTCACTAGGTATGTTAATGTACATCACACAGTTGTTGTTTAACTTACGTCTGAATCCTTGCTTGACTCGGCTTTTTTTTCTCTCTCTCTCTCTCTCTTTCCCACAGCCGTTGTCTGCTGCCTGCAAGATTCCGCTGTGAATGACGGTTGTTACGGCGTAGTGACCACGTCACTCAGATAATATACGTCATAATCTTGCTGTCAGTGTGTAAAGACGTCACTTCGCTGCACCCTCTTCCTTATAGACCCTTTTCGTAATTGGCGCTGTGAGTCGTCATGAGTTGCGTCCTTTTGCTATGCGTAGTTTCGGTTTTCTCGGCTCGCGATGGCGGACGAAACGTTTACTCAATAAAAGTAAAAGACTTGAAGAAATTTCTTCGAAAACACGGAGAAGTTTTAAGTCGAAAGAAATCTGAGCTGATCCGAAGAGCGAAAGACACTTTTCAGCTTGCTTTGCAAAGGGCTACCGACGCTACAGCTGGTCCTATTGCCGAATCCAATGACGGAGGCGATGAAGGTACGTGATCTGTAAGTGTAATGGGTTGAATTACACTCATATAGGCTACTTTACGATTAAAAAAAAATGCAGAATTCTCAAGACCTAGTTGTTGGATTATTATCAAATGAATTACGTTGTGATGATTATTTATTAAAGCATGGCTCACACTTTCAACGACTCAACGAATCTTCATTTTACAACGGTGAAGATATTAACACAGTCAGTGACTATCATTTTTCGTACCTGCCGTTGTACTCATGAGTGTAGAGCACACTATGAATATGATCGCCTTCCATATCGCATGCTAGTTCTCGGTCTGATGCAAGCATTGTGAAGGGCATCATTACAGTTTGTGTAATTTAGTAATGCGATCATAGACAAATCAGAAGAGTGTTTATTTGGTAAAGAACTTTAAGAAGCTATATTAAAAAAAAAACTCTTTTTATTGACTCCTTTTGAGAGCCACCTGTTTATTCATAACTGATTACTCAAGCTTCTACTGATGACCCGATGTTTGGTGTGTGGCTACTCTCTTGGCTTGACTTCGCGAACGAAGATTTTATAGGAGTTTCCCACGACGTCTGCAGGCTTGTTCGTGGCTGCGGAGGCCAATCCGGGACAGGCAGGTTCGACCGCAGTGACTGCAGGGGAAGGTATGGCCAGGGTTCTGAGTTGCGGCATCTCTGTTTTTTCTCCTGAGCCGCTTGTCCTTAAGGCTAGCTCTGCGAGAGTCCTCAAAGGAGACAGCTGCCTTGTAAATGGTGGAGCGCCAGGTGTCACGGTCCACAGCAAGCGAGGACCACTGGTGGTGGTCGATTTGGCAGGCACTAAGTGACTTCTTGAGGCAGTCTTTGTATCTCTTCTTTGGTGCCCCTCTGTCACGGTGTCCAGTAGCAAGCTCGCCGAACAGGGTGATCTTTGGTAGGCGATGATCCTCCATCCTGGTGACATGCCCCGCCCAGCGGAGCTGTGTCCGTAACAGCAAAGCCTCTACTAGACAGATGGTAATAACTAAAACTGGAATGCTCCTATATACACGACATTACTAATACAGTATCTTCTTAAAATATATTTACATAAATCCTGAATACCACCATGTGGCAGGCCTGCAGAAGTGGGTTCCTGTTCACTTGGTCGACCTGAAAGACTGGCCTGATGTCACTGACAAGAAACTCCAAAAATTACCTAATTTACACATGTCACAAGACTTTGGACAACAGGAGAAAGAACGCTCGAAGACAACTGAAGGCCAACATTTTCTATGAGGATGGCCATGTTTATAATGTGAGGTAAGAAAAAGGCTCATTAATTCAAATTTTCTTTGGGCGTATTTTTTTTTCTGGCCACATTTTAAAATGTTAATATATTGATGTGCCTCATGTTTTAAGGTCTGCGTCCAGTGTACAGAGTATATAGACAATGGTAATTCAAAGACAGAGTCAATAGAGCTTAGCAACATTTTGCTCTGTTTCAATCAGCATGGTCAAACTCACCAGCAATTCCATTTAAATACACTGAGTGATAGTTTTGATGGGAACCTGCATTCCTTACGTCTTTTGAAAGTGTCATTCTTTGTTATGCTGTTGCTGTTTATGGTAATGTTGGTGATGTTTTATTATTTCAGATATCATCCTGGGCCAGCCCTAGATGATCTAGATGAGCAGTGCTATGTACAGTGTCGTGTAGTACCAAGTGCAGCCTCTTCCGACACCAAGTACCCAGACTACAACACCTGGGTGCGCGTTTCCCAAACCACAGGCAGAGTGAATTCAGGTTACTGTACATACATTGCTGGGTAAGTTGATGATAGTGTGTTTTATGTGCAGTGTATGTGATACACTCTGACAAACGGTTGACAGAGTCGAGCGGGCACACACTAGCAGTACGAGTAAATCGTAGCTATGGAATATATGTGATTCTGTCACATTATCCGTACCAAATAATGCGTATTCAGTCAGAAGCAATGTTATCAAAATATCATTGTCAGTCATATGTAAACAAAAATATGTAAAATAGCCATATTTTGACAAAAGATGTTTTTTCTCAAATATTATTCACAACTTCAAACTCAAACTTGGTACAGAGATACCTGATGGTAAGACCTATCTATACGTGATTCTAAGTTGGATCACCCCTTGGAAAGGTCAAGGGTCTCAAGGGCTCAGGAAATAGGTCTGAAATAGCCATATTTTGACAAAAGATGTTTTTTCTCAAAGACTATTTACACCTTTAAACCCAAACTCGCTACTAAGATACCTGATGGGAAGACCTTTCTACGCACACTAATTTGGTTGATCCCTCAGAAAGGTCAAGCAAGAGCTCAGGAAATAGGTAAAGAATAGGCATATTTTGACAAAAATGTTTATTCTCAAATACTATTCACAACTTCCAACCCAAATTTGGTACAGAGATACCTGATGGTAAGACCTATCTGTGCATACTAATTTGGATGACCCCTTTGAAAGGTCAAGGTCACAAGAGGCTGGCAAATGTGTAAAATGTCGATGTTTGATACATTGTAGGTATTGCCAAAACTTTTGCAAATATTTCAACCAAATTTGGTACAAAGATAGCTGATGTTAAGACCTTCTTATGCATACTAGTTTAGTCGACTCATCACAAAGGTCAAGGGTCCCGGGGGGTTGGCCGATGTGTGAAAAAAGCTTACATTTTCAGAAAACATGGTTTTGCTGCTGCAGAAGCCAGCCCTTGTCACACATACACGTGAGCCATAACTGCTTTGCCTTCTTGTTCCAGAATAAAGTTTAGTAGAACTTGCTTCTTGAACTATTTTGGTGACATCTGTCATACTATCGGAAAAGAAAATCACATACTCTGTTGTTATGCAGAGACTCACAGGCATCCATTATTTATGTTTGTAGATGCATGTGAGTTTGAGACACTCAGACAGGTATTCATTTCATATTCTTGCTTCAATTGGTGTTGATAAATAGTATTTTGTTTGCTTTGTTACAGACTTGAAGGTGCTTGCAACCATGTTGCTGCATTGTTATACACCCTAGTAGACATCACACAGAAGAAGAAGGATGGGCTTGACGCATCCACCTCGCATGACTGTAAATGGAGGGTACCGCGAAAGCGACGCCTCAGCCCGAAGAAGGCACAGCACCTTCATGCCAAAAAAGCACGCTGCATCGAGCCTGCGGGGAACATCCCTTCGGGTGTCGACGTCTCTTTTTTTGCTGCTCGACTGAAACTTTCTGCCCCAAGATCTGGATGGCTCACTAACTACTCAGCGTCAAAGGAAGATCCACTGGAAACGCAGCTTAACAGCATCCCAGAACCGAAATTGATGTTTGTAGATGGAACAGATTTGCGGCCACCAAAGTGTCTGGGGTCATTTAGAGACTTTGTGAACAGTATTCAATATACAGCATCTGAGCGCACAGAGATTGAAGTGAGCACCAGAGACCAGGGAGACAGCAAAAAATGGCACATGGCGAGAGCTGGTCGCCTGACCTCCTCTCACTTTGGAGAGGTTTTCAGGCGACAGGCGACTACAAAGCCCGACAACCTCCTGAAGGTGGTGCTAGGCTACCAAGAGGTCCCAGCCAATGTACTCGTGGTCTGTGGCCGACAGAAAGAGGTGGCAGCTAGACACAGCTACACACTGCACATGAAGGGGCATCCGAGGCTAACTGTGAAAAAATCCGGCCTCATCGTGGGCGCTGTCCTACTTTATCCAGCAAGGGCAAAGGGGGCGGGTGTGCTTTCTCGTGAATAACCAGTGGTGCACAGATACCAAAGTACTGACCCAGTTCTGTTCCCCTGACCTAGAAACTCTTACAATAAAGTGCCGTCCTTTTTACCTGCCCAGGGAGTTTTCGTCTGTCATCCTTACCGCTGTGTATATTCCTCCTCAAGCCAACACAGCCACTGCCATTAATCAGCTTTCAGACATTGTTAAAGAACATGAAAATTCAAGTCCAGACTGCGTTTCACTTGTCGCTGGTGATTTCAACAAAGCCAACCTACGGAAAAAAACTGCCAAAATACGTTCAACAAGTGACATGCGCTACGAGAGGTGACAATATTCTCGATCACTGTTATTCAACTATCAAGAACGCTTTCCATTCAGTCGCACGCGCACCTCTTGGCAACTCTGATCATAACATGATCTACCTAATCCCGTCCTACAAGCAACAAATCAAGCGTGAAAAGCCCGTCAGGCGCACGGTGCGCAAATGGACGGATGCTGAGGCGGAGACACTTCGCGGCTGTTTTGAGGCTACGGACTGGGGCGTGTTCAGAGATGCAGCTTCGGACATTGACTTATACACAGAGACCGTGACAGATTACATCAAATTTTGTGAGAACCAGTGTATTCCAACCAAAACTATCGTACAATACCCGAATGACAAGCCCTGGTTTCATGGTGCCATCAAACAAAAAGTGAAAGCTAAAGACGATGCATTTTTATCAGGTGACAAACAACAATACAAAAAGGCAAAATATGATTTACAGCGAAGCATTAAAGCTGCTAAGCTGAGCTACCTTAGGAAGCTTGAAAATAATCTGTCCACAAACAGCTCACGTGACTTATAGCAAGGCTTACAGAAAATTACCAACTACAAGCAAGCATCTAAACCAGCAGACACACAAGACCCCACACTACCAGACAAACTGAATGTGTTTTACAGCAGATTTGACAAGCAAAATGACCACTCCCCTGTGCTGCCTTTTGTTGTCTATGAACACGATGTCAAACAAATGCTTGAGAGGTTGAGTGTCCGCAAAGCTGCAGGCCCGGATGAAATTTCGCCCAGCCTGCTCCGTCACTGTGCTAGCCAGCTCTCAAACGTTTTCGCAGACATCTTTAACTGGTCCCTCAGAATCTGTAAAGTTCCACTATGCTTCAAAAAATCTGTTATCATTCCGGTCCCGAAAAAGTCCACAGTTTCCTCCCTTAACGATTACAGGCCTGTTGCCCTTACAACAGACGTAAGAGCAGTCAGTCATTATGAAAACGTTTGAGCGTCTGGTTCTGCAACACATTAAAACTGTTACCCCACCCACCTTAGATCCCTACCAGTTTGCCTATCGGGCGAATCGGTCAGTGGAAGATGCCGTATCCCTGGGTCTGCATCGTGCACTGGAACATCTTGAGAAGGCCAACACGTATGTTAGGGTGTTATTTGTAGACTACAGCTCCGCATTCAATACTATTGTGCCACCCAAGCTCTATGAGAAACTGATCCAGCTAGGCTTTGACAGTTCACTATGCCAGTGGATCAACGATTTTTTTGTCAGGTAGACCTCAGGTAGTAAGAGTTGGTCCGTGCAATCAGCATTCAGACCCAGGGAGTCGACAGTCAGGTGGATGTAACCACTCGTCTGGTTCATGTAGTCGCGTTTCTAAGCCCGTCACACTGAGCACGGGTGCACCCCAAGGTTGTGTTTTGTCCCCTATGTTATACTCTCTTTTTACCCATGATTGTACATCAACGGATGATAACTCCCTTAGAGTTAAATTTGCTGACGACACCACTGTTGAAGGTTTCATTTTAAACAACAATGAAACAGCATACAGAGTGAGAGTAGATGAACTTATTGGCTGATGTTCTGACAATAACCTTGACCTGAATGTGCCCAAAACGAAAGAGATGGTCATGGATTTCAGGAAAATCAAAAGTGACATTGTTCCCCTCACTATTCATGGTGGTCATGTTGAAATTGTTGATTGTTTCAGGTTTCTCGGCACCCACATCTCAAACGATCTTAAATGGGAGGAAAACGTTGATTCTTTAGTGAAAACATCACAGCAAAGACTGTATTTTCTCAGACGTCTTGAACGTTTGGCGTCAGCAGACAAATTTTGACCAACTTCTACCGGGCAGTTATTGAAAGTCTTTTGACCTTCTCCCTGACCGTTTGGTTTGGCAGCACCACACAGAAAGAGCGACCCAAATTAAACAGAGTAGTAAACACTGCATCGAAAATCATAGGTATTGACTTGCCCTCGTCAGAGTCCCTCTTCCACGAAAGAATGCTAAAAAAGGCTAGATCTATCCTCCGAGATGTTTCCCACCCAGCCCATGAGTTGTTTGAGATGTTGCCATCAGGGTGCCGTTACAGAGTGATCGGAACACGCACGAGTCGTTTTAAAAACAGTTTTTACCCAACTGCTGTCCAGGCTCTTAACGATGCAAACAAACGCCAAAGCTCACCCATCCGCCCCACTGTTTAATGTAATGTATAGTATTGCCCAGCTATCAGCACAATACTTCATCTACACAGCTGTGCAGAACACACTTTTAGTTACGGAGCGGTCGGGTGAACTGACTCGACTACAAGATAAGCCATCGGCGGCAATTAATCATTAGCGCGCGTCTAGTCATACTGACTGGAAGGACCGTTTATGATACTAGAACAGCTCTTCCAACATCCTACTACTAAGTGTATCTGCTGTCAAACATCTCTCAGGGTATGCAGATAACTGAGGAAGCAGAGTTAGAGAACACTACACACAGGAGTCCCGCAACATAGATTATAGAAGGAATAGTTGATGCCAGACCGGCAGCGACCTATATAGCCTGCTGACAGCAGGAAGTGACTGCATTCCACAGCAGCAGGTGGCTGGCCAAACTAATGTGTAGGCCTGGAAATAGGGCTAACTGCACTGCTGTGTCTATGATGCGAGTGATGTGTTCAGCTCTATATTACGATATGTCCTATGTAATTTGTGTTACTGTGGAATCGTGTTTATTGCCTTTATGCTTAGACCACATTAGTTACTAAGGCATACGGTGTGTGTGTGTGTGTGTGTGTGTGTGTGTGTGTGTGTGTGTGTGTGTGTGTGTGTGTGTGCGCGTGAGTAGCTTAATTAGATTTTGATGTGTTTAATGTGTTTTTTTTTTTTTTTTTTTTTTTTTTTTTTTTTTTTTGCGCGGCACCCCGCAACGATTTCCTATGTATTGTTACATATGGCAATAAAGTTCGATCATCATCATCATCATCATCATCATCATCATTTTTAGTCACCAGTCCTGACGGCTTAGTGACATGCCCGCATTGTGCACCAACCCAGGGTCTGTTGGAGATCAAGTTCCCCTCTGTTCACCGGGACAAAACTCCTAAGGAGGCCGCAGCCCAGGACAGAACATTTTGCTGCCATTTGGTAAATGATAAAGTGGTTCTAAAGAGAAATCACCTATATTACTTTCAAGTCCAGGGGCAGTTGGGCATTTCTGGAAGACAGTGGTGTGACTTCTTTGTATGGACACCAAAGGGGTGTTTTCACTTTGATCAGGATCTGTGGGTGAAGATGGTTAAAAAACTTGCTTCTTTTTACTTGGAAGCAGTAGTGCCAGAACTGTTCACGAGGCGAGTCAAAAGAGGTTTCCCCCTCTATCTGTAGAGATGGAATCCTCAGAAACTCCGAAAGGCAGTAGAACATTTCATTGTTTTCATATAACTGTCTTTATATTAAAGCCGCCAACTATAATTTTAAACTTTCTTAAATCGTGTTGAGCTGTTAGTGTTGGTCACTTATTGGCTCAGAAAGTCACATCCGACAAGTTTATGGGCTTGCATGCTGCCTATTGTAAAACGCTGTTTGCTCCTAAAGTACAAGTGACCCAGCTGCACAGTGCTGGTTTTTGACCAAAAACGTTTAGGGTGGCTGCCGTGATGAAGAGTACTGGTAGACGCAGTGCATTTTCACTTATGGCCCCAAAATATGTCCGATGGGCCTGAAAGTTTTTAGAAATCTAAATGGAGATTCATTCTTTGTACCACAAACTTACGAGCTGGAAACGATTTGAGCACTTTGGAAACTTAGAGCCTGTCGCTTTAACAGGCATAGTGTGCTTACTGTTTAGTGCTGCACACCACCCCAGTTTATGCATGCCATCCTAAAGGAAGCATACATGTAGTAAGTGGGGTGAATACATTAGTACTTTTTTTTATTTCAGTACTGGGCTTTCCAGATTTCCAGAGTTTTTTTGTCCAGGAGTCGCACTTACTGCAAAATTCTGCATAAATATTGTGACTTCAGCATGTACCTAGCACTAAGATACTCAGACCAGATAGGTGAGGCTAGCGCTGGCAGAATTGTACAACAAACCAACGGGAATTACTCAGCGCTGGGCAACATTTAGATCCCCTGCCCCCGCCTATCAGGCACCCAATCGCCAGCCCACAGAGAAATACGCAGGTATAGAACAAGACGATCATTTGCATCTTCAATATAAGATGCATCAGGTCTCTTATATAACCCATGTCTTTCTCCGGAACTTTGGAAGTAGGCAGGGGAAACATACATACACAAACACGAAGATGCATTACTATATGTGGTCTTACAGACCCGTTAACCTGTTGTGAAAACGGAAGCCCAGCTCTACTTACAAAAAAATAAATAAAAATCCCACCACAGTTCAAATTGGGACTTTGTCAGTTATTTTCTCCACTTGATACTGTCATAAACATTACTCAACAAACCAAGGGGAGTTGCTCAGCGATGGACAACAGTTGGGTCCCCTGCCCCCGCCTGTCGGGCGCCCAGTCGCCGGCCCACAGAGAGGTGCGCAGGTGTGGAATAAGACGATCATTTGCATCTTCAAATCAGTGCATCTACTGTGGGAATTCAGGGTATTTCATCATCATCATCATCATCAGTCCCTTGCCCGAACTGGGCGTTGGGGGGACTGAAAGGCAGCAGCAACAGACAGTGCTCTCCACTGAGTTCTATTTTGGGCGGTGGCAAGCAAGTCTGGCATCTCGAGTTCGGTCCATTCTTTTATGTTTGCGACCCAACTCTTTCTCTGACGACCTCGCCGACGACTTCCTTCGAGAGTGCCTTGGAGGATAGTCTTGGACAAGGTGTTGTGTCGGGTCACGTGGCCAAACCAAGCAAGCTTGCGCCGTTTCACGGTTGCCAGAAGAGGTTCATGTGGGCCCACCAGGGAGGTGACGATGCTCCGTACATATTCGTTGGTTTTGTGCTCGCGGTACGAGATGCGGAGCAACTTCCTCAGGCACTTGTTCTCAAAGGCCTGGATTTTCTTTTCTGAGTCTGCAAGCAGTGTCCAAGTCTCACAGCCGTAGAGTAGAATAGACACTACGAGGGACTTGTAAAGCCTGTACTTGATGGTGAAGCTGATGGAGTTACTTCGCCATATCCTGTCCAGCCTGGCAATTGCGGATGTTGCTGTACCTATCCTGATACGGATCTCTGCTACGCAACTACCGTCTTTGGACAGGGTGGCTCCCAAGTACTTGAAGCTATTGACCTCTTCTAGCTTCTGGCCGTTCATGTGAATGTTGCTGCTGCTGTCGCTTGTGGTGTTGATCATCACTTTGCTTTTATCCGTACTGATCTCCATGCCATAAGACCCTGCGCTACTTGAAAGTTTGTCTGTCAGGTTTTGGAGCTCACTATTGCTGCCTGCCATGAGGTCAATATCGTCTGCGAATCGAAGATTGCACAGGGATCTGCCACCAATAGAGATTGAAGTATGGTGGTCGTGGAGGGTTTCCTGCATGATCTTCTCCAGGAATATGTTGAAAAGGACAGGAGAGAGCAGGCATCCTTGACGGACACCGATCGTCGTCCTGAAGAACTCGCCTGACTGATTGTTAAGTAGAACCGCGCTGCAGGCGTTCTTGTAAAGCGCTTCTATCATTTGGATCAGTCCCTCCTCTATGTTGAACGATCTCATGACTTGCCAGAGTCCGTCGTGCCAGACGCGATCAAATGCTTTCCTGAAATCAATGAAGTTGTGGTAGAGTTCGCGCTGATGCTGCAGATGTTTCTCGATCAGGACGCGGCAGTTGAAAATCTGCTCTACAGTGCTTCTTCCAACTCTGAAGCCAGCCTGTTCTTATTTACCCGACCACATATAGTAATGCACCTTCGTGTTTGTGTATGTATGTTTCCCCTGCCTACTTCCTAAGTATATATAACATATAAACAAAGGACGCTGTGATAGATCACGAAGGAACTGTCAGTATTGGAGGCAGAACAATCAAGAACTTGCGCTTCGCGGAGGACATTCATGGCCTTGCAGGAACAGAAGAGGAACTAGCTCAACTGGTGGTAAATCTGGACAGTACAGCCATTGCGTTTGGGATGGAAATCAGCGCAGAAAAGACCAAACTGATGACCAATAACGCCAGTGGCATTGGCACTGAAATCATGGTTGGAGGCCAAAAACTGGAAACGGTTCAGAAATTCAAATAACTAGGAGCCATTTTGACGGATGAGGGATCAAAACCATGAATACTGTCCAGGATTGCGGTGACAACAACAGCGCCGCCGACCATATGGAAGGATAGAAACAGCACACTCTGCTCTAAGATCGGACTGATGCGCACCTTAGTCATCTCAGTGCTCTTATATGCCTGTGAGTCATGAACCCTCACAGCAGACCTCGAAAGGAGGATACACGCCACTGAAATGAGATGTTTTCGAAGGCTGTTTGGCATTTCGTACAGAGATCACATCACGAACGAAGAAGTGGGAAGCAGAATCAGACAAGTCATCAGGCCCTATGAAGACCTATTAGCGGCATTGTGAAAAAACGCAAACTGAAGTGGTATGAGCATATCATGCGACCAGCAGGGCTTGCCAAGACAATTCTGCAAGGCACCGTGCAAGGAAGGCGAAGACAAATAAAAAAATGGGAGGACAATATCTCAGAGTAGGCAGGACAGAAGCTGAGCGACACACTAAGAATGACAGAGAACAGAGTGGAATGGAAGGAGCTGGTTGCCAAGTCATCAGTGGTGCCCCAACGGACGGCAAGACTACGGGATAGATAGGTAGATAGATAGACAAACAAAGGCGTCGCCCAAAGCCAAAAGTGCACTCAATCAGAGTAGCTACAAGGGGACATGATTTTACGTGTCATTTCTGAGAGTGCTCTGCAGTGCTATGGCCATGCAATAGACCGATCCACTTTTTACCTGAAATGTCACTCAACTACGCGTGCAGTAGAACCATGTGCGTCTGAATGTCACGCCGAGCTCCGGCAAAACAAACCGAATTTGTTGGCTAGACGCGTCTGTATTTTATGTTCTTTAGATAATAATAATAATAATAATACCGGTTATTATATAGGCGCTTTCCCCAATTCTGCGAATCGACTCAAAGCGCCGGGAACTGAACCCAACACGCACGCTCACGTGATACACACGCATTCACTCTGAAGGCACAGACACAGGACATTCACGTGGTGCGAAGGGTCAGCTCAGCTACTGAGGTTTCGGAAATTTTGATCGCTTGTATTTGAAATTTATAACGTGGCCTGAAACCGGTACCAAAGTGGAGGGGGTGGAAGAACCGGAGTACCCGGAGAAAGAACCGCCGACGGTCCGCCCGAATTAACGGTGACACTTACTAGAGGAGAAAAATCCAACGACGAAACCCGGTATCGAACCTCGCACCTTTAGCATTGGTGGCAGGCGTCTTAACCACTAAGCCACGGACCGCCCCGATGATT
>BTPG01000002.1:7089184-7115376 GCA_036245525.1 Semisulcospira habei | reverse complement strand
GGTCGATCTAGTCAACTTTAATGTTTTCTCAGAAACTATTCAAGCCAGTCTTCAAACTTGGCCCAAGGATACTTTGTGGCAAGACCTTTCTAAGAGGCTGGACACACGCTACCACAAACACCTATTGCCGGGCGCAATTTTGTGGCGGCAATGTTGCTGCCACATTGCGGGGTGCCTACAATATTGCCACCACAAATTGCCACCCGATACAATCCGAGTCTATTTATTTGTGGTAGGCCGCAAGGCTGGAGCAATGTTGCCGCCTCTCAGCCAATCAGCGGTGTCCTTGCACCACTTCCCGTTTCTTCTCTCTTCTGAGTCGGAAAAAATGGCGGAGAAGCTGAACGACGGCTTTGAGACTGTTAACTCATTGGAGACGCGCCGCATGCGGAAAAGCAAATAGCAGCACATCTCCAGTGAATTAATTGATCAACCTTGTCTGAGAGTTCCAATGCATGTGGGACTCCCGCAGGTCCGAATATTTCAACCGCGCGCGTGAGAGCTGTTCCATTATGGTAATGGTAGGTCAGTCAGTACAAACATTGCGTGCACATTGAAACGTGTGCCACGAAGCCGATGTGGCAGGTGGCGAATTGTTGCTTACCACACATTGCCAGGCGCAAATTCTGGTAGCGTGGGCCCAGCCCCTTAACATACCTATTTTTAGTGACCTCACAAAGGTCAAGGTCACAGGGATCAGGAAATAGGTTTTAAAAAAATAGCAATATTTTGACATGATGTATTTTTTCTCAAGTACTATTCACAACTTCAAACCCAAGCTTGGTATAAAGATACCTGATGGTAGGACCTTTCTATGCATACTAATTTGGTTGACCCCTCGGAAAGGTCAAGGGTCACAAGAGATCAGGAAATATGTCCAAAATAGCCATTTTGACAAAAAAAGATGTTTTTTTTCTCAAATACTATTCTGTATTCACAACCTCAAACCCAAACTTGGTACAGAGACACCTGATGGTAAGACCTATCTATGCATACTAAAGTGTATGATCCCTTGGAAAGATCAAGGATAAAAAGGCCGCCAAATGTGTGTAAAATGCCAACTTTTGATAGAATTATAGTTATCAACATTTTTACAAACGTTTAAATCAAATTTGGCACAAAGGCAGCTGATAAGACCTCCCTATGCATACTAATTTAGTCGACTCATCACACAGGTCAATTGTCAATGGGGGAGGGGGGGTGGGGGGGAATGGTTGACAGATATGTGAAAAATGCTTAAATTGTTTTGACAAAACATGTATTTTTGCTTGTGCAGAAGCCAGCCCTTATTGTCACAAAGGTCACACATGTAGATCGGTCATACACGTGAACCATAAAGGATTTGCCTTTCTTGTTTCTGTATTCAATGTGTTTGTGTGACATTTTATAATCAGCGGCAAAGTGGCGCTTGTACAGCAACACAAAAATGTGAACGATTCTGCGCAAAGTATGTGTACTTCATCCACACTGTCTTCGCAAAGCATGACCTGTATCCCAGCATGTTCAAAAGATCTGTGAGTGCTTAAGCCCCATCTCTGTTAAACATATAATCTGTGAATGTCCTATTACAATGAATCGGTTGACAAAAAATAACATAACAGTTTGATCACTTAGCAGAAAATTTGTATGACATCTTACATAAAAATATTGCAATTCCAATAGTTGATATAATAATTCATAGTCTGGTGGTTAACTATTAAAATAAGTAATTTGTGTGTGTGGTTGGATGTTAATTATTTGCTATTCTTTGATATTCACAAGTTGTGTGTTTGGTTGTTGATTTTTTTTTTTTTTTTTTCAAGTATCACCAATGTGTGAAAAGACGTTAAATAAATTCCTGATCCTGAATTCCTGTTCAAAAGATCCAAATATTTCCCATTGGAATGACTATGCTTAACCCGATCAGCGCCGGGACCCTGCAGCAGGAGATGGATTGATCATGATAATTCAAGGGTGGTGCCATATGAGCTTGGCGCCTGAAGGCGCCAAGCTCATCTGGCACCACCCTTGAATTATCATGAACAGTTCATCTCCTACATTGGGTACATAGTTGTTGGACAACGCCTCCAAAAGTTTTGAAATGCAGCCGCGGGTTTAGGAGGGTTACTGATCATACACGTAAAACTGTAGACATTTATCATCGTACACATAAAAACTGTAGACATTCATCATCCTACACATAATACTGTAGACATTCATCAGATTATTTGTTTCTAGGGATATTGATATGATCCAGTGAAAGGAAATTTTTGTATTTGTTTACCTGCCATTTTCAGGCCAAAAACCATAAGGTCCTAAATTTCAGACCAGTGATCATACACCACCATAGGCTGATGTGTTGGACTAGTTGGAGATGCTTTTCATCGAACTTGATGGCGTGAATTAAGTGTTTTGGTCTCGTCGTCCCAACATTTTTACTAACTTTTCTTGTTGCCGTCTATATTGCGGCAAAGGATTTATAAAAATAACAAAGATATAAACGCGTTTACTCATTGGCTGTTGCTGTTGGGAGAATCGGACACCAGAATTGAATGTAGTCGCTTTACATTGAGAGTATAGATTGTATGGTGCAATTTCTACCCACGACGCACGAGTAAGGTAGCACAATACTGATGTTCAAATAACAATGTCGTACATGTGGGCAGAAATTGCACCACACAATTTGCATACAGTGCACCGCAATGATTGTATTGTGATTTCTGCCTAGAACATTACTTATTTATGAAGGGGCCACATGGTGAGGTTTATTTTTTGTTGATTATATTCATTGCATTTTCCATGCTTGGCAGGCACCGTTTTGGTCTGAAAAGATTTGCATGTGTGCTCGCGTCATCTCTTTTTATGATGCTTGTACAATTTTGAAGTTCAAAAAAGTATGTAGTGCGTAGATTTCTTCACCTTTTGGCTGTTGGTAGTGCTTTTTGTTGCGAAGATTCCAGCAGGAATAACGCCATGACGTCCTGCAGGAGTGATCACATCTAAAAGCAGTACCACCAGTCAAAGGGTTACAAATGTAAATAAAATATTAAATTTGAAGTTTTCGTCTTGTGAAATGTGGACGATGTACGGATTATTTGATCTATGTACCATAAGATTTTTTTCGTGAAAAATTAGTAAGCATTTTGTTGGATGTATTTTGTACGATCGTTTCATTTTGTTTTTCGTCCTGTTTTGTGGCGTGGCGTTTCTGCAGCTCACTGTCAAAATCCATACTACATTCATTCACACGAACATGCAGACGCACCCCAACCATAGGGTACATTCATCAACCTGACTCTACAGCAACAGGAGTCCTCCAGGATATTCAGAAGTGTTCTGTACTTCACCCCAACGACTAATTTTTTAAGTGGTTGGATCGACCGGAATTCAAGGGTAGTGCCAGATTAGCTTGGCGCCTAATGGCGCCAAGCTAATCTGGCACTATCCTTGAATCATCATGGTCGATCCATCTCCTGCTGCAGGGTGTTGGGGCTAAATGGGTTAACTACCAGTCGGTCATGAAGCTCGAGGAAAAGTGTCCGGTTTGCTAGGCATCTTGGGCTCCAAGCAAACCTGGCACTATTCTTCAATCAGGGCCCCTCGACCTCCTATAGATTGACTGTAATCAGGAGGCATCTGAACAATTGGCTATTGGTAAGTTTTTCTCGCAACCGATTCCTTCAGGAATCATTGTGGCAAAAACTCCTACCAACAGCCGAAGGGTTGAAAACTTTGAACACACGTACACACATACACAGGTATGCAGGAAAACGAAGAAATGCCGAGTTTTCATCATTTACTGACGCATAAATAAAAGACTAAGTGCCAAAAGGTGAGCAAAAAGTGAGTGATCTCTTTTGCGTGAAACTAAAATCTGTTTAAAAAGACACGTGTTGACTTTAACAAGTGCAATGTGTGTGTGAATGATTGAAGATATACTGGCAATAATTTCTGCACCTAAGGTAAAGCCGTTTGGTGAGTATACTGTAAAACGCCAGAATTCACCAATAAAAATCGGCCCGGGAAAGCGGACAATGACATGCCGTCGGTCTGTTTTGATCTCGCGTGTAAAAGCAACAATAACAAACCTGGTGCCAACCATGCCCATATGTTCAGGGAAGATTGACCTTATAATCCGTGTATTTCCCAGATTTGAAGGCAAGCCATGCTTTTGTTTATTGCTCTTGAAAGTAGCCACTGTCGGACGTCAGATTTGTCGCAACAGCAGCATCTTAATTTCCGCAAACTTGTGCTAGCGAAAGGCACGCTGACCCAAACCGGAAATGGCGTCATTGCGTTGTTTCGCTTTCGTTGAATATTTTATATGCTTTAAATTTACTTTTCCGTCACAGTTTTCTAAGCTGGCAAAAAAATTGTGAGCGGCCAGTTTTTGTCGCAAGATCTGACGTTCAACTATTTGACAAGTTTAACAAAGTTGTTTTGGGTTTTTTTGGTCTACGATCGTCCGGTTATGATAGATGCATTATGGGCCACATTCCAGCGTGGTTGTTTTGAATGTCCGGTTTGTCAATGGAGAGCTACAACTCGTGACATTTTGTCGCAACTGTTTTCATAAATCTGACGTTCGATCACTTCTGACGTTCGAGTGTAATCATAGACAAAATAAAGAGCCAAATGTTTATTGTAAGGGACCATTTTCAAGAGTTTGAATCGCCCGAGACTCCAGCACCGATTTTAGGCAGTAGGTTGGAGAATGAAGATGATTTCTTGTGATAACAAATTTTATGGCTGTAGCAACCTGACGTTCGATCGCGAACACGTGTCGCAAATCTGACCTCCAATCGATGCAAGTTGGTAAATGAGTTATTTGAATGAACACGGGTCACCGATGTATTTTTGTCGTTTATGGAGACGTGCAGTTGTTGTGACGCAAACGTAAGATAATGAGATCAAGAAACAGGTGAATTTCATAACATAATAATGCAATGATAAAAAATGTATCGGACGTCAGGCTTGTGCCAACATTTGTTGCTGCAATCCTGACGTTCAACACATATGGATTGTAGAACTTTTGGGGGCAAAGGCACTGTTAAAATGAGCCATGTTGGACAACCAGTTGCATAGCCATTAGGACCTTCTAAATCTGAGGGTCAGAGTTAAAATAGTGCATCAGCCTGTACACAGATAAAACTTATTTGAATATTTGTTTTATTTTTTCGGGCGCAGACTGTTTAGCACGTCATGTTTCATCATGTATATTACATCAGAAAGCTGTATCTTAGTGTATGCAGTTTGTTCTTTATATCTGTTTTGTTTGTTAAATATTGTAGCTTGAAACTGGGGGAAAGGCTTTGTGTTTGTGGCTTCTGATAACTATTCTGGGGATATCTGCTGCAATCCTGATGTTCGACATAAGTTACAAATTCTGGCCCTGACTGCCAATAAATATATTTGGGCAGCAAAGATAGACTCCCATTGTGCTCTAATGTGTGCATGTATTCCTGTGAGTGGTATATAACATGACAAAGTGTGTTTTTCTTGGTTGTAGGATGTTTTAAAAATGTTTTAAAAATTGAATATGGTCGGATGTCAGGTATTGCAACACAAATCATGTTCGGGGATTAGAACATTCTAAGCCAAAAAGCAGTAATTGTTTGGATAGGTCAATTGTGACCACTACTTATTATTTTAACTGTTTAGAAACTGATTTGTGTTTTTTTATCCCACTAATTTAAAGGCACTATGTCGCAATACCTGATGTCCGACATATCCAGACTTACAAATCTTAACAGCCATTTTCTCAAAAACCATTTGAGATATTATCTTTTTCTTTTACAAACACATTGCCAATACAGTGTACATCACTTAATACATTTTCTGATACTTTATGTCACACTTTGATTTTCAACCCAGTTGTCCTCTTTGTGAGAGCACCTTTTGGCACTTAGTCAAAATCAGAATCAAAACAATTGAACAGACATTGAAAAGTTAATATTGCATGTTTCAATCACAAAACAATAAAGCAGAACTTGTGAGTGACCGCCCTTCGTACAGATCACCAGTCATTCACCCCTTTTAGCCCCCATGGGTGCATTTCCCAAATTTTGGAAGTGTTGCTCTACTGTACCTGTTGCAGAGGTGGACTGACCATGATAATTCAAGGGTAGCGCCAGGTTAACTTGGCGCCTTTCAAAGGCGCCAAGCTAACCTGGCACTACCCTTGAATTACCATGGTCAGCCCGTCTCCTGTTGGGACTCGGGGCCAAATGGGTTAGAAGGCCCTGCCAAACCCAACTTCTTGAAAAATGTCTGGACGGCTACACCCAGAATGCAAATGAAAGTCTAAATTTAAAAAACAACATTGTTTTCATCCCTACGTCACACAACCAATCCCTTCTGCACAAACTGCTCCACATGACCGAGCTACATAAACCCTTGCAGCGAAAAATGGCGGACTTCTTGTAGCCCTCTTTGTGACATCTTGGATGCGAGTTTTGTTCTAAAGTAAAATGTTACTTAGTGTAGTTTGAAACAAGCACACTACTGGAGATGGCAACGTGAAATATTTTAAATTACATCATGTTTATTATGTATAAATGCATATTCCTTTGACGTCAGTAATGTCTCGCGTGATCAGGTCAGAAGACTTCTCGATTTCTTTTAAGAAAATTGTGGAGGAATGAAAACAAATACATCATTGGTAGCGGAGGCTTGCTGCACGGACCCTTGTAGGCCTGAGAGAGGTCAAAGGAACCATTGTACCCCTCAGGCCTTCAGGGATAAATGGTGCCTTCGACCTCCCTCAGGCCTACAAGGGTCCGTGTAGCAAAACCCTGCGACCAATAATTTATATTGACTAATAACTGTCCAGACTGGTGTGGCCGTAGCTGTTTGCCTCTTCAGTGCTGGTGCAAACACTCTCGGCGACATGTTTAACCCATATCATACCGAGGCTAAAAGCTTCAAATTTGTACACTGCCATTACATTATAGTACGTACAGATAAGGATATAGACCAATGGCTTTAGTTCAAGGGTGGTGCCAGAATAGCTTGGCGCCTAGAGGCGCCAAGCTATTCTGGCACCACCCTTGAACTATTTTAGTTAAACTTATTTCACCCACTGGTGTATTCCGAATGATACGGGTATGACTGGAGGTTGTGCCTGGTTGTTTTTCACAAAATGTTCTTTGAACACAAGGACACGCTGCACACAATCACAGCAGAGAGACGAACTGTGCATGCAACAAAGGAGTGGAGGACGAGAAATCAGAGGAGGCTTGGGTTACAAAAAGAAAGTGCAGAGACGAAGCCACATCCGTACCTGGCAGATGGTTGTGAAGGGGCAGTGTAAGTAATCAGTTGCTATTTTTGGTGTCTGATTTTGGTGAAACTGTAAAATATATGCAAAACGGTCAGATATTGGTCCAGAAAATGACCTGCTTTCTAGGATGGTCACCTTGTTACAACAGGTTCAACTGCAACCACACGTTTGGTAACCTTAATACTGGTAGATCACTTTGAAAATCGGAGAAATCTTATGGTACCTCACGATAATTTTGTAAAAATTTACCACAATATGCGTCATTTTTATCTCAAATGACGTATATAAATGGTCTGACGTAAAAGGGCCATTGAGATTGTCGTACCTAGTTGTGGTCACGAAAGCGTATCTGTCGGCCATCTCACATGGTTGGATTATTCAAGTCGTGATTCAATTGCTGGACTTTTGACTCGACACGCAGAAAGGATTAGCTTGGTTTGATTATCCACGTGAGCTATGTTATACTATAGGCGCTTGCCACCTAGATTAACCCAATCAGCCACGACTCCCTGCACCCGGAGATGAGTCGACCATGATAATTCAAGGGTAGTGCCAGATTAGCTTGGCGCCAAGCTAATCTGGCACTGCCCTTGAATTATCATGCTCAGGGTGGAGAACTCGCCTAAGGATCCGCGATTTTCTGAGGAAAGGTAGCGTCACTTCCGAGAAAATGAGTTTAGGTCCGTGTCCAGCTTTTACTTTCTCGTCACTGAACGTGGCGCCCGTGAGTGTAACATTGTATGCACTGCCCAATATAAGGCTTACTCATCACTTGATTACAGTGGGCGAAAGCGATATTGAACGTTTGACGGTTCACCGGAAGTTCAGTCCTCTGTGTCGGCCATTGTTAGTCTATTGTGATACTGATCAATAGCCTACCATGTCGTGCGTTTCACGAGTGATTAACCGGGGAGACCCTTTTGAAGAAGGGAAAAATCAACAAGAAGTGGAAATGGGAATGGGTAGAAAAGGTGTTCAGTCGAGTTATTTTAGATTAGAATCACGTACATTTTAGTATTATTCATTTTCTTTTGCATGGAAAATTGCGATCAATTGACTAGAATGTTCCACATTCAGTTAAAATTTGACCTAGATTAAGTTGGAAGGTTCTGGAAAAAGCGTGAAAGTTCTAAGGGCCTCAAACATGACATTAAAACTTTCGTAGTTTGGTTACATTTCATGAGATTTACTAATGCACCTACTTGTATTAGAAAATTTGTGAGGATTGTATGACAGTGTATCAAAATGAGGATGCATTTGTGAGAGTGCATCAAAATGTGGATGCATTGTGCTGAGAGCGCGTCGTGCCAAGAACAGTTGGAACGGTTACTCCAGCGAGGTCTAAAATCTTGTGCCACGTGTGACGAGTTGCAACTGAGGCAAGAAGAGGCAGCAACAACAGGAGTACACAAGAGGATGGAGGCTGGACGCACAGGGCCAGAGGACAGCTGAAGCAGCCTTAGCCAGCGGAGATCATACAGGCCGTATGGCAAAACTACCACCTTTTGTAGAAAGCTCAGATAAGATGGATGCTTGCCTGAAGTGATTTGAGTGCATTGCAAGCAGACCACCAAACTCAGCCTGCCAAGAGATGAAGCTGAGGATTACACGCAGTTGAGAGCCACCCTGCCGAGGCAGTATGACAACTGAAATTACAGTCAAGTTAGTTATTTGGGAGTTAACACCGAGCAGGCGACCAAGGCCATCTTACGGCAGGGTAAAATTCTGGCCAGCCAGACTAAAAGAAAGGTAGCAGGCGACCAAGGCCATCTTACGGCAGGGTAAAATTCTGGCCAGCCAGACTAAAAGAAAGGTCTTAAGATGTAAATATACTGATCAACAAAAGAAACGCGAAATTCGAGTGTATGTTGTATATGTATGGTAAATCCATGAAAAAACAAGTTACACTGTTTTTCATAGCCAGTGTACAAGCAACAATATGTAAGCATGCAGTCACTGTACTGTAGTAACCGTGTTACCCTCCCTGTGCACGAGGCACCCGTATTGGTTACGACGCACTGCGTATGCTTTCCACGCACGGTGATGCTGGTTCATGAACTGTGTTCAGCAATGCAAGGCAATACAAAAATCAGCAGTGTTACACCTTCTTTCACTTTTGCCGTTGCCAAGACTTGGTGCTCCACAACGAGAACGAGCTCTTGGGCATTTGGAAGCCGGAGAAGATCCACAAGCTGTGGCCGTGGCCTTTAGATGTCACATTTCGACCATTTACAGGCTGCAGCAATGCTATCATGAGAACGGGTCTTCTGCCGATGCTCCCCGAAGCGGATGACCACGTGTGACAACTCCACGGCAAGACTGCCACATCTTCCAGGCTCACGTGCGAAATCGCTTTCAGCCGGCCGAGGAAACAGCAAGAGAAGTTATCGGCAACCACCAGGCACCCATCAGTGGCCAGACAACGACGGCTAGAGGAGCATAATCTGCACAACCGCCGTTCAGCCCGTGGACCTGTTTTTACTGACCGTCATCGACATGCACGCCTACAGTGGTCACAGGCTCATGTCGACTGGACCTGGCAACAGTGGCAGAACGTCCTGTTCATGGATGAGAGCCGCTTCTGCATCAGCCATGCAGATGGGCGCATAAGAGTGTAGCGAAGAAGGGGTGAACGCTATGCCGATGGCTGTGTGCTGGAGAACAATGCCTGGGGCAGGCCAAGTGTGATGATAGAAATAGTATAAACTATTTTCCTTGACCAACCATTTTTGTCTTCAACCTTTATTTTACTATTTTTCGCTAACAACGCTCATAATGATCACATCGCTCACATTTTTCCAAATCCCCTCTATCTTACTCTGTAAAAATAAAGATTTCCAAAATCAATGCCATTGATGACTAAAGCAAAATTAACACCTGAGCTAATTAATCTATCGATGATGTAAGCATGTACATTCAGGAATGTACGCGATAAATCAGTGCCCTGGACTTGCCTAGCCGCCGCTGTTTATCGACTGCCGCTAACAGCCGAGTCAGACGTTGGTTCGCGCGCACCTCTGACGTCAATATCACCGGGGGCAGCAGTCACGTTACATTCTGTCAACACGCGTTGGTCAGTCGCCCATTTCATTATAAGGCTGTTTGTCAGAAGGTTGTGTGTTTCAGTGACGGACTAAATCTCAAACTTGATATTCAGTGTTATCGCTAAATCTTGTAAAATATACTACGTTGGGATCGGTAAGTGATGGTTTAAATTCGTGGTGTATTGTTAGATCGTTACGGCTAGCCTAGTGTAATTTGTTTGAGTCAACGCTGACTAACATTGAGTACGTTACAAATACTTAGTGACTGCATACAGGACACTGCCGGGTATAAAGGCACTCAAATAACAGTTTATTACGCATTTCAGAAAATGAATTGGACTGAGGAAGACATGTTGATCTTACGATCACATGGAGAATACCATGAAAAAATGACGGCTTTTATTCATTCTGTTTTAACAAAAACTCCAGAATATTGGTTGGAAAAACCACTCGGAAATTTGGTTGATATACTCAACGGCGGTTCAAAGAAACAAAAGGCTAGTAAGGTTAGTACTTTGGGGTGGTATTACCCTGAACCAGACAGTAGTGTTCTTCCATGGACTCGTACTTGGAGGTGTTGCTTAACGACTATGTACCAGTTGCAGGAGATGACTTGACTATGATAATTCAAGGTAGTGCCAGATTAGCTTGGCACCTGAAGGCGCCAAGCTAATCTGGCACTACCCTTGAATTATCATGGTCAAGCCATCTCCTGCTGTAGGGATCCGAGACTACAAGGGTTAAGCACCGCGCAAGCATGAAGCAGCAAAGGCCATACCACAGTGACTTTGGGAAAGAAAACGTCTCAAACTTCTGGAGATTGAGCACCATGCCAGCAACAAAGGCCACATCATGGTGACTTTGGGAAAGGCAACACTGACACTGCCAAGTTTTGGAAGGTTTAGCACCGAGGCCGTATCAGCAACTTTGGCAACGGAAACATTGCCATAGCAACGGGGTGTGTGTGTGTGTTTATTCGTTTGAGGATACAAGACATTCATAAGGTTGGGCTTTTGCACCCACCTCCCAGGCCAGGGCCGTCCCTGCAGATGCCCCAGGGGTATCCGGATGACACCACAGTGGGAGCGGCGCCTTGACCAGGCGCGGTCATCAGTGATGCAGATTCTCCTTGCGCTAGAAGGGAAGAATGCCACTTTTCTGTATGTTGGTTATTTTATTCATAAAGAACATGAAGGATGGGATGCCCGCAGGCTCAAACTTGTGTACTAAAAAGTGCATTTTAAAATTCTTTTCCAGATGGATGGACAAGTGTAACAGAGTGAACCCGATGTTCCTCTGTGTACCTAGGCCGATAGCACTTATGACCATTGCTTCTCGGATTTCACTCGTGTCGACTGCTAGCTATGACGTGCGCCGCTCGCGGTGCCCTGCCAAACGCAGCGTTAAGTGTTGTGTACGCGATAGCTCAGTGTACGTGTTGTATGGTATATCGGTTTTGACCATGTATTGTAGCCAAATTACAACACCATTGCTTAGTATTTAGCATGGTTAGATTTGGCCCAGGTAATAGTTTTTTGTAATGCATATGTTTTTAGGTTAATTATAACCGATCAGAGTGATAATGACGATTTAGTAGCCTTTTTGATTTTCTGTGGCACTTCTGAGACCGCTTTAAGAATAAATATAAACTTTCCACCAATAGCCCATAATCTCAAATTAAATCCAGAGTACAGCTGGTAAAAGTTCTTAAATTTATATTTAACGATTATATTTTTACACTATGTAGTTCAGAAGATATTCTAGCTCCTAGGGCTGGCAGTACTATAATACGGATTTGCCATTTATATCAGTGCCAGACCCCCCGTACCGACGCTGAACTTTGCACCGACGCGTGGACTTTGTACCAACGCGGAGACAGCAGCGTGCCTCTATAAGTACAGCTGCTCGCGTGGGAGACTTTCTTTTTACCAAACGTGCAAGACTCACAGTACCAGCAATTAACTTCTGGCACCGGTGCCTTGGAGGAAACAGTTTTTTTATTAACCTAAACTGCGCGGGTTTTGGAGACCCTGTACTGCTTTCTGCTTTCTGTTTCGGCTTTCTGCTTTCTGGTTTCTACTTTCTAGTTTTGTTAGAAATAAAAGTTTAGCTCAACATGAACGAGTCTCAGTCTCACTAAGTCCAACCACCACCATCTAATCTTAATTCTCCATATCCTACTACCTCACCCCATCACAAATGGCGCTGCGAGCAGGATGGTTGGACAAAAAGAGACTCAGACGTGACAGAAAGCAGTGCAGGGCAACAATGCAGCCACGTGGAGGAGTCACTAGTACAAACGGAAAAGTGTAGAGGGCGTGCTGCCATCTCAGGTTGACCACGACCAACATGGGGAGGAAGCGCAAGTGCCCGATGACGAAAATCCTCGTTGAACTGGAGGACCTTGATGGCAACGCCATGCTGAATGAGCAGGGAGAGCGGCGTCTACTGCCTCCACTCCCGATCTACAACGGTCGTGGCTACAGGGGTCCATCTTTTGCATCGTTCAAGCGGCGTGCGGAACAGGTCATGGCTGACCTCGGTGAGGACCTTGTCCACCAGATCCACCCAGCTGTGTTTGTGAGATGGATCACATACGCATTGGATTATGGGGCAGACACGTACTACACGTACAATGCGACAAGGGAAGACAGGTCTTCTGCGGCTCAACTCCTTGCCTGCCTGCAACGCGAGTTCGGTGACGATTTAGCGCCACAGCCTCAGTATCCAGGTGCTACAGCTGAGACACCTCCAGTGCAGCCGGACCTCAGCGACATCTCAATGGCACCAGTTGTAACACCTGCCCTGCAGCCACCCTCTCCATTGCCTTCCAAACCACCATGCGTGGAGGCACAAGTGACACAGTTGGCAGTGGAGGTAACTCCTGTCGATGTTCTCCATGAGCCAACTGTTCCCAAGTCACCGCATCCGTGCACATCTGCACAAGAGGTGGCTGAACCTGCTGAGAGGCCACCCGCACCATCTGCCGAACACTCTTGGAAGTCTTGTGGCCCACCGCAGCCAGCTGGGCACTCACGACCCCCGCTTGTCTGTTGGGGATGTAATGCGCCAGGACACCGCCGCCTTGATTGTCCCAGTGACCAACAGCGACAAACATTCAAGCAGCACAGAGAGTTTTCGATGCCCTCTGGCCGTGTAGAACTGCCATGGTTGGTACCACTACCTATTTTGATGTTCTGCCAGATGGCACTGTTTCAAGTGATTTGCCAAGCCATGTATTTTATCGCCATAAACATTATGATGGCTATGTGTACTAGTTTCAGGCCTTCATTCCGCATATGAACCAATTTGTGACGGTGGCTGCTCCAACAATGATGGACTGAATTTGTGAAATGTTGACCCTGAATTGGCCTCTGGAAGTACATTTGTTAGTAGGTTTATTTTATGCATTTTGTTGTGTTGGTTTTACCTCATGTATGATGAGCTGTACATGATTGAAAGCTCTGTTGATGGTGTATTTGGCTAATGGCTGTCTTGAGAGATCATTTTCATGTTGATGGCGCCTTTGTGTCGGCCATGTTGGTTTATGATAATGAGTCTGATGCACTTGGCTGGAGCCTGCAGTTTGATGAGTAATTAGGGCGGATTTTATTATGTGAAATCACTGCTCTTACTCCTATGTATTGTTTGGTGTATTCTTTGTTTTCGTGCATATTTTGTTTGCTATCTACACACCCACTCCCCACCTTCCTCCATTGTGTGATGCTGATCATCTATGCCGCTGTGCATGTGTTGTGTATGTTTGTAACTGTTTTTGTGTGAGTACTGGTGTAGGCGAGTCTTTCGTTATGTTTTGGTTGTTGTACTGTGGATTCCTGGCGAAGCTGCTTTGTCTCATGTTTGTAATTTGGCGTTCAGGTGTCACGTTTGTAGCAAGATGTGCTGGCGTATCAGATATGTGTTTTGTTTTCCCGTTAAAATGAATGTGTTGATGTTTGGTTGAGGTACATGTTTTGTGTGTAGTGAGATTGTGTTTTTGGATCTGATGTTTGTGTTGCAACATCGATATTTGTCACGAGTTGAGCCTTTTGTTTGGTCTACATGTGGTTACTGATGCTTGTTTCTTTGTTTTCATCAGTAACGATTTGCGATAGGATGAATGCTGATTGTGGGACATTGGCATAATCATGCGAATGACCTTATGCAAGAAATGTTTATTTTTTATGTCGGGTTACTCAACTGTGTGTGTTGAGATGCAGCTGATGTGATGTTAGCACATTGCACAGTTGATTTTGATATTGTGCTTGCCATGTGCGCTTTGTGTGGACAGTGGGCCTTTGAAGGTGTGCCTTTGCAACTTTAGATGCCCACAAGCTTCACCATTAAAACTTTCAGTAACGTTGACAGCTTGAATGTGACCAGTGGGCCTTTAAGGGTGTGCCTCGGCAACTTTAAATGCCCACAAGACATTAAAGCTTCAATATTCCTCCAAGTGCATCGGATGCTTTAATAGTGTTAGGAAAATAGGACAAATTAATATTGAGTAAATATGAGTAAATTGTTTTGGGCTTATTGTTTTTACTTAAAGAGACTGTCTTAGGTGAAGGATTGCTTAAGGTGATAGGTTAATTTAAAATTATTGGATTTTTAGTTAGTACAGTGCATCGGATTTTGATTTGTCATGGATTGGAATCCAAGGCACCGGTACTGTGTTTTCGAGTAGTACAATGCTTTGAATTTTGATGTCTTAAATGAATATTGGAAATCAAGGCATCGGTACATCTGTGTCTTTCTAGTACACAACAGCTGTGCAGTTGATTTCATTTTCAAACTTAGTCCGCTGCGTAGGTATTTTTCCAAATGATAATATCCTATGTCAGTTTTCTGCTATGCATAACTTAGTTTGAAAATGACTGTGTGAGTCCAAGTCTACAGTATAATAGTGTAGACAAGAGAGCCTTGGTCACTAGTGCTATTTTGCTATATTTGTGGTGTACCATGTGGATGGTACTGTTTAATAATGTGTTTTGATGTTATGTTGTCATTGGGCCCAATGTGTTCTTGTGTTTTTGGATTTATGGTTTTGGTATTTATACAGCGAGGTCGCTGTATTGTTAAGGCCGATGGGAAAATGTAACAGAGTGAACCCGATGTTCCTCTGTGTACCTAGGCCGATAGCACTTATGACCATTGCTTCTCGGATTTCACTCGTGTCGACTGCTAGCTATGACGTGCGCCGCTCGCGGTGCCCTGCCAAACGCAGCGTTAAGTGTTGTGTACGCGATAGCTCAGTGTACGTGTTGTATGGTATATCGGTTTTGACCATGTATTGTAGCCAAATTACAACACCATTGCTTAGTATTTAGCATGGTTAGATTTGGCCCAGGTAATAGTTTTTTGTAATGCATATGTTTTTAGGTTAATTATAACCGATCAGAGTGATAATGGCGATTTAGTAGCCTTTTTGATTTTCTGTGGCACTTCTGAGACCGCTTTAAGAATAAATATAAACTTTCCACCAATAGCCCATAATCTCAAATTAAATCCAGAGTACAGCTGGTAAAAGTTCTTAAATTTATATTTAACGATTATATTTTTACACTATGTAGTTCAGAAGATATTCTAGCTCCTAGGGCTGGCAGTACTATAATACGGATTTGCCATTTATATCAGTGCCAGACCCCCCGTACCGACGCTGAACTTTGCACCGACGCGTGGACTTTGTACCAACGCGGAGACAGCAGCGTGCCTCTATAAGTACAGCTGCTCGCGTGGGAGACTTTCTTTTTACCAAACGTGCAAGACTCACAGTACCAGCAATTAACTTCTGGCACCGGTGCCTTGGAGGAAACAGTTTTTTTATTAACCTAAACTGCGCGGGTTTTGGAGACCCTGTACTGCTTTCTGCTTTCTGTTTCGGCTTTCTGCTTTCTGGTTTCTACTTTCTAGTTTTGTTAGAAATAAAAGTTTAGCTCAACATGAACGAGTCTCAGTCTCACTAAGTCCAACCACCACCATCTAATCTTAATTTTCCGACTCCTACTACCTCACCCCATCACACAAGCACCCAGATAGATGTCTTGAAGAAGGCATTTTCAAGTGTGATTTACAAGGGTGCAAAGGTGGGAAGGCAACAAATTCGAGCCATTCAAAAACAGCAGTCTGTTCTGCTAAACCGAAATGTGGGTACTGTATACCACAAGGTCCTATATTTGAGAAAGCAGGCATTAAAAAATGTCTTGTCTAACAAGACAGGCCTGTGAGTTACGAGATTAAAAACGACACTTCCAGCTCACAGACGTGCCAGCATTCGTCACCAAGCTGCTTCATGAGTATGACAAACAAGGTCTCTTGACATGGCACGACAGCTGCATTCCGCAAGAAGAAGTATGGATCAAGATAGGTGGAGATCATGGTGGGGGTGGGGTGGGGGGGGGGGGGGGGGCGTCTTTCAAACTGATGCTGCAAGTTGCAAACTTTAAGGCCAGGTTCTACCCTGATTTTTTGCGATTTTTGATGATTTTGACTGTTTTGGGTTTGTTGTGAAAATATAATCTACATTCATTCATCTACCACTCTGTCCAATCCATTTTTCAAATAAAATGATTAAAATGTTATTTGTGAAAATGTTTCCCTATCTGGCTTCTAAATGTGTAAACAAAGACCTAATTAGTTATGCACAAAGTCCTGGGGTTCATAACTTCACTTCTACTCGTCGTACTGACAAGCGGTAAACGGCAAACTGATCATCTTCGCAAAAGCCGTCTATGTATCAAGACCTATTATTGGTGTAAGAAGCATTTTCATTGGTCAATTTCAAGCGACCTTCGAAGGTATGTGGGATTTCAGCCAATCACAGCGCTTGTCTTCAATCGCCTAGGCTAACGCGTAGCGGAAGCGCATGGCGGCCTCCTGTTCTACGCTAGCTAGCTCCGAAGTGATTACTGCATTTTTCTACCATGGGGAAGAAAAAACCAACTTATCGATCAAATAAAAGGCGTTTTTGTGGCAATAAGTATGTGAAGATGGAAACAGAAAGTACAGTGAGTGCCGAAGATAGTGACAATGACGGATGCAGTGGTGAAAGCGTGTGTCGAGGCCGAGTGTTCGAACGAAGTGAGACGGCGAATACTGACGACCAGCAACCCAACCAGCCAACTGCATCTTCATCAAAACTTCGAAATAACACCCAGGAAGCTGAGCAAGACTTCGATTTTGACCAAGAACTGACAGGTTTTAGGTTTGTCGATTCAGAATTACTGATTCAGTTTATCCAGTCGCTGCTTTGTTCTAACTGTGCTAGGCCGCTTGGTGAAAACAAAAGACTCTCACATGTGACTGAGCATAGGACATCACAAGCATCAAAGTTTGCTTTTCAATGCCAATGTGTCTTTCAACACGTCGAAACGGTGTGGTAAGACATATGAAGTGAACAGACGCTTTCCCCTTGCTATTTTTGCCATTGGCAGAAATTACACACAAGGCAAGAAGTTTTTGGGCAACATGCCCCCTCCTCTTCACAAACGAAGCTGGTACCAACACAAGAAACAGATCACGAAAGCAACAGAATCTGTGGCAGCAGCATCAAAACAGCAAGCTGCTCAAGAGGTGTCTGCTGCACAGGGAAATGCTATAACTGTTTCTTGTGATGGTACCTGGCAGCGCCGTGGTTTTCAAAGCAAGAATGGCGTGGTAACCGCATTGACTGTAAATGGCAGGGACAGTAAAGTGATTGACACACGTCATGGCCAACCACTGTGATTCATGTGCAAAGCAGAAGAAGAGGAAAACTGCAGCAGAATTTCAAGAATGGAAGGAGGAGCATGACATTCTGAACTGTGAGAAGAACCATGAGGGATCCAGCAGGGTCCATGGAACCAGCTGGGGCAGAAGTAATTTTTCGGCGTTCGGAAGAGTTGTATGGTCTGCAGTATACAGGGTTTTTAGGTGATGGCGACAGTAAATCATACGCAGCTGTTAGAGATGCAGACCCTCCTGTCTATGATGATGATACTCACATTGAAAAGTATGAGTGTTGTGGGCATGTTCAGAAACGCATGGGTTGTCAGCTCATGAATAAAGTCAGTGAGTGCAAGGGGAAGACATTCCGACACAACGGAAAGACAGTGAAAGGTATTGGTGGTAAAGGAGGACTGACCAAGAAAGCAATTCTCAAGATCCAGGGCCATTATGGGGCAGCCATAAGGAACAATGTGAACAAGATGAAGAAAGACATCTGGGCCATTTTTGAACACCGCAACAGACAGCACAACTGTGGAGGTTGGTGCCCCTCCAAAAAGAATCCACCAGGTGACCCCAACACAAATGCTTTTCCAAAGCATGTGTGTGATGCCATTAGGCCAGTGTTTGAAAATTTGACCAGTGACTCATTGCTGCAAAAGTGTGCCCATGGCGGTAGCCAAAACACAAATGAGAGCTTCCACAACATATTTGGCAGCACTGTCCTAAGACCGGTTTTGTTGGTCGTTCTCGACTGTGCCTGGCTGTAGCAGACTCAACAATTGTTTATAATGATGGAGAGACAGGTAGACTACCTATCTTCACTTCCCTGGGTATGACTGCAGACCATTTTACAAGACTGTGTTTTTGGGACCTGGACAGCACCAGACTGGCTTCAGCTCAGATTCAAGTAACCCCGGCCAACCGACAAGCGAGGCAACGCAGGAGGATACAGGCTGGTGCGACACATGATGACACAGCTAACTACCAGGCAGGTGGATTCTGAGTGCTTGGTGAGTTTTTCAACTATATAATGTGACTGTGAATCTGACTGTGGGGTCTGCAAGACCTGGAAGTTGTTCTGCTGAATGTACTGTCATTTGATAAACTTTCGAAGCCGATTTCTCCGTTTCGCGTTTCGGCGTGTGCAGCTCACCGTTTTCAAAATATCTCAGGAAGTAATCAGCAGAAATACATAAAAATTGGCAGGAGGTCTTATGATACTATAATCTATCACCTGAAGTAAAATCAGCATCATATCTTGTTAGTTAAAATTTTTATAAAACCCTCAGTTTTGACCAAAATTTGGTCCTCAAAAGCAACATTTAGGTACGACGATTACATGTTAGATTACTTGATAGTGTTTTTTGATAACTAATCAACATACCTGCCAATTTTTATGTTTATTTCACTAAAACTGTGAAGTTTATAATGTTAACCCCATCCATACTATAAACGCATCTCAATTTTGTATGCTTTTGTAAAATTCAGTTTACATAAAGTTGAGAAAACACAGCAACATATGGATTATATCAGTGTGTTAAGTACACATTCTGCTACCTCTGTACCAAATTTCTTGCAAAAATATTGATATTTGGTCAACAAACCACTAACAGTATTTGGGAAGAAAAATTGCAAAAATCTTGGTAGATGAGGGCCAACTCAAAGCACGATACTTTCATCCTTGCTATGGCAGAATGCAAAGATAGCCCTGAAAATCTTAGGCAAATTTTGGGACCATACCAGGACCAGATTTCATCTCTTCAGACGATGAAATGGAAATGAAAAAATCTGCGACTGTTTTTGTTTGGGGACTATGAATTCTTGACAAAAATCTACGGACTTTCAGGCCATTCACCCGCATCTTTTCTGTACAGCATCACGTGTGCAAATTCACGCACCACCTGTACACAACGAAGGTAACAGTCAAAGGACTCTCACACAAATAAAACGCGACCATCAGAAATTCAGCCGTGTCGGTAAAAAAAAAATCCAAAGCCAAGCTTTTCAATAATGTCATCAGAAAGCCACTGGTTCAGCTGGAATTGGATCAAGTGGCACCACCACATCTTCACATATTACTGGGGGTGGTGAAGAAACACCATGAAATGTTGGAAAAGGAGTGCCATGCCCTTGATGAACATTTAGCAAAGTCCCTTGTCAGACATAAAGATGCCGTGTGTCTATTTCAGAGCTACGTCCAGCAAATGAAACAAATTGAATACAGAAAAAGAAAGATTCAGGGCATTCAGTCTTGCCCACTCAACCAAGAATTTCAGAAGAGCAGGCAGGAGAATAAAAAAGAAATCAGAGCAGAAATTGTTGCGCTTAAATCTGAAAAGTTGCCATTTCTCTCTGGTCCCATTACCGCCAACTTGGACCAAACTCTCGGCAACAACAAAATTCACACACAGGCCTACCACGGCAGGGCACTGGTTGGTAACCACTGCAATAAGTATCTTAAACCAACAGTGTATGAAAACATATGTCATAGTGTCATAGAAAAAAACGCAAGAACTGACAGATGACACAAGCTTTCTTGCGAAAGCACAAACAATGTCACAAATTCGAACAATTGAACCACGCTACTCAAAAGTCCATCAGGGCATATCACATCAGCAACCAATAGATGACTGAAGTATTGCAGGGATACAAGATTCCATACAGAGATACATGTCATACTTTCAGGCACAATTTCCTGAAATCCGTGTGATCCCCACACAACATTTGTTAGAGTATCATTGTGTTCCCTTCATCAGGAGATGGGGTATGGGGCTGGCACTGTTGGGGGAGCGGAGTGCCATGTGCAGGATTTAATCTCACTCGTGCAACCGACCCCATTCCAGTTAACTGTTCTAGGGCTGTGTGCACCCTCCGCTTGGCTGTCTGCAGTGCATTTCATCCTGTAGGTATCACCTGGACAAAGTGCGCTACAGACAGCCAAAGGATTAATTTCAATGATAAGCTGAACTGAACGCCAGATAAGCAGCAAAGACCATCTCACGGCAAGGACAGTACAGGTCAGCGACACAGTCCGAGGAAACAACGATTGTCCGCTGGTAGTTGTCACGCAGGTGGGAAAGTCCATATGGATTTATTTCTTGGTAGCGGTTTTTGTCACGACAATTCCTGCAGGAATCATCTTGACTAAGTGTCAGCACTGGCCGGTTTTCCTTCTCCCGTTCCTACGAGCTGAAATCTTTCATTTTATCAAAGGTCATTGAGAGAGAAAGGAGAATAGAGAATTCTGACACATTCATTGTCTTAAATTGCACCTAATTAATTAACTAATTATGGCAATCAACGCTCATATAGCCACAGCTCTCAAAAAACCAGGCCCCTTTTAATGCACTCAGTGAAAAGAGATTAACAGATCACCAAAATTAATAATGCCGCATCGACCTCTGAAACAGGGCTAATTAGTCTATCAATGATCACAACGATCACAGCCTTAAACACACCTTACCTGTTTTCTGAAACTACTTGACTATTACTATGCAAATGGGAATTCCCGATAGACAAAATGAGATCGGAAAAACCACATCTAAACCGCTAGCAACACACACGCACCGTTTGTGATGTCATTGTCACCAAGAGAAACCGCCAAGAGCGCTCTGATTGGTACGCCATTGTCACTAAGAAAAACAGCCACATGGCAATCTGACAACGCGCACCGCACCCGACCAGTTTATTTCACATTTTAGAATGCATTGGTCCTAGGAAGACGTTTTGGTCTTATCATCTCACGGAGAATATCATGAAAAGACGACGACTTAAATAGCTTCTGTTTTAACAAAACTTCCGGAAGATTGGATGGAAAAACCGGGAAAACCACTCGGCAATTTGACTAATGTACTCAACGGCTCAAAAAAGCAAAAGGTGAGTGATCCAAAAGATCTTCATTTGTATTTTTAAAAAATCTTTTGGATGGATCGTCACCTAGTTGTATTACAGTAGCCGAGTGCGATTTGCCCGCACATAATTGGCTGCATTAAAACCATATTTAGTGGACGGCTACAAGATAATACGGGAAACTGAACGAAAAAACTTTGTCAGCCGCTATCTTGTATGGAGAGTGGCTGATGGTGGGAGCTACAGTTCATGAAAGACAAAAAAATCAAAGAGAAACTAACTTAAACTGGAAAGATTGGCTCAAATTAAACGTCAAAATTTCAGACAGTTATTCTCGTCAGTTGTGTGATTTGGCCAGGCTGTTACGAGGGCATCCTAAAATTTCCTTGCACTGTCTTTTCAGTTGGTTGTACATTGCTTAACATCCCGACCGCAACAACAGTTTCTCAGGACCTGTCTGCACTGCTTGAGAAAAAAAAAACTAAACAGAATATTGAATTATCTCACCAGCCGGCCTAATACGCTCAATAAACCTAAGACCATTTAGTAACACATCCAATATCAGGAGCTACAGGCAGCGCAGACAGTAGGGAGAGTTTAAAAAAGGAAAATACAGGTGAATGGACCAAGGGTAGAGAGAAACATGCCCCAGAATAGAGGAGAAAACCAACCCTGCGGGGCTGACCAGGGTGACCCTGGGAACTAAAAAGTAGTTAACCCCACTTAAGTCCCCCAGCAGACACGTCAATGTCAAGTTCAAAATTCACATTGGGAGAACTTCTGGAAGAGTTTGGGTATCGAGTGCTGGGCAGCAGGCGTGTGTTGCAGGCGACAGGAGCACACGTCAGCTGGCCTATGCCCGGCCTCATAACCTGCCTCCAGGGTCGTTGCGGGCATCGTTGGCCGCAGAATCTGCGATCCTGTTGCCTTCGATGCCCACATGCCCTGGGACCCAAATAAAAATGATGTCATAATATTCCTTCATTAAGTCTGCGTAGAGCTCTCCAATCTGCACCAGCAGTGGGTGATCTGTTCCCGCACTCTGAAGGGCCTGCAGGACAGAAAGTGAGTCGGACAGAATCAGGAAGTTCCTTTCCCTAGACCCGTGAGCATGCCATCTTTGGGGTAATAGGACGACAATGTTATGGATCCAGGAAGGATCGCCGAGAGAAACATGCATATAACTATGAAGTGACATATCACTTGATATGTTACAGAATATTGGAGCTCAGGACCAAGTCTTTGATTCTGCAGACACTCCTGAAGACATTTAACATTACCTACATATCAAAAAATTATGTGGTGAAGAAGTGTCCCGATTATATGGACAGTGGAAGTTATATTTATAACTCTTTTCTCAAGAAATGATGGACTGTATGATGTCCCATATTGAGCATAACTGATCATTTCAAGATATTTTGCTTTGTTTGCCGACATGCTTTGAGGGTTAACTTTTTCTTATGACCATGTGCTTATGTATTATGCGAGAAAAAATATTACGTAAAGATTTTTTTGGGGGTGAGTAATGGAGGAGTGTTATACTATAGGGATGACCAAATAGTGGTGAAAGGGTTAAAATGACCGCCTAGAGGTTGCGAAAGTCTGGTTAATGCTAGGGATATTGAAGGGTTTAACCCTTTGCGTGTCGGTAGTGGTTTTAGTCGTGATGATTCCGATAGGAATCATCACGACTAAAACCGCTACCGACATGCAAACAACTATCCCTCTGAGCAGTGGTCCGACTGTTCACCGACAGTCGTCGATTACTGATTGTACAGTAAGCAACAGTGATAATATCAGTTATCGCGTGATCTAACCATCACTGTGCACACCAATGAACTGGCAGCAGCCGGTGAGCAGATAACTGTGCTCCGACTGTCCGCTGGTAGTCGTCAGGCAGGTGGAATTGTCAAAGTCGATTAACGTACCAGTCGCAGGAGATGACTTGACCATAATTCAAGGGTAGTGCCAGATTAGCTTGGCACCTGAAGGTGTCAAGCTAATCTGGCACTACCCTTGAATTATCATGGTCAAGCCATCTCCTGCTGTAGGGATCTGAGACTAAAAGGGTTAAGCACCGCGCAAGCACGAAGCAGCAAAGGCCATACCACAGTGACTTTGGGATAGAAAACGTCTCAAACTTCTGGAGATTGAGCACCATGCCAGCAACAAAGGCCACATCATGGTGACTTTGGGAAAGGCAACACTGACATTGCCAAGTTTTGGAAGGTTTAGCACTGCGCAAGCAAGGCGGCCGTATCAGCAACTTTGGAAACGGAAACATTGCCATAGCAACGGGGTGTGTGTGCGCGTGTTTATTCGTTTAAGGATACAAGACATCCATAAAGTCGGGTTTTAGCACCAACCTCCCAAGCCAGGGCCGTCCCTGCAGATGCCCCAGGGGTATCCTATAGCCTACAGGACACCGACGGGTATAAAAGACACTCAAAATAACAGATTTTTACATGTTTCAGAAATAAATTGGGTTGAGGAGGACCGGTTGATCTTTCAATCTCACTTAGACTATCATAAAGCAATGATGACTTTTTTAGAGTCAGTATTAGCAAACCAGCCTGGATTTTGGTCAGCAAAATCAATACCAAAAAAACCAAACAATTGGTAATTTGGCCGTTGTACTTGAAAGAAGTACAAAAAAAAAAAAAAAAAAGGGTGAGCGATCCAAAAGATCTTCATTTTTATTTAGAAAGAAAATCTTTCAAATGGATCGCTTCCTGGTTGTATTGCAGCAGCTCATACAATAATGCACGTCTGTACATACAGGAATGTACACGCGAACTCAACGGCCGCGTGCCTAGTCACTGCGCTAACACCACGCGCGTGCGCCTCTGTCGCCGTTGGCAACCGTCAGGTGACATTTTGTCAACACGCCAAATCGACCAGCCTTTCCATTACGCTGTGTATGTGAGACGGGTCGGACTACCTCAGACTTGTTATTCAGTGTTTTTTTGCTAAATCTTGTGATATATATACTACGGTAAGATCAGTAAGTGACTGTTTTGAATTCGTGATATTTTGAAACAAGAAAAAGGCCTCGCAGTTAGCCTGCAGTGCGCTGAGAAAAGAAAATCTTACTGTTAAATTGTTAACCAGACCGGTCTAGTGTAATTTGCCCAGGCTACGCTGCTGATAAAAGACGTTTAAATAACAGTTTGTTACACGCATTTCAAAAATGAATTGGTCTGCGGAAGACATGTTGATCTTACGATCACATGGCGAATACCATGAAAAAATGACGTCTTTCATTCATTCCGTTTTGACAAAAGCTCCGGAATTTTGGTTGGAAAAACCAGGAAAATCACTCGGAAATTTGGTTGATTTACTCAACGATGGTTTAAAAAAGCAACAGGTTAGTAAGGATAGTAATCCAAAACAACTTGATTTGTACTTCAAAAAAAGTCTTTCTGATGGCAAGCCGACTGGATGTACTAGAGTAGACCAGTGTAATTTGTCTACACTTACTTTAGACACCTTAAAAAAAAAATGTAGAAGACGGCTACAGATTACTTCAGGGTACTAAACACCTAAACATGTCAGCTTCTATCCACTATGGAGAGTGGCTCATTGAAGGAGCCAAAATTCACAAAAGACAAAAAATTCGAAAAGAAACTAAATTAAAGTGGAAAGATTGGTTATCTGCAACTTTGGAAATGAAAACAATGCCATAGCAACGGGGTGTCTGTGCGTGTTTATTCGTTTGAGGATACAAGACATCCATAAAGTCGGGCTTTTGCACCCACCTCCCAAGCCAGGGCCGTCTGTTACACTACAAGTGTATACGGCCAATATCACGGTCGGGTAATTTTATAATTTCCCTTGATATGAAAATAACGAGGGTATAATTTAGTAACACGGGCAGAGCACGGAGAGGGTAATGACACGGTCCACTTTAACTGTCATAAAACTCACTTTGACAAGCTGCTAGCCCTAGTAAGCTGGGACTAATGAATTATAATTTTGAGCTGGGATTAATATATATATATATATTAAGCTCACTTTAGCTGTCATGATGCGGGCAGTAGCGAACGGGGAGCTGGGACTAATGAATACATAATGAGCCCACTTTAGTAGTGAGAAATACAGACTCCTGTTGACTAGGAATAATTATGAGAGACAGTAATGGGTTCCTGGTCAGCTAGGGTCAGAGGGCGCTGTCCACCAGAGCTGGGCTGGTATGCATGTCGGAAGTAATGAAGTTAATCCGGTATAGGGCTATGCCGGTTATAGCTAACCTCGGCATAGACCCGCTCAGAATTTCGCATGCACAACACAGTTTTAGTGGCGCAATAGCTATGCTGATGTTGATTATACATAGT
>BTPG01000002.1:7072731-7088684 GCA_036245525.1 Semisulcospira habei | reverse complement strand
GACTTATCTCTCATCTTTTGCGGACTAGACTGAGTGTCTTCAGTGAACGCTGCGTTGGTGTAGCGCTTTCACTTACATTCCACTGAGCACCTCCGTGTGGAAGTGTTATTCAACCGTTCTCATCTAAATCGGCGTTTATTAAGCCGTACTATAGACATTGAAGGAAATTTAACTGTTGACACTGATGGACTGTTTTAGTTACAGCAATTCGTTTTAATGTGGGTGCTCCGCGGCTTAAGCTCTAATATCGTCGTCATTGCATGCATTTATCCGCGGCAGCAGAAACACTTTCTAAACAGACGTGGAGTATGTTGACATTGCTCATTCCGGGTAGCGGACATTGATACTTCCCGTATACACTTCAGTTGTGGGAGAGCTTTTTTCGCGACGCTCAGCTTTTGTAATCCCTGAACGTTTGATCATCACATTTTGTCTTCATACTTTATTGTTTTCTTTGATTGTTTTGTTTTCTCTTTACATTGGTTTTCCATCTTTGATTGACGTTTGCTCAACCACCGCTATTGTAGTTGCTGTTTCATTGTGAAACAAAATACAACTGTTAGCGAAATACTCATGGCTAGAGGCAAACAAAATACAGCTGTTAGCGAAATACTCATGGCTAGAGGCAAACAAAATACAGCTGTTAGCGAAATACTCATGGCTAGAGGCAAACAAAATACAGCTGTTAGCGATATACTCATGGCTAGAGGCAAACAAAATACAGCTGTTAGCGAAATACTCATGGCTAGAGGCAAACAAAATACAGCTGTTAGCGAAATACTCATGGCTAGAGGCAAACAAAATACAGCTGTTAGCGAAATACTCATGGCTAGAGGCAAACAAAATACAGCTGTTAGCGATATACTCATGGCTAGAGGCAAACAAAAAGAACATAAATTACGAGTGGGTCACCTCAACGTTTTTCATCTTTATAATAAGATATCTGACCTGTCAGCGTTCCTTAACAGTCCCACACCGTTCGACATTTTCGGCCTTACCGAGTCACACCTAAATTCAAATATCAGTGATGATGCCGTGAAAATTCTTACTTTTAGTATCATGAGAAGAGATTCCTCCTGTCACGGTCAAACAGGCATTGCTGTATACGTTCATCACTCTATTGAACACTTGGTCCGTAGGCGTAAAGTCTTAGAAACGGCTGAAGTAGAGTGTGTGTGGATTGAGATTTATAGCCCGTACTGCTCACCGTCATTTGTCATTCGACTCACAGCAGCCGAGGCGAACTGACCAGCGGATCGAGCTCCAGTGTGCAGCCAAGCGAGACTGTGAACAGTGTGTATATAGATAGAAAGTGATAGAGGACGGTGACGGAGCTACGTGTAGCATCCGTCACCAACTAGCGTGTACGTAGAGTAGCCAAGCCACAGTGGATAGATAGGTTGTGGTAGATTAGAATAGGCTTCAGGAACCCTTAGCCCGTAAGGGCGGTGGTTCCTGGCCTGGCCATAGGTTAGATAAATTAGACTAGGGCGGCCAAACACCTTACATCCACAGGACCAAGCCACAGATCAGCGAACGGTTCGAACAGCAGGTAAGGGCCTAGTCCCTCAGATTAAGTTGAGATTAAGTTAAGAAGATAGATTAAGGTTAGTAAGTTAGGACTAAGCTAGACTACACAAGTCATACATAAGTAATTCCCACGCCTCCGCGTACGCCCAGGCCTGGGAACAAGCCCATGCTTTAATTAAAACGTTTATGCGTAAAGTAAAGCCTGTGCCAAAACCACAGTAACCCGCCAAAGAAGGGAGTCCTGGCCAGGATCGTCCCCTGGCCACGCTCGAATTCGAATTTGAAAATTCAAAATGGCCGCAAACAAAGAGCCCGCCACCCAAAACCAAAATGGCGGGCTTAGAGGAAACAAAGGCCAAGCGAACAACAATAGCCTGGCTAACAGCCAGACCACATGAGAAAGGCCAGTGACCCGCCTAGCGGCGGCACGGGCTCGAAACGAGGAAATAGACGCGACACAATCCACAGAGGGAGAAATCTCCCCACATGAGACAAACAGCGTCGAACACGACCCAGACACCGAACACGACTCCGACTCAGAAACTGAACAAACCGAACAACCATATACGGTAGTGCATAACCGCCGGAAACCAAAGCGCCCGCCACCCAAGAGAGAGAAAAAGCTATTCAACTTCCCGGTCGTAATTACACCGGAAAACAACTCGCCCGACCTGTTTAGAATGAATATCAAACAACTGTATGAGGAGCTATCAAGCACCGTTGGCCCACCAACAGAGACACGCAGAATCGCCTATGGCAAGAGAATACTCATTGCGTGCGCGACCAAAGATATTCAGACCAGAGCGCTAACAATAACACGCATCGGACAGATCTCGGTGAAGTGCTCGATACCCAGCCCCCCCCCCCCCCCCCCCCCAAAGAAAGGAACGCCCAGATAAAAGCGTTAGGAGTACTCAAACCAATCCACCCGGACGAAGATATCCCCTTCGTCGAGACGCAAATCAAGATAAACCACCCTCAGGCTAGAGTCCTCAAAAGGTTGACTATGAGAGAGGGACAGCCAAGCAGAGCCATACTAGTCGAATTCCCTGGAGAGGCTCTACCTAAAACCATGAAGATAGGGGGAGAGATTCTCCGAATCGAAGGTTACAAGGGCAAGGCATTGATGTGCAAATAGTGCCAGAGGTTTGGACATTCGGCCAAGTTTGCACCAGAGACACCACATGTGCTAAATGCGGCATGGACCACCTGACCTCTGAGTGCCAAATTAACGACCGCAGCTGTTTTGTATGTCCGAACTGCACCGGAAAAGGTCACGCCGCCCACTACGGAGGGTGTGCAGCCAAAAAAGCCCACGACAGAGCCGCCCGGGTCGCCAGCTTGGGGATAAAAACATATGCGGAGGCACTCAGAGAACAGATGGGACACAAAGCGAGGCCAACCCCTGACCAGCCAATCAACGGCGAACTAGCCGAGCCACGAGACACGGAACGAACAATGCGCACCAATCGAACAGACACCCAACAGAACAATACAGGAAAAACGCAACACGATCCGCCGCACCGCAACAACCAAACAGAGGCCATAACCACAGAACAAGATGCGCGCTCAAACACTGGACAGAGTTCGGAACGAACAAGTCACCCACGACAGCCGAACCAAAACAACACCCGACACGGCCCCCAACCGGGACCAACCAACAATCCCCACCAGTCTAACAAACACACATATCAATCGCCAAACACCCCAGCCGACGGGCAGCAACGGTCGGTGGCCGCGCCCGAGTCGAGGGGAATGTCGATGGACGAAGCGGTTCTGGCCATCTCCCCCCCCCACACACCCCCCCGTTCTTCACATGGGAGGGTATATCAAATATATACAGCCAATCCCAACCAATCGGGGGGGGGGGGGGGGGAGGGGGGGGGCAATCGGGGCAGGACGGATCGGGCACCCAGAACGCGAGTGCACGTCACCGATTCGTTACCTGGTTCATGGGCTGGGGCCTCCACAAGTTGAAGGATATACAAGCAACGGGCACACAGACAGACATCTTCTACCGTTACTTCCAAGATATACTTGAAGCATGTAGATAAGATGGCAGGCCTCCGAATCCTCCAATGGAACTGTAGGTTCCTCTATTCCAAATTAGACGAACTCAGAAACTGGTTAACCCCTAACCCCCCGGAAATCTTCGCCCTCCAGGAGACGGGTTTTCGGGATACCCCCCCCCCCCCCCAAATAAAGGGGTACAAATACCCACCCATTTATAAAAGTAGGACAAACCAAAAAGGAGGAGGCGTAGCCATCTACTCCAAAACCGAAATCAAAATCACCCATACTCTAAACCCACACATAGAGGCCATAATAGGAGAAATAACCACACCAACAAACCGAAAACTTAAAATAGTAAACGTCTATATCCCGCACGAAAGAGACTATACCCAAATATCAATAGAACATCTTAAAGACCTACTACTGGCAGGGGACATAGTGGTAGGGGACTTTAACGCCAAAAGCCCGCAATGGGACGAAAACCAAGTAACAGCAGACGCAGCAGGGAAAAAGCTAGAAACAGCAATAAATGAGACCCAACGATGTGTCCTAAACACAGGCGAGCCCACCCACATGTTCCCCCAGGGGGGCAGTGACATCATGAATGCCCTAGACATAGCCATAACCACCAACACCATAGCCGTGGAAACCCAATGGCAAGTAAATAGTGACAATCTAGGAAGTGATCATTTCCCGACGCTGAAAAACAATCAATGATAAAAACCAAACTCCCCTACCACTAAACTCAGGAGCCCCACAAAAAATCAACACTAAGCGGACAGACTGGGAAAAATACCACGAAGTCACTAGGTTTACCCCAAACTGGGACGAGAGTCATAACATAGATGATAAAACGGCCCACATCACAGACCACATTATCAGATCAGTCACGGAGTGCACACCTGTCAGATCTGATAATGGAAAGCCAGGGAAATCCTGGTGGACCAAGGCCTGTGATCGAGAAGTAAAAAACAGAAAAAGAAAGCTCCAAATCTGGAAAAAACACAAAACGCCCGAAAATAGAATACAATACAAACGTGCCAAAACCATAGCAGATCGCACCATTAAAGAAGCCAAGAAGGAAGACTGGCATGCCTTCACAGAATCAATTAATATCAACACTAAGATTAAAGAAAGCTGGGATAAAATCAAAGCCATCAACAATGGCCCGAGAGTTAGCATGCCATCCCTTAAAACAGAAAACAGCGTGTATGCCACGGACCAAGAAAAAGCAGAAGTACTAGCCCACACATTTAGCCAAGCTAGCTCAAATGACAACTTAACACCAGAATTTAGGGACCCCAAACCCCATTTGAGTACCTGCTTCGAACAACCACCCCAGACAAACAATTATGAGCTAGATAGCGAAATAACGATCTTATAACTAATCCAAGCCTTAAGAACCGCAGGGAAAGGTAAAGCCCCCGGCATAGACCTAATCACATACGAGATGATACAAAAAAGTCACCCCTCCATGAAAAGAGCCATAGTTACCCTGTTCAACGACATCTACTCAAAAGGAATATTCCCCAAACAGTGGAAAAAAGCGCTAGTCTTTCCCCTCCCGAAACCAGGAAAACCAACTCACCAACCTGACAGCTATAGGCCCATCGCACTAACATCCCAGCTGGGCAAAACACTAGAAAAAATACTCAAACACAGACTTATGTCCCACTGCGACAAACACCACATCCTACCCCCACAGCAAAGTGGATTTAGGAAAAAGCGCAGTACACTTGACCACCTAACTACCTTACTACAAGAGATCTTAAATACCCACCGAGAGAGGGGAACTGAACTCATAGGAATCTTCCTCGACATAGAGAAAGCCTATGACATGGTTTGGCACGAAAAACTACTTAGCAGACTGGGCGACCTCGGAATAACAAACAAAATGTATAACTTTGTCAAAAGCTTCCTGGCAGACCGAAAAATAACAGTAAGAATAGGTAATTCGATATCTAAAGAACACACTTTAGACAACGGGGTACCACAAGGATCGGTACTAAGCCCCATCCTATTCACACTCCTGCTCACAGGCTTACAGCACGTCGTCAGGCATAATAAAATAATGCAATTCGCCGACGACACCTCACTAATAGGAAAGATCAAGAGCAGACAAAGAAAGTTTAAATGGGAACTAGTAGGATTCCAGGAATTCCAACAAGACCTAACAAGAATAGAAAATTGGCTAGTAAGAACAGGCCTCAAAATTTCCCCCAACAAAACCCAATCAATTATATTTAGGACCAACCAAAGTCCAAAATACCAAGTGAAAGCCCCGATCCCCAAATTACAAATTGGTAAAACAGAGATAGAATATGGCCAAAGCATCAAATTCCTAGGAGTAACATTCACAAAAAACAACAATTGGACACCGTATATTGAACAAATATGCCAGTCTGCCAGGAAAGGAATAAACCTAATGCGCAAGGTTAGCGGAGCAGACTGGGGCACTGACCCCAAATCACTCCTAAACCTATATCACGCCTTCGTAATGTCCAGACTACTCTACGCAGCCCCACTACTTACCAACCTAAACAAAAGTCAAACCAAAAAGCTGATGTCAGTACAAGCGGACGCCTTGAAAGTGGCCCTGGGGGTCCCCAGACACACCCCAAACCTGCTTGTACTGGCAGAGAGTGGGCAAAAACCCATAACGCTCATAATAAAGGAAAGAGCGGCTAACCTATATTATAAAACAGTATGTATGCCAGAAGACCACCCGGCCAAATTCACTCTCACCACACACCACAAAACCAGAGGCAAACGCAACCAAACACCACAAATAAAAACCGTAGTCCAGGAAATCGAAGCCTCTATAAACCTAAAACTACCAAGCAGAACACCGATCATACAAATAAAGGCGCCACCATGGAGACTCCCACAAATAGAAGTAGATCTGGACCTAACTAAGTATCAGAAAACAGTAGACGGGCCCAAAATGAAAATGGAGTTTGACATTAAAAAAACCACTACATACAAAAACTACGCACTCATCTATACAGACGGGTCCCATGACCCAACCACCCACGCAACCGGACTAGGTATCCACGTCCCCAACAAATCGGACCGGGCCATAAAGCTACCAGATCACTCAGCGGTCTTCACAACTGAACTCACGGCCATCCTAGGAGCTTTTAAGGCAATAAAGAGTGACCTACAGAAAAACAAACACATACTCATAGTGACGGACTCACTGTCAGCAATCCAAGCGATCCAAAACCTAGACTCATTCAGAGAAGACCTAACATACCTGATTAGAGTACAAGCAGCAGAACTCGCAGATCACGGTAAAACGATCAAAATCATGTGGGTCCCCTCCCACGTGGGGATCCCAGGCAATGAAAGTGCAGACAGAGTAGCGAAGAAAGGCCTCGATCAAGAATCGACCTTCTTCAACCTACCACTGTCAGCTAACGAGAGGTCCAATGCACTCAGACCCGCCTTTCAAAAACTATGGGTAAAAGAATTCCACCAGACCAAAAGAGGGAGACGGAAAAATCTCACAAGGGTACTTAACAACATACCCACCCTTCTTCAAGGCAAGAGGAAAGACCAATCACGGCTAACAAGAGTCAGATTGGGGTGCGAAAGATACCTAGTCCACCCGAACCAAATAGTATGTACATGCGGCCACATACTCACTACGGAGCACGTACTATTAGACTGCCAAAATATAGAAGAAACCAGAGCCACAATAGCAGAAAGACTGAACACGCCCCTCACGTTAGAAGGCCTCATAAACCCTGACCCTACAACATGGTCCACCACCACCAAACTCACAATACACCTGCTCAACGAGCACCCCCTAGTTAAGTACATATAAACAAACAAGGAAGGAGAGAGAAGGCAGACAACACCACCCCAGCGAGACCGGGACCCGGACACCCACTGGAGCACGGGCTCTCCCCAACGACCCAACCGCCCAAGGCGCGGACAGGCATGATGAAGGATAGAATAAAGCGATGCGCGTACATCAGCAACAGTCAAAATAAACCCCCTCCCCCCCCCCCCCATCCCCCGCCCCACCCCCCCCCCACCCCCCTGGACGAAATCAGCGAAAGCTGGAAGTCCCGATCCTTTTCTAAAATAGCATAGCACCGTCATTTGTCGGGTTTCTTTACCGCAATCCGGCGTCTACCTTCGAGTGGCATGACAATTTTACTACTAACCTAGTCAAAGTGTGTAAAGAGCAAAATGACATCATTGTTCTTGGTGACTTTAATATAGATATGCTTAAACCCCATCCCGCATGGAACATACATCATCTTTATTTGGCCTAGTACAGCTAGTTAAACCCCCCACCAGAATTACCGCCACGAGCTCTACGCTCATTGACCACGTCTATACAAACAAACCGCAGGCGGTGACCGATGTTAGTGTCTCAGATCTTAGTGTTTGTTTGTGACCACTGCCATGCGATTTGTTGCTGGTCTAGTAAACTCCCCAAATTAAAGAAACATCGTCAAACCACAACAACCTACAGGTCGTTTTAGCATTTCAATCATATTGAGTTTCTACACGATCTTAGTAATACTCCTTTTGACGATGTCCTTCTCACAGATGATCCGAATATTGCACTGTCCACTTGGTACAGTTTTTTTCCTTGGAGTATTAGACAGTCATGCGCCGATTAGAACAAAAAGAGTAAAGAGTGACATATTTTCCCCTCGATTGACAAAAGAAATAATGCATGCCATGTCGGTGCGAAATGACCTAAAAAGAGAAAGAACTTTGATGAATTAAAAAAGCAGCGAAGCCATGTGAGGTCAATGGTGCGCACCGCGAGGAGAGACTTTATCCGCAACACTGTCAAAGACAACAAAGATGTGTCAGCAGTGTGGCGGGTACTGAATTCGATCACCCGAGGCAATAGCAGTAGGTCACCAACCATCCCAGTAATCTCTCCGCCGACACATTCAACGAACATTTTCTCTGTTGCGGATTTGATAACTACTCCTAGTCGTGATACAAAGGCTGACATATGCCCCGATTACTTAGTTAATTTCTGCAACAGAAAAACAACTGGGACACCACCATTTAAAATCCCCATACGTGCTGTACACAAAGTGGGCAACTAATTAGTGACCTAGCTAATAAGATGTCCTCCGGACATGATGATATCAACCCACAAATATTAAAGCTGTCTGTATAATACATCATAGAGACACTTACTTATATTTACAACTTATGTATTAAAATATATATATATTCCCAACAGACCTTAAAGTCGCAAAAGTCGTTTCCCTTCCAAAATCAAAAGATCGTACTGACCCTAACAACTATAGACCCATTTCTCTGCTGTCAGTATTATCTAAACCCCTCGAAAGGCATATACATAAACACATGTCTGTCTACTTAGAATCCCGAAAGTTGCTCCATTCGTCTCAGTCAGGATTTCGCCCTCGGCACTCATGTCATACGGTTCTGAGCATAATAACAGATATATGGCTTTCGAATATGAATAATTCGCAGCTGACAGATGTAATTATCTTGACTTTATATAGGCTTTCGACTTAGTGCACATACAATATTGATTTTTAAACTTAAGCATTATCTTCGAAACGACATGGCTGTTTCCTCTTTTCCGTCATACCTCGAAAACAGGAAACAGAAAGTAATTGCTAATGGAGCCTACTCTTCTACTAAAAATGTTAAACTCGGGGTTCCGCAGGGGTCAATCTTAGGTCCTCTTTTATTCTGTATTTACATCAATGACCTACCTCTAAGTCTCACCTACAACGCAACACAGTGTGATATGTTCGCCGATGATACCTCAATCCACACAGCTAACAAAGACATACGTGTAGTTGAAAACGGCCTTCAACAAAGTCTCGAGGATATATCAGCATGGTGTAAAGTCAACTCAATGATTCTGCATCCTACTAAAACAAAGTCTATGATTATTGCAACACGCCAAAAGCATCAGTTGAAACCATTAAAGCTTAATCTATGCCTCGGCGACGACATCATAGAACAGGTAGCCGAAGATTGTCTATTGGGGGTCACAATTGATAATCAGTTGAGGTGGCAGATGCACATTGACAATGTCCATAAAACAGTCTTTAGAAATGTCTTTATATTATCAAAATTAAAGTATTACACAGATGGTGAAACAAGGAAATTGTTCAGTAATGCACACATCATGTCACATAATTATAAACTACGCATCGACGGTGTGGGATTGTTGCAGTGATGCCCACTTAAAAAGACTAAATTCTTTACATAGGAGAATGGAGAAAAAAATTCTTCCGACCCGCACTTCACGACGGAGGAAAAATTCAGTAAAGCTGGATTTCTACCCCTTCAAAATATCACTTTAAATTTAACAAAGGGGTACTGATGTTTAAAGGTCAACATCATTGAAACATAAAACTGAGCACAAAATATCTACATAATAAAAGAAGTCACATGCCGAACAACTTTTTTCCGAAAAATACTGCCTTTTTTAAATATTGAATAAAATCTACTTCGAATAAACTTTTGCACCTTCGAAAAGCCCGCTCACGTGACCACATGGCTCGTGACGTCAACTGCTGTAGACAATATGGAGTCTGATAGTGCCCCTTCTCTACCAAAATGCAGGAAAACGAAGAGCAGTGGCCTATATTGTGCCGTTGGAGGTTGTACAAACAAACAAGCGGATGGGTTAACATTGCATAGGTTTCCAAAAAACGTAGACGTGCGAAATAAGTGGGTGAGATTCGTGCAGGAAAAGCGTGTAAACTTCGGTCCGAAGTACGGGACACCAACTGCGTCGTCAACAATTTGCGCAAAACACTTCGCTGAAGACTGCTACCCCCCAAGTGCCACTTTAATGCGGAGCTTTGGGATGAAAACAATACGGACATTAAAGCCTGGCTCTGTTCCAACGATCCAAAGTCCGCGTGCCATTGCAGCAAGCACCTCAACAACAGCAACAGTGACTCAAGTTACTAGTAGTAGGCCTACTAGTACTGCTTCAACTTCAACTAGACCTGACAAAACCTGTGCAGTGCCCTCCACCCCTAGCTGCCTCTTTCCCAAGACCAGCAAAAGAGGATGCAGTTTTGAATCGCCAGTCACGATCACGCTATGCCAAACTCAATTCAGACCAAAAAGGTGACTGCCAAGCGTGAAACTCAATTGAAATGGACTTTGCATCTAGGGTTCACGAGCATTTACTCAGATTGTATCGCTTGTTACCAATCTTATTCTCCGCTCTATTTCGTTTGTCATATTAATTTTTTAAAAATTACTTTACTATTTTTTAATTTTGCCGTCAATTTTTGTGTACAGGTGTGCATTAGTTGGTCAAGTATGTATGTGCTCAAATGTCAAATGTGTGACATACTTTGATACTTGAATGCTTAAATGTGTGTGTACGGGGTGGTCCGTGGCGCAGTGGTTAAGGCGCCTGCCACCAATGCTAAAGGTGCGAGATTCGATACCTGGTTTCGGCGTCGGATTTTTCTCTTCTAGTAAGTGTCACCGTTAATTCGGGCGGACCGCCGGGGGTTCTTTCTCCGGGTACTCCGGTTCTTCCTCCCCCTCCACTTTGGTACCGGTTTCAGGCCACTTTATAAATTTCAAATACAAGCGATCAAAATTTCCGAAAGCTCAGTAGCTGAGCTGACCCTTTGCACCACGTGAATGTCCTGTGTTTGTCTTGTACTATTTTTGTCGTCAGAGTGAATGCGTGTGTCACGTGAGCGTGCGTGTTGGGTGCAGTTCGCGGCGCTTTGAGCCGATTCGCCGAAACATTATTATTATTATATTACTTCTTTGAGACAATTTTTTACAGGTATTGACTTTCAGTGGTAAATTTAACTGTTAGCTAATGAGCTAATGGTCTGTTTTTGGGGACTAATGATTGTGCTTTTCATTATCTGATAGACTGGATGATATCTGAAAGAACGGATGAATGTGCCTGTGAATGTATGTGTGTGTGCGTAGATGGTTGGTTACTTGAGACAAGATGGAACGTAAATGAAAATTGAAAAGTAATTTTGTTGAATTTATTATAAATATAGTTGTGTACTGTAGAATGTTTGTTTACATTACTTGATGACAAGAGTTTGAAAAGAGCAGACCTGGCTCTGCAAGTGAGAACCTATAACTACTGGTTTCTATGACTTTGAGGTATGAATGAGGTATGAGACATTACCACACAATCTAAATATGAAGTAAATCTGACCACTTTCGCCATCCAACGTGACACAAAAACCAGGGTGGGTTTCACAATGGCAGTATTAACTTCATTTTATTTAGAAACTTTTTATATACATTCCAAAATGGTAAAAGCCAAAAATACTCCCACACACCTTGCACACAACTGACACAGTCAAAGCCGGATAGTACGACATGCCCGGGAACTTCAAAATCGTGTCGTTATATCCGGCTGATGTGTCCAACGGGCCGGATATAGGTTTTGTGTCTTTATATCTGGCTGTTGTTATATCGTACTAACCGGCTTTGACTGTGTTGCCACTACATGTATGTTACAAACTACACATGATTTTAGTGTTGCACTTCTGTTTCATAATTATAAATAAATGCAAACACACTTCTTTTTTTTTTTAAACCAGCGCGTAAAACAAGCTGAACAGACTACAAACACACATCAAAATGGTTTTTTCGTCCATGTAATAATAATAATGACAGTATATTATGAATATATTGGAAACACATAAGGATGCAAAAATGGGCCAGTGCTGTCAAATGTATTGTCACATTATTCTGGGTCCCTATAACCAGTGTACTGCCCATCTGCGCTCGGAAACTGTTTCCGGATTCTTGTTACCGCACAAGCTGGTAAGGTGACCCTGATGTCCCTCCCCAGCCACTTCCAGATCCACCGCACAAGCATGCGGTAAGCTACATACCGATACCGCCTGGAAAGAAAAACAAGCATACAATAATAATATACAGTGATAACGACAGTAAACAATCAATGTGCAGTCAAAGCCGGTTAGTACAACGTCGGATATAACGACATCCGGATATGAAGACGCAAAAAGCTGGGTCCCGGCCAAAATCCTTATATTCGGCCCGTTGGATAATATGTCAACCGGATATAACGACACAATTTTGAAGGTCACTGGCGTGTCTCTAAATATTACTTTTTCTCAGAATTAGCACATGCAAATAAATTAAATATCTTGACATCAAAATGAATGTCTGACAATTTTATTTTTTTATTTTATTACTGTTGTTGTTCAAAACATCCCAGTAATTTCCACTTTAAGTCAAATCTTAAAACCTATCTCGAAAATATTTCTGTTAAAACTTAAATGTGGCATCGTAAATTTATATATATATTTTTTTTTTGGGGCTAATGTATAAATATCTAACATCATCTCATTGACCACCACCCCCACCCCACATCTCCCACCTTGCTTTTCTTAATACGAATGTGTGTGTAATTATCTGTATGTATGACTTTTATTAATGTGTGAGAGTGCGCTTTAAATTGAATTGTTATTCAGGAAAATGCACGGTATAAATTTTTTTTATTATTATAATTTTAAGATCTCATCCATCTTTGACACCTTACTTTCTAATTCGAGCTATCTCTAATTTTCAACTCTAACCCTAGCCCAAACCCGAACCCTAAAATTGAATTTAACGGTTTGTCCTTTATCCTAACCCCTGACTTAAATCGGATTCAGAGTTAGGGTTTGGGCTAGTGTTAGATTTGAAAATTAGCGATCGCTTGAATTAGAGAGTAAGGTGTCAAATATAGGTGAGATCCTAATTTTATTAGTAGTATTATTTATTTGTGTATATTTATGACACAAACCTATTTATAGCATCATGATTACAATTTATAACGGAAATATAACTTACTCGTTAGCATCCTGTATAGCTCTCCCATACTGCTGGTTGTACCAGGAATAGCAGGTCTCTAAGACGTAGAGGTCCAAGCACACTGAGCTGAAGCCAGGATGGTCGGTGATGCAGCCCACTCCTGCGCTTACTGTCAGTGATTCCATTTCTGGAATTTCTTGACAACAGCGGCATTCCCGGATCGAGGCCATGCCAACACAGTTTGCACACTGACACCTGCACACACACAATTTTTTACAAGGTCAGTTCAACTTCAAGTTCTTTGCAGTCTACAAGCTACTGAAACGGACTATCATGGTAGTGACTAATAGGTCTAGGCAAAACAATAAATTATAATCCATTGGAATAACACACACACACACACACACACACACACACACACACATATATATATATATATATATATATAATATATATATATATATATATATATATATATATATATATATATATATATATATCCATACGTGTACTCATTTGGCTAGTTTTAGTGAGAGGGACTGCTAAGCAATGATTGAGTGGGACCATGACTGTATGAATTGCAATCAAGAGCGAAAGTTAAAACATCGCACAACTTTACAAATTATTGACTGCAAAACAAGTTCTACCGCCATCGATTCAACATACATATGTACGAGTAACTTGAATAAGACTAGCCACACACTATATAACATCATAGACATAGCTCTTTGATAACATGTAAACAAGTTTCTTACCAGTTGGTAAACAGCATGCGTTCGAGAGACTCGCTCAAATCGTCTCTGTCGGGTGCTTCTTCAAACTCGGCATTGGGCAGCTCAGCCTCAGGTTCAAACTGATAAGGTTGCACAGTATTAATAGGGTCATTCACACATCCAAACTCACTGCTGTAACACGACAGATCGAGTAAAGAATCGAGTGAAGAAATACTGCTTGTCTCGCTTGTAACTTCTTCGCAGTCGGCCATTGTATACAGCTGCTGACGTCACTGCGAGGGGACATCAGCGATAGCTGCGTTTCAGATTATTACTTCCCTTATCCTTAATTACAGGTAGGAAATCCCACTTTCAGTGATCGATATCTATTAAACGGTAGAGCTTTGCTTACCGATTTTTTTGCATCTGGTATTATTTAGTAAAGTTCTTTCAGCAGAAACTTTTCACCAAGCACTGTGGTTGACCTTTAAAGTGTGGAACCACAGCGCATCAGAATATCTAACAGAGCTGCTGTTTAAAAAAATCAGATTCCTGCTATGGGAATGTGGGGGTCTTTATATTGTTCCAAAACACAGAATATATATATATATATATATATATATATATATAATATATATATATATATATATATATATATATATATATATATATATATATAATATATATATATATATATATATATATATATATATATATATATATATATATATATATATATATATATATATATAACTTTGTCATTTGCGGGTTCCTCACTGTGAAACTCACTCCCCACATCACGTTAAAGCCACTGCGACACTATCTCGTTTCAAGACAAGTTAAATGTTTAGCGCTTAACGTTTTTTGTCCACCACGAAGTGATTTCAAAGACGGGGCACCGAAATAGGGTCTGAGCAAATTTTGACCCAAGATGGATTCGAACCCGGGACCTTTCGGTCGAGAGGCGAACGCTCTACCACCGAGCCACCCACCTCCCAGTTTCAAGACAAGTGTGTATAGATACCTGACATCACTCTAATAACAATATCTAGTTATACGTGACACACGAATGCACGTGTATGTGTATGTGCGTACGTGTTGTGTATGTGTGTGTGTGTGTGTGTGTGTGTGTGTGTGTGTGTGTGTGTGTGTGTGTGTGTGTGTGTGTGTGTGTGTGTGTGCGCGTGTGTGTATGTGAATGTTGACGCGCACTCGCGAGTGCGTTTGTGCGTGTATGCGTGTGTTTGTGTTTATTGGACTATATATTTTGTATCACTGTGCTTTGATGTCCCTGTTTTATGTATATTTTGTACTTAGTTAGTCGTAGTTGTAGCAACGGCAGGTACGAAAAATGACATAGTCACTGACTGTGTTAATATCTTCGCCGTGGAAAAATAAGATTCATTGAATGATTGATTCTCTCTCTCTCTCTCTCTCTCTCTCTCTCTCTCTCTCCTCTCTCTCTCTCTCTCTCTCTCTCTCTCTCTCTCTCTCTCTCTCTCTCTCTCTCTCTCTCTCTCTCTCTCTCTCTCTCTCTCTCTCTCTCTCTCTCTCTCTCTCTCTCTCTCTCTCTCATTGAAACAATACCCTATATTTATAATTTGTGCATTCAAACGAATATTTTCCCAAAGGAACTTAAAAAAGCCAAGGTTATACCCCTCCCGAAAACAAGAGATATGACTGATGTTAATAACTATCGCCCCATCTCACTATTGTCCATCCTTAGTAAACCACTTGAACGGCATATCCATAAACATCTCTTGGAATATTTAGAAAATCATACATTAATCCACCCCCTTCAGTCGGGATTCAGACCAAAGCACAGCTGTCACACGGCCCTAGCACGTCTAACTGATGTGTGGCTACGCTCAATAAATCAGGGCGAATTTACCGGCGCTGTATTTA
>BTPG01000002.1:7009502-7067231 GCA_036245525.1 Semisulcospira habei | reverse complement strand
GAGACTCAGACTCAGACAGTTTATTGTTCAGACAAAATGTCCATACAATGGAGTGAGACATTACATAATTTATAGTTCAGGTGTATATAAAAGCCATAAGGCGATGTTTATAACAACACACACACACACACACACACACACACACACACACACACACACACACACACACACACACATTTCCATTCGATCTACGCCAGCACATAATAGCCACTTTTGACCTACATGTAAAATGCGGTATCCAAATCCAGGCCACAGCCGTGTACCACACAGACCAGGTCGGAGTAAGAACCACAGTTTGCACGTGGAATCATACAAGCATGCTGCTACGGAGTGTAAATGCATGAAATACAAATCTTGCTAAATCGGCAATAGACTGCGGGTTGGTAGTGTCTAGGATACACAATTCTTTCTTTTTGAGTTCCATAAGGTCAAACTTACATAGGTATTTGACACGCAGTTCATCGTAGAATGGACAGTAAAACATAAAGTGAATTTCATCTTCCACAGCCTTGGCACACAATGGACACACTTTCGTTACAGCATTGAGAGTACTATATCTTTGTTTGTTACTTTGCAATTCGGTTATGCCAAGTCTAAATTTAATGTATAGATTTTTGACATAGGTTGGCTTAACCAGTTCAAAATAATTTTCTTGGACAAGTGTATGTTTAAAACTACGATACACAGTAAAACGTTCACTCTCAAAAAGCTTCGATGACCAGTTTTGTTTGGCACAATCAACCATCCTTTGTTTAAACTTGTTTATAAAAGCATTCCTGTTTCCAACACCTTGTGAAATCCATACATGACCAAACCCATTTCGAAAAAGCAAATTCTTTATCTTTGACACCCATGTTTCTTTCCCTTTATCGTCTAAATCCTTAAGCATATGATAAGCCATATTTGCAAATCTAGTAACAGGTAAAGCGCAGAGTCGAAGCCAGTAGGAAACACATCTTACTGACGTTAATACTGACAGTGGATATCGACCAAGTTCACCATAAACCATCAGGTTCGGTGTGCGGAAGTTGACATTAAGAAAACGTTTACATGCAAATGTATGGACTCTTTCAATTTCGGCACACTCGTTTATACCCCAAATTTCTGAGGCATACAACAAAATTGGGACAACCTGCGCATCAAACAGCTTGAAAAAAACATCAGGACTAGCGCAGTTAATTTTCTTCAACATACAGAAAATATCGATTACACATTTTTTTGCCTTAGTCACTAAGTCATCAACGGATGTGTTTAAACTCAAACGTGTGGTAAAGTTTAACCCAAGGTACTTATACATATTGACAACTTCTACCCTCGTTCCCCCGTAAATCCATTTTTCATATTTTGACAAATACCCACCATTTCGAAACACAATTATTTTTGTCTTGTCTAGGTTAACAGACAAACCAAGCTTAGATGCTTCTTTGTATAAATTGTTCAGCTGAGTCTGAAGGCCATTGGGGGTTGATGAAAACAAAGCAATGTCATCTGCAAACATCAACAAAAACAGTTCTGCTGCATCGGCTTTTAGTTGGAAACCATGTTTACCATTTTCAATAATGTACACAGCAAGCTCGTTAATCAAAAAGGAGAACAATGTCGGCGATGCTAAACATCCTTGTTTTAAACCTTGGAAACACTCAAAAAACGCTGTACAATTCAGGCTGTCTCTAACACAAAATTTCACCGAGTCATACATTGCCTTCATAGCTGAAAGCATTTTGCCGCGCACTCCAGCCTTCAATAAAATATTCCAAAGCACACCTCTTTTAACAGTATCGAAAGCTTTGCGGAAGTCAACAAAAGCCACATAAACTTTCTTATTTTGTAGAAGTTGTTTTTGAACAATAGCATAAAGTGTAAATATATGGTCCACAGTAGAGTAGGATTTCCTAAACCCGGCTTGTGTTTCAGACAGAATATTATGTTCCTCAGCCCAGTCTGTTAACCTTCTGTTCAAAATGTAGGTATACAGTTTACTAACACAGCTAATCAGAGCAATACCACGATAATTATCTGGATTATTTACATCTCCTTTCTTGTGGAGTGGGAAAATAATAGCTTTAGACCATTCGCTGGGGAACAACCCTTTGTTGAATAGAGCATTAAAATACTTAGTGAGAAAGGAGATGATAGCTGGGTTGGAGACTTTAAGAACTTCATTTATAATTCCATCAGGCCCGGGGGCTTTTCCTGCTTTGGCATGTTTTATAGCAGCAATAACTTCTGCTTCTTCTATGTTGATATCTAGGTCATGAAATAAGGCTTCATCAGACTCAGAGTCTTCTGAAAAATATACATCATCATTATTCTCTTGCTGTGCTATGTTTTCATTTAGAATGCTAGAGAAGTGATCAAACCACTGCTTCTTTGTTATATTGTTTCTTAAACGACGTTTTCTTTTCCACTTCTTTATTTCCTTCCAAAATGCCTGAGAGTTATGTCTATACTCAAGAATTTTGTCAACAGCTTCCCTCTTAAAATTAACTTCTTTAGCTCTAAGTAATCTCTTGTATTGTTTTCTCTCATTAACAAACGTTGCTTTATTTTCCATGGTTTTATTTTTTGTGTATGTACGTAGGGCTTTACGCGTTCGCATTTTTGCATTTCTGCATTCCTGGTCAAACCAGGGGTGACTAGCGGTGTTTGTTTTGTGTGTATTGCCTGTGGAGGAATGAAATTGTTTTGTCATGCAACTAGCAGCGTCTTTGATAGCACATGTGAAAATGTCTAATGCACTATTAATATCATCATCGATCTCAGCAGTAGCAGCTACTAGAGCATCCTGGAATGCAGGAGTAGTTAAACTGTCGCTGAGCGTTTGGGCATTAGCAGGTTCCCAGATAATCTTATCAAATGAAAAACACTGCGTATCGTCATCAGAAACATCGTTGTGGGGTGATACATGTACACAAGACACAGTAAGGACCAGTGGCATGTGTACAGACTCTATCCTCTCGCCAACTTCAAGTTTGTCACACAAACAAATAAAGTCAGGAGATGCAACAAAATAATCATTAATACTACAACCAGTGGGAGAAATAAATGTCAGGTGCTTTGACAGATCAGGGCTACAGAACCCATTCAAAATCATCAGTTCAAAACATGCACACAAATCTAATAGTTTTCTTCCAAATGTATTTACAGTCATATCTTCAGTAAATCGTGAAGGTTCAAATAGAGCGGTATTAGTTAGTAGTGTTTCATCAGGATCAAGCTGAAACAAATATGGATTAGGCTGCAAATCCCCAGTTCTACCATTAAAATCACCACACATTAGGAAATGAATGTCTCCAAATTGCTCGAGGGCACTAGCAAGACACTGTTCTAATTCTTCCAACAGGCAGTCGTACGGTAATTGTCTATAAAATGGTGAATCCTTGGGCGGAACATAGCACGCGACCAAAAGCACATCGCATTCAGTACCAAACAATGATCTGTCAAGTTTGAGAAAAACACTTTGAGCGCATGTCATGTTCACTTGGAAAACAAACTTGGCATACACATTTTTTACTAACACAACAACACCTCCCGAGCTTCTTCCTTGACGTGACAGTTTGACTGCAGGTAAGGAAAAACACGTGAAATCAGACCAGCAGTCAGGCGGGATGAAAGCATTGTCTAAAAATGTTTCAAACAAACACACAATGTCATAATTACTTACATATTGTAGAAAGTCTGGGTCAGATAGCTTGCTCCACAGTCCATCAACATTCCATGACAGAAAGGTAAGTGTATGCAACACATTATCTACTGGCTGCTCTACAACACACGCGCGCATCGGTGACACATCCCGTGCAATTGAGGTGGGAGACGCGGCTTGGCCGACATATCACGGGTCACTGGATTCGTCCCCGACCTCAATTGTAGGGGAACTGTGTGGCCGGCGCCGTTTTGCTGGTTTAGGTGAAGGCTGTAACGGGGATACCAAGTGTGACGCACGTGCCGGTGTTGCGTTGACCTGCTGACCAGTAGCTGCGGCGGCACCGAGTCCTTGGATACGGTTGTCCGGTCTTCTGTCGACGCTGTTGTCTGTCGCATGACGGCGGCCGAAGTTGTCGGTGTCGTGGTTCCGTTGCACTAGGGGTCCAGCGACGACCAGCTTGTTTCCCTTGTAGTACGCCCGCATGCCTTTTTCCCGGTGCAGTCTGATCTGTTCATGTTGCCGGTTGGTTAAGTCACCAGCAACATTAACCCCCTTTTGCTTGAGTGCAGCACGACCCTTGGTCAGGACGTCCATCTTGTCCCTCCATCTCGCGAACTTCACGATCATGGGGCGGGGCTTGTTGTTAGCTCTGGCACGGTTGGCTGCTACAGAAGCAAAGTCCGGTTTGTTCCCCACCCGGTGTGCGCGTACCAAATCGTCCTCAGTCCAGGTTTTATTTGGCACTGTGCCCTGCAGACATTCCAGTACTTTGGTGGCACAGGAATCGAAGGTCTCGCCTGGCGTTTCCACGATTCCAAAGAGTCGCAGATTGTCCCTACGTGAGAACGCCTCTAGCTTGTCTAGTTCTTCCTCGTAGCGTTTCCGCAGATCTTCCATGTCCTCCTGCAAGTCTTCTACAGACTCGGAAACCTCCTCCTGCTTCTCAGTCAGTTCCTTGCAGGTGTCCTCCAGGCTGCGAGCGCGTTGCTTCAAGTCAGCAATGTCGGTGCCAATCGCCTGTATAGAGGTCAGCACATCACAAAGGTCAGCACGAAGAGACCCCAGTTTCTCGTCAATCACCTGTGTCTGCTTGTCGATTATACGCTGAATGTCACTGACAGTAACTAAAGGTGATGTAGTTCCAGAGACCTCGAGTGGATATGCGGATAGAGCTTCTTTGTCTGCCATCTTAGCACAGTTCGATTCACACAACAGTGCTACACAGTAATACACAGTACTACACAGTGCACGTAGCTGGCAGTGTTGTACTAACAGTCACACCGACGATTGTCGTACTCAGTTCAATGGCGATACAGGAAAACCAGTCAGATGGCAGAAATCTGTGGTCGCACAAAGTCCAAATTTACACCTTTATGATCAGCGTAGATAGGCCAAGACACTGGTGGTAAAATCCAAACAGTAGAACTTTGATTAGTGACGAAATCGCCTAATTTTGCATCGCTAATTGACTCTGAACTTTTTTTGGTGTGCTACATTCGTGAGCTCGAACTCACTCGAGAGAGAGAGAGAGAGAGAGAGAGAGAGAGAGAGAGAGAGAGAGAGAGAGAGAGAGAGAGAGAGAGAGAGAGAGAGAGAGAGAGAGCGATCTAGACTCGGTTGGTTGTACATTGCTTAGCATCCCGATAGCAACAAGACTTTCTCAGGACGTGCCTGCACTGCTTGTGAAAAAAAACCCCAACTAAACAGAATATTGAATGTATGTCACCAGCTGGTCTAATACGCCAAATAAACCTAAGATCATTTAGCAACACACATCCAATATCAAGAGCTACAGGAAGTGCGGACAGTAGGGAGAGTTTAAAAAAGGAAAATACAGGTGAATGGACCAAGGGTAGACAGAAATACATGCCCCAGAATAGAGGGGAAAACCCACCCTGAGGGGCTGACCAGGGTGACCCTGGGAACTAAAAAGTAGTTAACCCTACCCAAGTCCCCTGGGGCAGACCCGGGTGGGGGGCGAGCTAGACTTGGGCCACCTCAATCACGCTGCTGAGAGAGATAGTTGGCTGTACATTTGCTGAACATCCTGAAAGCAACAAGACTATCTCAGGACATGCCTACACTGCCTGTGAAAAACCCAAACCAAACACAATATTGAATGTATGTCACCAGCTGTTATGCTAAATAAGCCTAAGACATGCTAGGGACGCTGCACCTTCATGCTAATTTATCGTACCTGAATTTACAAACAAGATGAGGATTTCATCCCAAAGTCTACCGTATTGTTTGGAGCTCACACGCGTTTTTCTTTTAGGAACATTCAGAGTTGTTCATATTTTTAAGCTTTTCCTTCTCATCTATTTCCCTCCTCCCTAATCCAACCTCTGATCAACACAAACCGGCGCACACAAATAAAGACAGACACACGGCGCTTAGAATGCTCTGTGCCCTGGTGTAGCGACAGGAGTTCTGAAGAAGAAGAATAGCACAAGCAGCAAAATGAGATCACTATAAGCTTCATGTCATGGCATCTCTAGTTCCACGACGCCGTGTTTAGGTCATTTGACATTGGAGTGCACAACGTAAATATCTCCGCAAAGAACCATTTTCTATAACAAATATCATTCAGTGAAAGTTGACCTAATACGATTTACTTTTAATAAACTTAAACAATGTGCCCATTTTGCTGTACAGTCATAAATATTCTGATTATTTTCAAGAAATGACTGATTTTACATCCCTAAATGTGCCCCCAGATATATTAAGCCTAGTATAAGAAAGATCCATTTTCACTTGAATTGGCCACGATTTAAAACCTGAAACAGTGCAGGCAACCATGAAGTCTGCATGCTTGACCTCAATATTGAAATCTGCTGGGGCTCTATTTAGGATATTGCAAATGGCTTGTTCTTGTCTTTTCACCAGATTTTTACGACTGTACAGCAAAATCGACAAATCATGAGTTCAGTAATATTAATTAGTTCAATTGGCACTAAATGATATTTCTTCTTAAAAGTGGTTCAGAAAAGTGTTTCTTTGCGGAGATATTTGGGAAAAACATGTGCTCCAATGTCAAACGGCCTATACACAGTGACAAATTTGATGTTTCACGTCACTCGTTTGAACGACATGCAGCTTCTTCCAGGGCCGACTGTTTTCTTCCACACAGCCTCTTCCAAGGCTGACTGTTTGATGGGAGTATAATGTGGCTCCAAAACTTGCAAAAATGAATTAATTATTATTTAAAAAGTTAAAGAGGTACAAAGCTGGCTAATGTACTCATCCAATTGTCTTTCTTCAAACTAGCTAAATCCAATGTTTATAGCGCATATAATCAAAATTATAGACTCTAATGTTGGTCAACTGACCTTCTATAAATGGTCATTTAACTCTTCAATGAGATCTAATTTCAATATGCTCAAAAGAGCTTCTAGACACCCTTTGCATGAAGCATTTCCTTTATTTTCAAGCTTGTGTATATGCAAACTTTGCAGATTTTTCATGTTTACATACATATATGCACACACACACACACATACTGCACTTCACGCCAAAAGTATGTTTAACGACAAAGTTAGAGTAGCTAGACGCGACGTCATTTTAATCTTGTTACTGCTCTGACACAATCTCAGACCCGCTCGCTTGTTTTATGTCCTTTGCATGCTGCTAGCTACGAAATGCATTCCAACCAGCCCCATCCCAAACAAAGTCTAAACACATTTTGTTTCGATCAGTGCTGTCTCTACACTAACTTTGCTTTCTTTAAGGACTAACCACTGTAATATCCCTTTGTGATTTCAGCAGAGAGGCCATCCGACAAGACTGAGTCTTGCTTTGCTTTGCTCAAAATAAACAAGAAAGGCAAAGCTCGTATGGCTCATGTGTCTGACTGATGCACGTATGTATGACCTTTGTGACAGCAAGTAAAGGGATGGCTTCAGCACCAGTGAAATCCACATTTTCTACAAAATTAAGCATTTTTCACACATCTGTCAAACACCTATGACTTTTGTGATGAGTTGACTAAATTAGTATGCATAGAAATGTCTTGCCATCAGCAACTTCACGCCAAATTTGATTAAAAAGTCTGCGAAAACTATGATAAAAACTAGAAACCAAAATTGGCACTGTACACACATTTACTGACCTCTTGTGACCCTTGACCTTTCTGAGGGGTCATCCAAATTAGTATGCATAGAAAGGTCTTACCATCAGGTATCTTTGTACCAAGTTTGGGTTTTAAGTTGTGAATAGTATTTCAGAAAAAAAAAAATCATTTTTAAAATTGTCAAAATATGGATATTTTTTTAAATTTATTTCCTGATCCCCTGTGACCTTGACCTTTGACAGGTCACTCAAATTGGTATGTTTACAAAGGTCTTGCCACAAAGTATCCTTGGGCCAAATTTGAAGACTGTGGCTTGAATAGTCTCCGAGGAAATGCCAACATTAAAGTTTACCACGGATGAATAGACGGTGGCAGACGCACAACAGACAGATGACCACTGGCCCAGAACTTAGAGTCACTTTTGCTTCGCATGTGAGCCAAAAAGAAATTTTAAACGAAACTACCTCTCTTCATCCTTTTCACCAGTAAATACAAACATTTTCCAGCCTTTTCCAACACAGACTTAATACTGCCAATGTGCTACTGCTACATAAAATTAATTCCAAGACAACAGAAGTGATCGGACACAGGCAGTTTCAAGGCAATTATAATAGGACATCTGATCTACTGGCAGCTATGTTAGTTGGACAATTTAGCCCTGCAGTCAGACTTTGACCGATGTCTGACACGTAGTTGCATCCCTGCAAGAACTGGCTTGCTACAGCACTGTATAACTACGTTGCTCAAAGTATTCACAAAAATCAACAGGCCATAATTATCACCACAAGTATGGCACTGGCACTATGCATTATTCATATAACTGGTACATACAGGCACATACACATATGTACACACACATACATGTATGTACACACACCCACTATGTACAACACTGTCATGCATATATCCACGTGTACATGACAAAGTATACACAAAAATGAACAAGTGCAGAACCACCATCTGATTGCATGGGCCTGGTACTGACAGACAAGCAATTCACTGCTGGCTTCTGTTCAGCTTCTTGTTTACATTTGATGTATATGTGTGGCAATCAGTAATTTACCTACCAACACACCACAGACTGCTCCCACAGACACATACTGCTCCTCGCATGAAGTGCCGCCCTGACACACAGACACCCCAACGCATGAACAGTTGTGTGTCTATGCACGTGTTCAAGTGCCAAGGACTCACCTTGCTAAAAATACTTATAATTGTATGGGTCGATCATTAATTGACATCGGAGCGCTTGTTTTTCCAAAATACCTCCACAAAGAAACACTTTTTTGTACTACTTTAAGAACACATATCATTTAGTGCCAGTTGACCTAATATGGCATATTTTTGCTGAACTTCTTTGATTTGTCGATTTCTCTGTACAGCCATACAAATTTGGTGAAAAGACAAGAACAAGATGCTTTTAGTACCCTATATTATAGAGCCCCGGCTGATTTCAATATCAAGGTCAAGCATGCAGACTTCATGTATGCCTGCGCTGTTTTAGGTTTGAAACCCTGGCCAATTCAGTCAGGTGAAAATGGATCTCTCTTAAAGTTGTACTGGGCTTAATATTATCTGGGGCACATTCAGGGACGTAAAACCATTAATCAGTCATTTCATGAAAAAAAAAAAAAAAAAAAAAAAAAGTCAAACAAAATCTGAATTTGTACGACTGTACTACAGCAAAACTGACACATTGTTCGAGTTTCTTAAAAAGTAAATCGTATTAGGTCCACTGTCACTGAATGATACTGGTTTTAAGACTGGTATAGAAAAGTGGTTCTTTGCGGAGAGATTTACGAAAAACGTTGTGCGCTCTAGTGTCAATGAACATACATACCGTGTCAGTCCACCAAGAATAATGTCACCAGTCTCTCAGATGTATCTCAGGCATACACCGTGCAGGCGTGACATCGTGCTTCGAAGATATTGCATGTGTGCTAACATGGATGGTGAAGCAACCGAACTCAACTGAGCCCAACTTGCAGAATCCAACCCTGATCCAAAACAAGCAAAATGTGAAAGCGAGGCCAGAGTAACCGCCCTTGGCCAGGGAACCGCTCTTGGACAGGTGGCCGCACAAAGGTATCAGGTCACGGGTCAAAAGTAGAATTATAAAGGAATGTGCTTATAATGCTACAAACACCCCTGCCCACAGCCAGGTCCGCGATCAGATGCATAAATACTTTATAAATAATTCATAAATCCCTCGGACAATCAATGAGTGAATGTGCAGGAGCTATATTTTAAGTTTGGTCGGCGTCAAGTTTATAGCCTGTGCGACATGCCGACGGTCATTGTGACATGCTACTATAGCCGCGCGACGGTTGATGTGTTAACTCTTACCAGTTCGCTCTATTTGAGGCCAGTGAACAAAATGACTTTTACCCTCACACATGACCAAGAACAAATGCTGCTGAAAGCTCTTCTAGTGGTCAAAAGTTGGCTTATTATACATCATATTAAAGTGCATTGAGTCAGCTTTCAGTCAGGATAAGTAAAAAGTCTGTACTTAACGTAGTTTAGAAGTTGTTGTTTATTTAGCGATGAAGAAAAAATGGTGTCCGGTTTCCAAAAACAGTTTTCACGAAAGTCACTAAGAAGAAAATTTTTTTGTTTCTTGCCCCTTTGTTTAAAATGTGAATCCAGTGTGTGGACAAATCATTTCTACACATTTTTGTGAAGTTTCAAGAAAATGTGTTTGAATTTCTAAGAGTTACACAACATAATCTACACCGGTCAAGGGCAGGAAAAAGTGGGCGTGTCAACACCTGGCATGACTGAGACAACAAACATGTGCTTCTCTGAAAATCTCTGACTTGCTGAAAATATCACTGAGGCAATACACAGCAAGTAATAAAACTTGTTTATGTACTTCATAAAGTTTCACGATTCTGAACCAGACAATAGGTAAACAAAGACTCACATGGATAGCACATGGTCAAACCAAAATAGAAAGTGTCACAATGACCTGCGATGGTTTTCTTTCATTTTTTTCCACATCGCTGGTGCTAGAATCATTTTCAGTGGCCTGGTTGCTGGAAGATTCAGTGAGATACACTTCACTTTCGGACTCAGATGAACTCATTTTGACGGAATATTCGCAGAGAGAAATCGCAAGCAGTGAAAATAACGCAGTAGGGAAAGCAAGATGGCAGACGTAGTGACTCAATCGATAACAAAGGTCACGAACAAACTCAAAATTAATATTTTTTTCATTCTATCATATGAAAGTGACTTTCTAATGTCAATAAGTTATGACAATAATACTGAGAGTAAAAATTAATTGGTTTTAATTCAGTAAACACGATGGAATTTTCCATGGGCGTGGCTTCGTATGTATACATACGATGGCCAAGGGAGCGAACTGGTAAGAGTTAAGAAAGACCCCGATTAGATTCCGCAATTTGACTACTGATATGCACTTGAAATTTTGGATTTGGCTAGTTTGAAGAAAGATATTGGATGAATTCGTCGCTGCAAGCTTTGTACCTGTTCAAAATTTTCGAAAATAAAAGTTCAATGCTGAAACAAATTTCAGAAGTAAGATTCCTTGATTTCATCAGAAGAATCAAACAGTGACGATGACGTGAAAGCACCAAACTCGTCAGTCTTTTATACAATTTGAATCGACGCAAATCACCAGCACGTCAGTGTTTTAGTGTATGAGCTGGCGCTATGTTCTCCTTCATTTATTTTTGTATGATATTTGCGAACGTATTCAGTTGTGGAAAAGGTGGAATATGCATGCAAGCCCAGTACAGAAGAGGCTTTGTGGGCATGGGCCATTCCACCTTATAGTTCTTCGAAATGGCTGTGGCTGCGCCAGCCATGCATGCCCACAGACTGAACTGTATAACCGGCCGGCAGGAAGCGTCGTGTGACGTCTGCCATCTGTGTTTTTGTGTGCCATTCTGCCGTTTGTGTGTGCCCGTTGCCGTGCGGATCACTATGCGGGCGGGGCCCGGAGGAAGAGGGGGATTAACCCCTAGGGAGATACTGAATGAGTTCGTAATCCAGCCGGTGTACCTTTTTAACCTTTTCAATAATAATTAATGAGTCATTTTTGCAAGTTTTGGAGCCACTAAGTTACTCCCGCAGACAGTCAGCCAAAAAAGAAGCTGTGTTAAAGACTAAGTCAGCTCTGGACTGACGTGCTGGCCTGTCGGATGATGACGTGACTGGAACATCAAATTTGTTACAGTGTACACGGCGTCGTGAGACCAGCGATGCCATGTCGTGAAGCTTATAGTGACGACATGTTCCTGCTCATGCTATGCTTCTTCTTCAGACTGTCGCTACTCCAGCCCACAACTGAAGCCGGCGTACTATCACTGCCGAGTGGCGGCGGCCGAAGCCGCGGCTGCCCGCGGTGTGCCTGTCCTTCCGTATAATTTTGTGTGCGCCGACGTCAGTGTGTGTTGGGCCAGTGCCGTGATCAGAGGTTGGCTTAGAGAGGAGGGTGAAATGGATCAGAAGGAGTTATAAGCTTGAAAATATGAACAACGCTGGTTCCTGAAAGTTGAGAAAAACGCACGTAGTGAGTTCCAAACGGCGGCAATACCATGCGTACGGTTGCTTTGGCTGGGTTGGTTGATCGGGTTTAACGTCCACAGCACCGAGGTGATCATGGACGGCCCTCACGGGCGGGTTATGGGGGACAGGGAAATCTATTGCCTATGGAATACGACCTGAACACTGATCAACTCAGGCCGGCGCACTCCAACTGTGCCACTTTGATTTACCAGGACCTTTCAACGGAAATGCTATTGAACAAATCCGTTTTTCCCCCTGGATTGTGAGTCCAGCTACCGGGGCCGGGACGGGATTCGAACCCACGACCCGGCGATTCCCTTCGCTCTCCTGCTCCGACGTTTAACCGCCTGAGCTATTTCGGACTCTGTGCTTTGGCTGGGATGACTACCAGTCCTCATGTCTTGTTCAGTGTAACATGAACTATAGGGTGTGATAAATTAGTATGGAAATATAGCATCCCCAGCATGTTTTAGGTTCATTTAGCATACTTGACCGGCTGGTGATGTATAGGCAATATATATATATATATATATATATATATATATATATATATATATATATATATATATATATATTATATATATATATATATATATATATATATATATATATATATATATATATATATATATATATATTTTTTAACCTCACAAGAACTGAGCGGCAGTGCGGCCGCAGGCACGTCCTCAGCCGGAAAGTTTTGCTGCTGTCGGGACGTCAGTTAAGCAATGTACAACCAACCAACCCGCAATCAAAGTTACAAAGGTCAAACCGACTTTCTATAAAGGGTCTTTTATGTCTTCAATGAGACATGAGACATTCAATTACAATATGTTCGGAGGCTCTCTTAGCCACCCACGTAATAAAGTATTTTCAAGTTGCCAAGTTTCAAGTTTGTGCGTACAGTAACATCGGACGGAGATTCTCGTGTTTACATACATAAGCGCACACACACATACACACTCACACACAGTCGTCACACACACACACACACACACACACACACACACACACACACACACACACACACACACACACACACACACACACACTCACACACACACACACACACACACACACACACACACACACACACACACACACACACTGTGTGTGTGACACACACACACACACACACATACATACATACGCACATACAGCGCTTCGCGCCAAATGTACTTTCAGCAGCGAGGTTAGCGTAACTAGAAATGACGTATGATTCTTATCTTGTTACTTCAGTTGTTACAGGTTTAGCGCCCCTCCGCGACCCGTCCTAAAATTCCCTTCTTTAAATAGAAGGGACTTAAACTTGACCTGAAACACCCGAGACCGTGCAATTAAAAAGGGTTGTAGAACGGACCAGGTGGCATACAGTGCTGAGGCAACAGGGCTGACTCTTGGTGTACAGAAACAGTGTTCACCTCCTATGTGATTGGTGGAGCCCGGAACGCGAGGCCGAAAACGTTAACTCATTGCACCTGTTGCAGGAGATGGATCGACCGTGATAATTCAAGGGTAGTGCCAGATTAGCTTGGCGCCGACAGGCGCCAAGCTAATCTGGCACTACCCTTGAATTATCATGGTCGATCCATCTCGGGTGTAGTGCGTCAGGGCTGAATGGGTTAATGTCGCTCCTCAGTTTCAAGATCAAGGTCGCCTTTCAAGAGCGCGATCGTACAGGGCAGGAATGGTTTCGCGCGTGCTTGTTTTAACTTATTGTTTGAAAAATTCCGAAATTCCTAAAAATCAAAAGAACTAAAAACTCGTTCTCATTTATGATGTATGGTCTCACATGGCCTGTAGCGGGCACTGTCTAAAGCGACCACGTTTTCTCCGTGCCCTGGGTGACCGTAATACACAATTTAGTTCGACCGCTGTACTTTGATGTCACTCTTCCTTTACCTGAATACCTGCAGCCACCAAGGATAAAAATCGACAATAAGAGTACATAAAAATCAATAATTAGAGTACATCAAATTCAATAAGATTACATAAAAATCGATAGTAAGAATACATAAAAATCAATAATAAAAGTACATCAAATTTATTAATACGATTACGTAAACATCGATAATAAGAGTACATAAAATCCGATATTAGAGTACGTCAAATTCAACAATAAGATTACATAAAAATCGATAATAAGAGTAAATTAAAAATCAATAATTAGAGTACATCAAATTCAATAATAAGATTACATAAAAATCAAGAATAAGAGTACATAAAATTAAATAATAAGATTACACAAAAATCGATAATAAGATTACATAAGATGGGATGAACCATAAACCACAAAGTCCCTTCTATTTGAGAGCTGTGTTCGCTGTCAAGGGTCCCTACCTTTTGTCTTTGACTTGATTCTGATGTTGAAAAATATCCTTCTGAAAAAGCCTCGCAGATGTGCCAATGCGTCATAGTGAACTCTAGAAGGGGCACACTCGTCATTGGTTTGTCAAGGGTCATTATTTTGTCATGACGTATTTTTTTGGTTGTTTTTACGTAATTTTATATTTAACGTGATATGAGATTCGCTTCAAGACTTGGGAAAGTGGAGACAAAACTAGAATTTCACGGTACAATTTCAGTCTTGCTATAATTTGTGTAAAATCAGGTTGACTTTACCTAGCTACTTGATATACTAAGTACACCTGTATGCTCTTCTGAAAACGCGTGTGTGATTGCGTGTGCGTGTCAAGTCAAGAGTTTTTATTGATGTTGGCAGTTCGGCCATTTTCACATGGAGAGCGTATACATATATCAGTTCAATACAACAAGAACATAACCTGGGGTATATTGACATTCTAAGTTGAAATGACAGTTTTCATAAAAAGACAGTATCACGTGGCACAAAAGTAATCCAATCATTGGAACATATCGTTGTTTCTCTTTTTCGTCTCTCGAAACATTTAAAAAGAAACCATGCGAACTGTCTCGCTCTAGATGCATATTCACAGGATAACAACTGAGTGAGTAAAACACTTTCACGGTTGTTATCTACTTTTGCAAAAAAATCCGGACGCAAGTCTACATACTTCGGACAGTGAAACACAACGTGAGCTTCGTCTTTGATAGTTTGTGCGTGAGTGCATGCGCGCGTTCCAAACATCCTCAAGAGGCATAGATGTTCATGCGCCTTCCGGGCACATGAGGATCTATGCCTCTTGGAGATGCGCGCATATGTGTGAGAAAACGCGAGAGAGAGAGAGAGAGAGAGAGAGAGAGAGAGAGAGAGAGAGAGAGAGAGAGAGAGAGAGAAAATTAAAAAATTACGTCATATTTAGAGTATCAATGTCTGCGTGGTGACGGAGTTGCTTCTTGTACGTCACGGGCACTGTCTGACGTTATCTAAAAGTGAATTTTTGTTGTTGTTATTGTTGTTGACTGTTTTAATTATATTCTGAAAAGAATTAATTTTTACTAAAGAAGTTGAAAGCCCGGATACAAAGCTGGCTAACGAACTCATCCAATGGCTTTCTCCAAACTAGCTAGATGCAAAAGTTCAAGTAAATATGACAAAAATTACGGACTATAATCTGGGTCAACCGACTTCCTATAAACGGTTGTTTATGTCTTCAATGAGACATTCAATTACAATATGCTCGGAGGCTCTCTTAGCCACCCACTTAAGAAAGTATTTCGCCAAGTTTCAAGCTTGAGTGTACAAAAATATCGGAGATTCTCTTGTTTACATACATGCGCACACACATACATACATACAAATATACGCACATACATACATACATACATACTGCAGGCCCTTCAGGGCACGGGAAATGACCACCCACAGCTGGTGCAGATCAGAGAGCTCCACGCGGACTTGATGAAGGAATATTATGATATCATTTTTATTTGGGTGCCAGGGCATGTGGGCATCGAAGGCAACAGGATCGCAGATTCTGCTGCCAACGATGCCCGCAATGACCCTGTCCCTGACACACAGACTGTTTATAGTGATTTTAGACATGTGGCTAGTGCGTACATAGCCCGTGAGTGGCAGTCCGAGTGGGACAAAGAGGAAGCTAACAAGCTGCATAAAGCCCTTCCTAAGTTGTCCGACGGTCTACCTTATCGCTGCGGCAGCCGCCGTGAGAAGACTGTCCTGGCTCGGCTCCACATCGGCCACACGTATGTTACGCACTCTTATTTACTTAAACAGGAGCAGCGTCCATGGTGTTATGCCTGCGACGAGCAGTACTCTGTTCAACACTTTTTGTTGTCTTGTGCTGATCTAATCGACACAAGGTATAAACATTTCACGGCAGACTCCTTGAAGGTTTTGTTCCGGGATGTGCCCCCGGACAAGATCTTCAGTTTTCTGAGAGAGAGTGCCATATTTGTAATAAGATTTGAGCGTTTATAGATTATGATGTTTCTATTATTTTGACCTTTTTGAGAGTCTTTCGACGTTTTCTTTAAAGACCTGTGCGACATTTTAGCCTGACATATTTTTAAGATATATTTACATCATGTCTTAAGACCTTTCTTTTAGTCTGGCTGACCAGATTTTTACCCTTCCCGCCGTGAGATGGCCTTAGTTGCCTGCTCGGCGTTAAACCCAAATAACTAACTAACTAACATACATACATACATACATACATACATACATACATACATACATACATACATACATACACACATACACACATACACACATACAAACACACACACACACACACACACACACACACACACACACACACACACACACACACACACAAACATACATACATACATACATACATACATACGCACATACGGCGCTTCGCGCCAAATGTACGTTTACCAGCGAAGTTAGCATAACTACACATGACGTAATTCTTATCTTGTCAGTACTTCCATTGTTAGAGGTTTAGCCTGCCCGCCTTTGACATCACGGACATGCTATTAAATTCGCCCCACCGCGACGTCCTAAAAAGTCTCTTCTATAATAGAAGGGACTTAAAAATCAATAATAAGAGGACATCAAATTCAATAATAAGATTAGATAAAATCAATAATAAGAGTACATAAAAATCAACAATTAGAATACATAAAATCAATAATAAGATTACATAAAAATCAATAATAAGATTACATCAAATTCATAATAAGAGTACATGAAATCAATAATAAAAGTACATCAAATTGAATAATAAGATTACATAAAAATCGATAATAAGAAAACATAAAAGTCGATTATAAGAGTACATAAAAAATCAACAATAAAAGTACGTCACTATGTCAAAATTGCACTAGTTTCGACGAAAAAAAGTGGATTAAAAGGACTTTTTTGCCGTGCAGATTTGACCTACTTCTGATTAAAGACAAGATGGCGGCCATGCCGGTCGCCACCGACAGTATTCTAGCCATTGTACCTTCGTTTGATATACGATGTCAGGCCCTGCAATGCTGCATCACGACCGGTATTTCTTTTTGATGACTTTTGGCAATTTGATGTGCTGTGACTGTTAATTGGATTTTATATTTTTCTCCGCTGTGCCGCCTATGCTGGGAGTTGATACACGCTGATTCTTGTTGTACCAAGCGAATATCAGAAGAACAGCGCGCGCTATGCTGTGGCGGCAATACAACCAACGTGCTTTCCTCCCCTTTCATCGTCTCATCTAAGGATTGGCTCTTCCGGCACGCCACGCTCAACCTCACTGCCTGCGCTAGTGCACTCAACGAAGGGACGGAGTACCAGCAAGCTTCAGGCCCCACATTCCGAATGATGTAATGACAGACACCTCCCAGAACAAGATTCAAGATGACTTTATTGTTGCTGTGATACAAAATAATCATACACAGCAAAAATTGTCTTGCCACCACAGGTGCTGCTCACATTCACTCACTCGCTCATTCCACAAATTACAATATCTATCTATCTATCTATATCCCGTAGTCTTGCCGACCGTTGGGGCACCACTGATGACTTGGCAACCAGCTCCCTCCATTCCTCTCTGTTCTCTGCCATTCTCAGCGTATCGCCCAGCTTCAGTTCTGTCCACTCTGAGAGTATTGTCCTCCCATCTTTTCCTCTGTCTTCCTCTCCTTCGTCCTCCTTGCACAGTGCCTTGCAGGATTGTTTTGGCAAGCCCTGCTGAACGCGTGACATGCCCATACCACTTCAGTTTGCGTTTTCTCACAATGGCTAATAAGTCTTCATAGGGCCCGATGGCTTGCCTGATTCTGCTTCCCACTTCCTCGTTTGTGATGTGATCTCTGTATGAGATGCCAAGCAGCCTTCGAAAACATCTCATTTCAGTGGCTTGTATCCTCCTTTCAAGGTCTGCTGTGAGGGTCCATGACTCGCAGACATACAAGAACACCGAGGTGACTAAGGAGCGCATCAGTCTGATCTTGGAGCAGAGTGTGATGTTTCTGTCCTTCCATATGGTCTTCAATCTTGTCAGTGCTGTTGTTGTCTGCGCAATCCTGGACAGTATTTCTGGTTTTGATCCCTCATCTGTCACAATGGCTCCTAAGTATTTGAATTTCTTAACTGGGGCAGTGGGCAGATGTTCACATCTGTACGGGACATAGACGACCCCGCCCTCCACGAGTCCCCTGCTGCCTTGCAGGTTAGGTTTTGGATAACCAAAGGCTAGGGTGCTGACACGGTACCTGATTGGGTGTATGAACTTCCTTGATGAAGTCACCACTCAGGGCGAAAGAGTCCCGTGAGGGTCTCATCGGCCACGTGTCCGGGACCAAGGCGAGCCACAAGTTATGTGGAGTTTCGGTTGTGGTTAACAGCCTGGAGAGGGATGGGCTCCGCCAGGTTCTTTTGCCCAAGACACACCACATGCAATGACAACCTTACCTCAATCCATACCGGATCGGTCGTCGCCCGGAACAAGAACCGCCCCTTCTGTCTTGCGCCAGGGCAAATGTGTTAAGTGTGTTACTGGTGCACCATCACCATCAAAACTCCGTGCCAGAAACAACATCAGCATTGGCACTTGGAATGTCAGAACATTAAGAACGCCTGGAAAGGTAGAGGAACTGACACATGAAATGAACAAATACCATTGGACCATTCTAGGACTTTGCGAAGTACGATGGAAGAACCTTGGGGAAACATCAACCCAAGAAAACCACAAAGTGTACTACAGTGGCAGAGAAGACAAACACGAACAGGGTGTCGGATTTCTCGTCCACAAAGACATCGTGAACATCGTCATGAGCTGTCGGCCAGTCTCCAGTAGGCTTATCACCATACGCTTGAGGGCAACCCCATTTAATATCACCATTGTACAAGTTTATGCCCCAACAACAGACTATGGCGATGAGGAAATAGAAGACTTCTATGACCAACTGCAAGAAGTTCTGGACCAGACCCCCAAGAAAGACATTCTTGTGGTGCAGGGAGACTGGAATGCCAAAATAGGAGAGGATGCTGCTAGGAACTGGAAAGGCACATGCGGACGCTACTGCAATGCAGAGACCAACGACAGAGGCTTAAGGCTACTGGAATTTGCCAGTTCAAATGATTTAAAGCTGATGAACACGTTTGGCCCGCACAAAGCATCCAGAAGGTGGACATGGCACAGCCCGAACGGAGAGCACCATAACCAAATTGCCTACATCATGGTGAAGAGACGCTTCCAAACCAGTGTGAACATTGCCAAGACAAGAAGTTTTCCAGGAGCAGACATTGGAAGCGACCATGACTTAGTGATGATGACCTTCCGACTCCGCCTAAAGAAGGTCAACAAGCAGGGTCCCACCAGAATCAAGTTTGACCTCGAGAAGCTGAAAGACCCAGAGGTAGCGGAAGCCTTTCAGGCAAAGATAGGAGGAAAATTCGCACCACTTCTACTTCTAGGTGCAGAAGACACGGACGTGGGCACACTGATTAACACATTTAACACTGTTGTAACCCAAACAGCAAGTGAGATCCTTGGCAAACACCGACAAGCAAAGAAACCTTGGGTTACAGCTGACATCTTTGTTCTATGTGACAAGCGTCGAGAATTAAAGAAAAAGAAATCAGAGGTAGAAGGAGCTAAACAATACAGGGAAATTAACCAGGATATCAAGAAAAGCATGAAAAATTCAAAGAATAAGTGGATTGAAGATCAGTGTAAACATGTAGAAGAAAATCTGAACAAAAATAATAGCAAAAAATCATACCAGCTGGTGAAAGACCTGACCAGTGTAAAACAAGGACGCTCCTCGATCATTCAAGATAGTGAAGGGAACTGTCTTACGGAAGACCAAGACATACTGAAGAGATGGACAGAGTACTGCTCAGATTTGTACAACCACAGAGCTGCAGGGGACCCAGGCATACTTGTCAACCCACCCGTGACCAACAATGGCAACTATCCCATCCTCCGAGAAGAAGTAGAGGCTGCAGTGAAGTCGCTGAAAAAAGGGAAGGCAGCAGGAGCAGACACGATAAGCGCCTTACTAACAATCTGCAATAAGATCTGGCAGTCAGGGGATTGGCCCACACCATGGACCCAATCACTTATAATAACTCTCCCCAAAAAAGGCAACTTACATCAATGCCAGAACTATCGCAGATCAGTCTTATATCCCACCCAAGCTGTTGTTTGGCATCCTGTCTCGGAAGACAATGGAATATATGCGCTTGCTGGGTCAGTCACTGAAGTGACCTCTCCAGGGCGCAAGCCTGGGCAAAGTGTATGGAGATCATGGGGTGCCCAGTCGTCAAGATCCCCCTCTCAGCCTCGCTGATGTATCCAAAGGAATGCAAAGCAGTACGTTTGGCACCAGTTTGGCTGCAGGAGCTGCCAGAACAGTGCGTGAATACAGGCAACTGTCTGCCTTCGGGGCTCCACTCCTGATTTGAAGGGTTTACTCCCCCACATTTGGCCGTTGGATCCAACCTGATCTCCTCCGTCCTCTAGCCGTTGGCTGTCAGAAACAGCTCATCCGCCTAGTGGTGCAATGTGAACACCACCCCCTCACGTGGTTTAGCCCACCAGCTGAGGTGGTTTGCCAGGGTGTGGCGCTTGGAGCCAACACGAGAGAGATTAAGGAGATGGATGAGGACCAGTGATGCCCGTCCGTCCTATGTAGGACGCAGCTGCCGAACAGCAAAAGTGCTACCTCTATCCAGAGCCCCCCTACACCCAAGCAAAGTCATGTTAAAGATCCTACTGAACAGGCTGAAGCCACAGGCAGAGGAAATCATAGCTGAGGAACAGGCAGGCTTCATACCAGGGCGCAGCACAATTGAGCAGATCTTCAACCTGAGAGTTCTATGTGAGAGATACCTCCAGCACCAGCAGGACCTCTATCATGCCTTTGTGGATTTTAAGAAAGCGTTTGACAGGGTGTGGCATGAAGCCCTTTGGTCCACCATGAAGCTATACAACATCAATGCCAACCTGATCAAAGTCATAGCAAACCTTTACAACAAGGCCACTAGCGCAGTCTGCTTCAACGGCAAAATAGGAAACTGGTTTAGGACTACAGCTGGAGTCAGACAAGGCTGCTTGCTCTCACCTACTCTTTTCAACATCTTCCTGGAAAGAATCATGACGGACGCTCTGAAAGATCATGAAGGAACTGTCAGTATTGGAGGCAGAACAATCACGAACTTGCGCTTTGCGGACGACATTGATGGCCTTGCAGGAACAGAGAAGGAGCTAGCTCAGCTGGTCGAGAAGCTGGACAGTACAGCCATTGCTTATGGGATGGAAATCAGTGCAGAGAAGACCAAACTGATGACCAATAACGCCAGTGGCATTGGCACTGAATTCATGGTTGGAGGCCAAAAACTGGAAATTACAAAAACAGAGCTACAAAATGGACAATGACTCGGGACGGGTGAAGCCCGTCGCCAAGGCATCTAATGGCCGCGCGGCGCCAGTGGCCTCATCCCGACCCGAACCACCCTGACACAAACAGAATGCTAAGACAGCCCTAAGTCTCCTGAACAAACTAGTATATGCTCTTTTGTTAAATTCCTACTTGACAAAAGCTAGTACATAAAAATACAAGTTAACAACAGAAACAAATTACCGTCGAAAGGAAAATAATCTCCCATCTAGGCAACATAAAAACAACGATCAAAGCTGCACCTGGAGGCCCGTCGCTTTAGTACAGCGCCGGTATTTAGAGGGCACCGCTCCGACAAAGTCCGTCAACACTGTGACTAATAAGAGCAAGTGACTGTGTTTCTTACTGAACAGCCGCGTGTGTACGTTTTAGAAACCATTTTGGACTGCTTTCACGTTAATGATGTAGTTCTACTACTTTTGTTTTTAAAATGACTATGAAGTTATATACTAGTTAAGTTCAGTACAATTAAGGTGGTGACTGTTTATGCCGGAGCGACTGTCTGAACACCGGCGCTGTACTAAGGCGGCGACGGGCCCCCAGATCCTGTTTGATCGTTGTTCAGTTTTATGTTGCCTAGATCGGAGATCATCTCCGTATCGACGCGGGTATTTTGTTTCTGTTGTTAACTTGTTTTATGTACTAGTTTTAGCCAAGTAGGAACTTGAATAAAGAACATTATAATAGTGTGTTCAGGGGACATAGGGCTGTCTTAGCGATATTCTGTTTTTGTCAGGGAGGTTCGGGTCGGGATGAGGCCACTGGCGCTGGCCATTAGATGCCTTGGCGACGGGCTTCACCCGTCCGGAGTCATTGTCCATTGTGTAGCTCTGTTATTGTAATTTGTGGAATGAGCGAGTGAGTGAATGTAAGCAGCACCTGTGGTGGCAAAAATGTGAATTTCCCCATGAGGGATTAATAAAGTATTATTGTATTGTATTGTATTTGCAAACAACGTCTATTATGACCTATGTAGTCTGGTGAAGACATGAACAATCGGTGAACAACAGAGTCTCGGCCGACCCTAACGTTAGTTTGCCTGTGTACGGCCGTGCGTGGGCAAGCCAAGGCTGACGTCTGCCCGAGGACCTTGTAAGTTGGCACAACGGGTGTCCACGTGAGAGCCCCAATGCTGCCCGCGTTAAATGCGATATCGCGACATTCTGGTGCGTGTAACACTGGGGACGACGTGCGTGCTCTTGCAACAGACCTTACACTCCAGGAATTCATGACAACTTACACAATAATACAAGTACGCAGGAAACTAATTATTATTATGGTTTTTTTTTATATCAGGACTTAGAGCATGATGTGAGAACGTGTGACGAGTTCACAGTTCTTTTTAACCCGTTACATCGTCAGGCTGTTTTTTTTTTAAATATCTAATTTGCTTATTGTCCTACCTGAATGTCCCACCGATAAAGGGTAGGCCTACATTACATATTAAGAGAAAAAAATTAACCATTTTAGTTCATGGATGGTACCAGAATTCCGGTACCGGTGTCTAAATTTTCAATTCACTACACAGAACTGACTGGGTCAGTTGTTTCATTGAGCGGTTCGGAATCCCACTATAAACTTTAAATGCTTGATCTTACAGCGACACAAAAAAAACGAGAAGAAACTAGCCAACCCAGGTTTGGGCCAAACAACAAGCCATCCACGAGGGCAAACAACAACAAACTAGCTTACAAAACAGAAGCAACATCAATCACAACAACAACAACAACAAATCATCAACAACCAGCGTCCTAATCAGCCTTCCGGCAAATTCAGTTTCCCGCCACAAAGATCAGACCCGGCGGTTGATCAACTGAGCTCAGAGGAAACAATCACCCTCTATTGCATATCGCCAGAATACGCCTTTGAGAGCGCAGGTGTGTGTGTGTGTGTGTGTGTGTGTGTGCGCGCGCGCGCGCGCGCGTGTGTGTATGTGTACGTGTGTGTGTGTGAGATTGTGTGTGTGAGTGAGTGAGTGTGCGTGTGTGTGTGTGTGTGTGTGTGTGTGTGTGTGTGTGTGTGTGTGTGTGTGTCTGTGTGTTCGCGCTAGAGTTTTGGACAGCCGGCATTCCTCCGGTCATGTACACGATCAAAATAGCGCTCAGCTCCCAGTTACAAAATGCAATCGGTTCCAGTCTTGTAAAAGCAAGCAACGGCGGGGAAGGGGTGGGAAGGGGGGGGGGGAAGAAAAAAACGTGGGGGGGGGGGAAGGGATTGGGGGAAGCGGGGGAGGGGGTGGGGGTGGGGTGTGGCGAAGGCGGGGGTGAAGGGGAGAGGGCTTAATTCTTTTTCTTGCCAGGGACCAGTTGCATGAGCGAGCTTTAAGTCCTGCGCAAGCCACTAGACAAAAGTGCCCCGCTATAGCCGAGCACCTTGGGTAGTTGCCTGTGCAAGATTAAAGAGTTACACATGCAGCTCAGAGGCCAGGAATACGCGCAGATTTACAATACACAATCTTTGACATTTTGTTTTTTAAGATTTTCAGCATCATTCAAACATAACCGGTAACTCGGCCTCCACATTTGATAGTACTGAGAGTAACCGGTTACAGACTTTGTACCGACGGCCATGTTGGTCTCCCGTGCCTTTAGTAACTCACTGTACCCTAAGGCCGAAATCCCAACATGTTGTTGTTGTTCTCTGAAGACTGCATTGCGGTGCAGGACACAGATGGACCATGATAGTTCAAGGGTGATGCCAGAATAGCTTGGCGCCTATGGGCGCCAAGCTATTCTGGCATCACCCTTGAACTATCATGGTCGATCCATACTGATCTTGCTGTGGTGTGTCAGGTGGGCAGAATGAGTTAAAACATTGGAACAGGCAAAATCCAGACCCAAAATAGTGACTACCAAAACTGTGTTGTAACTGTCGTTTTCTAGCGTGTTTCTTTGTCCGTTAGGTTCTTCCTTGGAACATTAACAATAAAAAGTAAATTGGAAGAAAATCCCGCCCGAAAAAACATGATGGGATGAACCATAACCCATAAAGTCCCTTCTATATGAGAGATGTCCTCGGTGTCAATGGTCTCTACCTTTTGTCTTTGACCTGATTCTGATGTTGAGTTATCCCCTATTGGAAAAGTCTCGCAGATCTGCCATTGCGCCAGTGAGTTATATAAGGGGCGCAGGACATACGCGTGATTGATTTGTGAACGTAATTTTATATTTTACGTGATATGAGTTTCACTTTCGCTTCCTAGGCTTGAGAAAATGGTGACGAAACTAGAACTTCACGGTACAATTTCAGTCTTGCATTAATTTGTGTGAAAGCAGGTTGACTTTACCTAGCTACATGATATACTAAGTACACGTGTCACCTGATTGCTCTTCTGAAAGCGCGTCGATGTGTGTGTGTGCGTGTTACGGTGCGTGCGCGCTCCATACATCTCCAAGAGGCATAGATCCTCATGCGCCCCAAGTCAATTTTTTTACTGTTTTAATTCTTTTCTGGAAAAAAATTAATTTACTAAAGAAGTTGAAAGGATACAAAGCTGACTAACAAACACATCCAATGTCTTTCTCCAAACTAGCTATATCCAAAAGTTCAAGTAAACATGACAACAATTACGGACTCTAATCTGGGTCAACCGACTTCCTATAAACGATTGTTTATGTCTTAAATTAGACATTCAATTACAATATGCTCGGAGGCTCTCTTTGCCACCCCTTTAAGAAAGTATTTCGCCAAGTTTCAAGCTTGTGTGAACAGAAATATCGGAGATTCTCTTGTTTACATACATAAATAATAATGAATAATACATAGTTCTTGTATAGCGCTGTTCTCCAGGAAAACACTGGACTCACTGCGCATGCACAACAGCACACCCGCTTTCTCTCTCTCTCTACACACACACACACACACACACACACACACACACACACACACACACACACACACACACACACACACACACACACACACACACACACACACACCAGGGTTGATAGTCATTACTTTTTTCTTTAATGAAATAACTTTTCTTTAATTCTGGTAAAAGGTTAAAGAAATAAATTTTCTTTACTTTTTTTTTTGAAAATTAAAGAAATTAATTTTCTTTAATTTTTCTTTTTAATGAAATAAATTTGCGTTAAATACATCATTTATTGCTCAGCTCAGACAAAAAAAAGTGGCATGCAGTTGAAAATTGACACGCCACCAGATTTCCTCCTCTACCCACTATCTAAAACACTATCTGGCCAGATACATGGAGTAGTTATGAGAAGGGGGAAGAAAGAAAAAAAACTCGGAAAACTGCACAGCGCAAGAAAAAGTCATGCGGCTAAAAATGGAACAATTCAGGCTTGTTTGATCTTATTTCGCGCTGCTGACAAATCCACTCATCTGCAAGAGCCATAGATCCTCAAGAACCCCAGCAGTCTTGGGTGGGGGGGGGGGGGGGGGAGGGGTTAATGACGATCTATGCCTACTACAATTAAAAATGTATGCATGCACCCGTTCAGGTTTTCACCTGTGCTGTCCAATCGTTGCTGTACCATCTGCCTTCTCACTCTTGAGACGAAAACCACCCAACTGCAATAGGCATAGATCCTCATGAGCCCCCACAACTGCGGGGGCTCATGAGGATCTATGCCTCTTGCTGGGATAATCTGCGCTCATGTTTCGCTCAAGCAAAGTGGATCTCTTAAGTTTTTCACCTGTCCAATCGTTGCTGTGCCATCTGACTTTTTACTCCTGAAACGAAAACCACCAAACTGAAAGAAGTATAGATCCTCATGGGCCCACGCAACTGTGGGGGCTTGTGAGGATCTATGCCTCTTGCTGGGTTAATCTACGCTGGTGATTTTCTCAAGCAAAGGGGCTCCGTTAAGTTTTTCAACTGTCCAATCCTGTACAGTGCCATTTGCCTTCTCACTCCTGAAACGAAAACCACCCAACTGAAAGAGGCATAGATCCTCATGAGGCCCCGCAACTGCAGGGGCTCGTGAGGATGTATGCCTCTTCCTGGGATAATCTACGCTCATGATTTTCTCAAGCAAAGGGGATCCGTTAAGTTTTTCACCCAGAGGTATAGATCCTCCAAACCGCCTCAAACCGGCTGCAACTGGGTCAAACCGGCTTTGCGCATAGGCACCTGTTTGTTCGTGGCGGAAAAACGAACTGAAGTAACGAAAAAAATCGATAATCGTTACTTTTATTTTTTAATTCGTTGAATTTTCTTTAACTTTTTAAAAACATTAACGCGTTAAATTTTCTTTAACCAAAAATTTAATTTGTTAAATCGTTAAATCGTTAAATCTTCCAACCCTGACACACACACACACACACACACACACACACACACACACACACACACACACACACACACACACACACACACACACACACACACACACACACACACACATACATACATACATACATACATACATACCAAATGTATGTTAAGCAGCGAGGTTAGCGTAACAAGACATGACGTCATTTTTATCTTGTTAGATGTTTAGCCTGCCCGCCTTTGACATCATGAACATGCTATTAAATTCGCCCCACCACGACCCGTCCTACAAAGTCCCTTCTCTAAATAGAAGGGACTTAAAAACAAAGATAAAATAATAAATTCAAACATAAAAGAAAACAAACAACAAGCAAAAAACACCCAAATTAAACAAAAAAACGAAATAGAAAAATAAACTACATACGCAAACATACGCAAACACAAGGAAACGAAATAATGAAATGAAAACTTAGAAAACAGGACAACAAAAGTATACAACCCGTAAAAACTCAACCAATCAAACAATAACAAAAACCCACCAAACAATCCGCAAACCAACCAACCAGCAGCAACAACAACAACAACAACAAAAACCAACCAACCAAACAAACAAAATAAAACAAACAAACATAAGAAACAAAAATAAATGACGCCACTTGTACATGACGTCACAGTACCGGTGGATGCACGCACACGGGGTGTAACCCTTTCACTTTGTGTTTTGGTTAATTGTTGTTAATTAACGCCCCACAGCCCTGGCCTTCCACGGAACACGGACACAGCAGTGCAGTCAGCAAGAGACATAGATCCTCATGAGCCTCCGCTTCTGCGGGGGCTCATGAGGTTCTATGTCTCTTGAAGTCGGATCGGGTAAAACGTTTTCTCGGCAGTGAAGGGGTTAATAAATAAAACCTTGTAAGTCAGCGGCAAAAAAAAAAAAAAAGGCAGGATGACGACCGACTCTCTATTTAGGTCGTATCTTCATCTCTGATCTCTTCAGCGAGTCCCAGCCTCCCAAATCATTCCAGATGACACCGTCATCACCATTTGCCGCGGATGCCTTGTACAGACCGTTGAGGTTGGAATACGTACAATGAAGATACCACCAGGCGCCGTGTCGACCTACTGCACAGTTCTCGCCGGCCCAGTCGTTGTCTCTGTCGTACGTGGAGAAGGCCATGTTGTTACTGTAATCCAGGCTGTCTCCTGCAATGACGATGATCCGCCCTGAGTTGGCCATAGTAGCCTGATTTGCGTTAAACCCAAATGACTAACCAACTTGAATGTCCATGTTAACCCTTTGGGTCTCGGTACCGGGTTTTAGTCGCGATGATTCCTGCAGGATGTCAGAGTGTTGTTATTCCTGCAGGATGTCAGGGTGTTGTTATTCCTGCAGGATGTCAGGGTGTTGTTATTCCTTCAGGATGTCAGAGTGTTGTTATTCCTGCAGGATGTCAGGGTGTTGTTATTCCTTCAGGATGTCAGGGTGTTGTTATTCCTGCAGGATGTCAGGATGTTGTTATTCCTGCAGGATGTCAGGGTGTTGTTATTCCTGCTGGATGTCAGGGTGTTGTTATTTCTGCAGGATGTCAGGGTGTTGTTATTGCTTCAGGATGTCAGGGTGTTGTTATTTCTGCAGGATGTCAGGGTGTTGTTATGCCTGCAGGATGTCAGGGTGTTGTTATTACTTCAGGATGTCAGGGTGTTGTTATTCCTGCAAAATGTCAGGGTGTTGTTATTCCTGCAGGATGTCAGGGTGTTGTTAATCCTTCAGGATGTCAGGGTGTTGTTATTCCTGCAGGATGCCATGGTGTTGGTATTCCTGCAGAATGTCAGGGTGTTATTATTCCTGCAGGATGTCAGGGTGTTGTTATCCCTGCAGGATGTCAGGGAGTTGTTATTCCTGCAGGATGTCAGGGTGTTCTTATTCCTTTAGGATGTCAGGGTGTTGTTATTCCTGCAGGATGTCAGGGTGTTGTTAGTCCTGCAGGATGTCAGGATGTTGTTATTCCTGCAGAATGTCAGGGTGTTGTTATTCCTGCAGGATGTCAGGGTGTTGTTATTCCTGCAAGATGTCAGGGTGTTGTTATTCCTGCAGGATGTCATGGTGTTGTTATTCCTGCAGGATGTTAGGGTGTTGTTATTCCTGCAGTATGTCAGGATGTTGTTATTCCTTCAGGATGTCAGGGTGTTGTTATTACTGCAGGATGTCAGGGTGTTGCTATTTCAGAAGGATGTCAGGGTGTTGTTATTCCTGCAGGATGTCAGGGTGTTGTTATTCCTGCAGGATGTCAGGGTGTTGTTATTCCTTCAGGATGTCAGGGTGTTGTTATTTCTGCAGGATGTCAGGGTGTTGGTATTCCTGCAGGATGTCAGGGTGTTGTTATTCCTTCAGGATGTCAGGGTGTTGTTATTACTGCAGGATGTCAGGGTGTTATTATTCCTGCAGGATGTCAGGGTGTTGTTATTCCTTGAGGATGTCAGGGTGTTGTTATTCCTGCAGGATGTCAGGGTGTTGGTAATCCTGCAAGATGTCAGGGTGTTGTTATTCCTGCAGGATGTCAGGGTGTTGTTATTCCTTCAGGATGTGAGGGTGTTGTTATTCCTGCAGAATGTCAGGGTGTTGGTATTCCTGCAGGATGTGAAGGTGTTGTTATTCCTGCAGGATGTCGTTATTTCTACAGGAATCTTTGCGACTAAAACCGCTACCGACGCCCTTAGCGTTAACAGTGAAGATACTGATACGCCGAATGATGACAGTGGTGAGAATGGTTGTGCCTGATGATGACAACAATGATGCTAATGATGGTGATGATGACCCTTGTCGGTTTATTAGGGATGCGTATCAATAGTCCTACGTATCCATATTCCTACGCATTGGAAATTGTGACGTTGTTGGTTGATAGTCCTACATATCGATAGTAGCACGACTAGAACACAACGCGCTACCTCCCTTTCTTTTTACAAGTCTAATGTTTTTGTTGATCATCTTAGTGCTGTATCTTTGATATCATGCCTGCCCACCCCCACCCCCACCCAACACCAAAATATTATGTACATTATTTTGGGCTAGTGTAATTATGATTATTTTACTGCCTCAAAGACGTGAAAATGCGCGTATACGTGCGTGCCAGCGTACATGCGCCTAAATGATTAGATTCTATCCTCTGTGCTTTTCACGTGCATTAACACTTTTTCATTTGTTACATAAAGACAGGGACGATGACCTAACAAAAAGAATCAAGTAGGCGATCACGCACACACACACACACACACACACACACACACACACACACACACACACACACACGCACGCACACACACACCACACACACACACACACAATCAGTACCCATCTCTCAACCCTTCCATTGCTCACACAATGACTAACACACAGGAGGAACATGTCTTACTGAGCCCCAAGTGCAGCTGCTTATCGGCACTGATGATTTCCACTACGTCTTTGCCTCGTCTTATGATCATATTCATCATAAGCAAGATTCCATGAGACAATGCGGCCGCGGGGACTCAGAATGTATGCCTCTTGCAAGACAATTGTCGGACCAGTTTTCTGTGTAGGTTAAGTCAGTTAACCGTAGCTTAGAAGATTGGCACACTTGCGAGTGGCAATGTGTGGTAAGCAACAATTTGCCACCTGCCACATCGGCTTCTTGGCACACGTATCAATGTGCGCGCAATGTGTTGTACTGACTGACCTGCCATTACTATTATGGAACAGCTCTCACCGCGCCCGGTTGAAATATTCGGAGCTGCAGGAGTCCCATATGCATGGGAACTCTCGGACAAGGTTGATCAATTTACTCACTGGAGACGTGCCGCATACGGATACGCAGCTATTAGCAGCGTTTTCACATGCGGCGCGTCTCCAATGAATATTACAGTCTCAAAGCCGTCGGCCGTCGCTCAGCTTCTCCGCCATTTTTTCCGGCTCGCCGGAAGATGAAGAAACGGGAAGTGGCGCAAGAACACCGCTGATTGGCTGAGAGGCGGCAACATTGCTCGAGCCTTGCCGGCTACCACAAATGAATATACTCGGTTTGTATCGGGTCGCAATTTGTGGCGGCAATATTGTAGGCGCCCCTAATTGAGGCGGCAACATTGCCGCCACAAAATTGCGCCCGGCAATAGGTGTTTGTGGTAGCGTGTGACCAGCTTCTTAAACAGGTGACGACCGCTGGCGTGGGGATGGGACGGTGGGGGGGGGGGGGGGGGAAGTGGAGGGGGGAGGGTAGTTTGGGAGGGAGAGACGTGATGCCATGAGTGGGTCAGGGTGACCGGTCTGGAATGTCAGGAAGAGCTGTAGCCTAGATTGTGTGGGATGTGTAGGGGTGAGGCAGCCTTATGAGTGTCAGTGGTAATTAATTACTAGGTTGCAAGTACTCAAAGCGGATGACATATATATATATATATATATATATATATATATATATATATATATATAATATATATATATATATATATATATATATATATATATATATATATATATATATATATATATATATATATATAATATATATATATATATATATATATATATATATATATATATATATATATATATCTTGGCTTGACTTCGCGAACGAAGATTTTATAGGAGTTGCCCACGACGTCTGCAGGCTTGTTCGTGGCTGCGGAGGCCAATCCGGGACAGGCAGGTTCGACCGCAGTGGCTGCAGGGGGAGGTATGGCCAGGGTTCTGAGTTGCGGCATCTCTGTTTTTTTCTCCTGAGCCGCTTGTCCTTAAGGCTAGCTCTGCGAGAGTCCTCAAAGGAGACAGCTGCCTTGTAAATGGTGGAGCGCCAGGTGTCACGGTCCACAGCAAGCGAAGACCACTGGTGGTGGTCGATTTGGCAGGCACTAAGTGACTTCTTGAGACAGTCTTTGTATCTCTTCTTTGGTGCCCCTCTGTCACGGTGTCCAGTAGCAAGCTCGCCGAACAGGGTGATCTTTGGTAGGCGATGATCCTCCATCCTGGAGACATGCCCCGCCCAGCGGAGCTGTGTCCGCAGCAGCAAAGCCTCGATGCTCACAGTTTCAGCCTGTTCAAGGACCTCGACATTGGTGACATAGTCACTCCAGTGAATGCCCAGGATGGTGCGCAGGCAGCGGTGGTGGAAGCGTTCGAGGAGTCGTAGTTGGCTGCGGTAGAGGGCCCAGGACTCGGAACCATACAGCAGGGTGGTGAGGACCACAGCTATGTACACGCTGATCTTGGTGCCTGTTTTCAGCTGTTGATTGTGCCACACCCGCTTGAAAAGTCGCCCGAAAGCGCTGTTCGCTTTTGCCAGCTTGCTGTCAAGCTCCTTGTCCAGCTTGGTGTCCGACGTGATAATTCAGCCAAGGTAAGTAAACTGGTGCACTGACTTTAGTTCAGACTCGCCAATGGTGATGTGAGGAGGGCGATACACTATCTTGGGTGCCGGCTGATGGAGGACCTCTGTCTTTTTCAGACTGACCTCGAGTCCAAAGAGCTGGGCAGCGTCTGCGAAGCAGGACGTGATGCGCTGCAAGGCTCTCTCTGTGTGTGCAACGAGGGCAGCGTCATCAGTAAAAAGCAGCTCACGAATCAGTTGGTCTAGGGTTTTCGTGTGGGCCTGCAGTCGTCTGAGGTTGAACAGGCTGCCATAGAGACGATACCTGATGTACACTGCGTCGTCATCATCGAGGTCCACTGTGGCCTGCTTCAACATCATGCTATATATATATATATATATATATATATATATATATATATATATATATATATATATATATATATATATATATATATAATATATATATATATATATATATATATATATATATATATATATATATATATATATATAATTGTGTGTGATTTGTAGATTTTTCTTGACTGCACGTTTGAAAATTCTACTAATGATGATGGTGTTAATGTTGATGTTGACGTTATTATTATAAATATTTCATTGCGACATTTGTTCCTCCGCACACTGCGTGTCAATACTCGTGTTTCATAAAAGTTTCATGTCATCAGTAATGATGCACTAATATCACGAACTGTGCACGTGCTTTTGTACCTTAGTCTACATATGTAAAAGTATTACGATACTTTATAATTTGAAAGTGCATGCGTGTACATTCTGTATCTATTTTGACGCACTACATTCTCACACGTAAATTATGTTTTGTTACCTAGTTACCTGTTACCTGGGCATTCCCCTGAAGAAGCCCTCGCTGAGAGGGCGAAAATTTGTGCATAGAATAAAAGTGTAACTCCTTCTAAACTACGTGGTGTCTGTGGATCCTTTCTTCACATTTGAAGTATATATATATATATATATATATATATATATATATATATATATTATATATATATATATATATATATATATATATATATATACTTTACTTACTTACTTACGCCTGTCACCCCTACCCGGGTATAGGCCGTCGACGAGAGACCTCCAGCGACTCCTGTCCTGTGCTTCTCCTTCGATTCTACTCCAGGTGGTTCCCAGTCTCTTGATGTCTGCTTGGAGGTCTCGACGCCAGGAGTTTCTCGGCCTACCTCTTTTCCTCTTTCCCTGGGGGTTACATGACAATGCCTGCCTAGTGATACTGGAAGCTGGCTTTCTCAGACTGTGACCGATCCATCCCCATCTTCTTCGTCCAATTTCATTCTCTGCTGTTATCTGCTCTGTTCTCTCCCAGAGTCTGACGTTGCTGATCTTCTCTGGCCAGTGGATTTTCAAAATTCTTCTAAGGCAACTGTTCATGAAGGTCTGTACTCTGTTGACTGTGGTTTTTGTCAATCTCCAAGTCTCTGCTCCATATAGGAGAACTGCTTTTACATTGGAGTTGAAAATCCGGACTTTGGTGTGTTGTGACAGCTCTCTGGAACTCCACACTTTTTTTCAACTGAAGAAAGGCAGCTCTGGCTTTACCGATTCGTGCTCTGACATCTGCATCAGTGCCGCCTTTTTTTGTCTATGATGCTCCCGAGATAGGTGAAGGTCTCCACCTCCTCCAATGGGGTGCCAGCAAGCAAGACTGGTTCTTCCCTGGTTGCGTTCAGCCTCATTGTCTTTGTTTTCTGTTTGTGAATGGTGAGGCCCACTTGGGACGAGGTGTCAGCAAGCCTCGTGGTCTTGTCCTGCATTTGTTGATGAGTGTGGGACAGTAATGCCAAGTCGTCTGCAAAATCGAGGTCGTCAAGCTGTGTCCACAGTGTCCACTGTATTCCACTTCGTCTGTGCTCTGTGGTCATCTTCATGACCCAGTCTATGGCCAGTAGGAAGAGGAACGGAGACAGCAGACACCCCTGCCTGACACCAGTTCTGACCTGGAGCTCCCTGGTAAACTGCCCTTCGTGGATCACGCGACATGTCATGCCATCGTAGCTGCTCTTGATCAGGCGGACGAGCTTTGTGGGTACACCGTAGTGTCGTAGGAGTTACCACAGAGTCTCTCGGTCCACACTGTCAAATGCTTTCTCATAATCCACAAAGTTGACGTACAGCGGGGAGCTCCACTCCATATATATGTTATATATATATATAGACGGGGAAGTGGCGCAGTGGTTAAGGCGTCTGCCTCCAATGCCAAAGGTGCGAGGTTCGATACCGGGTTCCGGCGTTGGATTTTTCTCCTCTGGTGTCACCGTCTGGGCAGTGGGCAGATGTTCACATCTGCACGGGACATAGACGACCCCGGCCCCCACGAGTCCCCTGCTGCCTTGCAGGCCTGGCCGCTTGGCTGCGGAAAGGCTAAGGGAGGAAACCCCTGACATCAAAGCCCCCGTGTCTCCGGGGAAGGCTTTTGAGCCAGAGACTAAGACAAGGACAGTCTGATATAAAACCTACGACCCGAGGACCTCGATGCCACCGTCCCAGCTTGCTAGGCCATGGCAAACGAACCAAGTGTTTAAAGGGTGGGGCCAGTACTGCGCACACTGCACTCCACCAAAAAGCTCCACCGCGCAGGCTTTAGGAAACGCCCACGGACTATGACACTGAACTTTCCAAGTCCTGTAGCGATGGGCAAGGGGCAAAACGGCAGGTGAAAGATGTCACTGGAAGCCGCAGTCTCAAACCTGCATGCAGGCGGTTCAGGATATTGGTCGCCTGATGTTGACCTGGGGATGACAACGTCACTCGGCACACCCTGAACGACCAAGCAGCCTTCTCTAGGGACAGCACTGCTTGCTCCACACGGAGAGGGGCCTAGAAAAGGTGGCCTAACCAAAGCTCATCCCCTCGTAACCCCAGTTGGCTAGCCGCGGTCAACGGGCATCTTCTCATGCGGTCAGAAAACAAGAAAAAACAATGGATCCACTTTCATGACGACCACGACCGACTCAACGTAGCATGCTGGAACATCCGAACCATGCTCGACACAGCAGACAGCGGACGCCCTGAACGTCGCTCCGCCCTCATTGCCCATGAATTGCGGAGGTTAAACATCGACATCGCCGCGCTCAGCGAAGTACGCCTCCCGGAGGAAGGCAGCCTCCAAGAACTTGGCGCTGGCTACACCCTCTACTGGTCAGGCAGGCCTGCACCAGAAAGACGGCTCTCAGGCGTGGGCTTCATGGTGAAGACCCCCATTACGACTAAGCTGGAAAACCTACCAACGGGTCACTCCGACCGCATCATGTCCATGCGCCTCCCACTGAGACACCAGCAACATGTCACCCTTCTCAGTGTGTACTCCCCAACCCTCCTGGCAGAGCCTGCAGAAAAAGACAAGTTCTACTCTGACCTGCGCAGCCTCCTGCAGAGCACCCCTGCAGACGACAAAGTCATCATCCTTGGCGACTTCAACGCCAGAGTGGGCCAAGACTCTGAAGCTTGGAAAGGAGTCCTCGGCAAGCATGGCGTTGGGAACTGCAATGACAATGGTCGCCTACTGTTGGAGCTCTGTGCAGAGCAGCAACTTGTCATCACCAACACCACTTTCCAGCAAAAGGACAGTCGAAAGACCACCTGGATGCATCCTCGCTCCAAGCACTGGCACCTTATCGACTATGTCCTAGTGCGTCAGAGGGACCGCAGTGACGTCCTCCTCACCAGAGCAGAGCCCAGCGCAGAGTGCCACACTGACCACCGCCTTGTTCGCTGCAAACTCAGGCTCCGCCTCAAGCTGAAACCCAAGAAAGGCGGCCCTCCCAAGAAAAAGCTTGATGTTGCCAGCCTTCAGCGTGACGACAAGAAAGCTGCCCTTCAGGCCGATTTACAGCGCATGCTCAAAGACACAGTTGATCCAGCAGACTCCTCTCCTGAAACACTCTGGGAACAACTGAAAACTGCTATTGTAAAATCCTCTGTGGAAGTCTTGGGCTTTGCTAGAAAGAGGAACAAAGACTGGTTTGACGAAAACGACGTAGAGATCCAGGAACTTCTAGCAAAAAAAAAGAGCCGCCCACCAGGCCCACCTAGCCCAGCCTTCCTGCCCTGTGAAGAAGTCTGCCTTCCGCCTCATCTGCAGCAGTCTCCAGCTCAAGCTTAGAGAGCTCCAGAACGAGTGGTGGTCCAGACTCGCACAGAGGACCCAGCTCTGCGCTGACAACGGTGACTACAGGGGCTTCTACGAAGCACTGAAAGCAGTGTATGGCCCTAGGCACCTGGTACAAAGTCCCCTGCGAAGCGCTGATGGACAGGCACTCCTCACAGATAATACCTCCATCTTGAACCGCTGGTCGGAATACTTTCAGGACCTCTTCGGCGCTGAACGCACTGTTCAAGAAACAGTCATCCTCCAAATCCCACACCTTCCACTAAAGGTTGAATTGGACGAACCGCCCACCGCCGAAGAGACCCTAACAGCCATCCACCAGCTCAAGAGTGGCAAAGCAGCAGGCATTGACGGAATCCCGCCAGAGATCTGGAAACATGGAGGCCCAGCACTGCACAACAAGCTCCACGACCTCTTTCTCTGCTGCTGGGAAAAAGGAACACTACCAAAGGATCTCTGTGATGCAGTCATCATCACCCTGTACAAGAACAAAGGAGAGAAGTCTGCCTGCTCTAATTATCGTGGAATTACCCTGCTGTCCATTGCCGGGAAAATTCTCGCAAGGTTGCTCCTGAATCGGCTGGTACCTGCCATCGCTGAAGACCACCTCCCAGAGGGTCAGTGTGGCTTCAGAGCCAACAGGAGTACCACCGACATGGTCTTTGTGCTGAGACAGCTTCAGGAGAAGTGCCGCGAGCAGAACAAAGGGCTGTACGTAACGTTTGTCGACCTAACAAAAGCGTTTGACACTGTGAGCAGGCAAGGTATGTGGCAGATCCTGGAGCGACTAGGTTGTCCCCCAAAGTTCCTCAACATGATCGTCCAGCTCCACGAGGACCAGCAAGGCCAGGTCAGACTAAACAGTGACCTCTCAGAACCATTCCCCATTCGCAACGGCGTGAAGCAAGGCTGCGTGCTGGCACCGACCCTCTTCACCATCTTCTTCAGCATGATGTTGAAGCAGGCCACAGTGGACCTCGACGATGACGACGCAGTGTACATCAGGTATCGTCTCGATGGCAGCCTGTTCAACCTCAGACGACTGCAGGCCCACACGAAAACCCTAGACCAACTGATTCGTGAGCTGCTCTTCGCTGATGACGCTGCCCTCGTTGCACACACAGAGAGAGCCTTGCAGCGCATTACGTCCTGCTTCGCAGATGCTGCCCAGCTCTTTGGACTTGAGGTCAGTCTGAAAAAGACAGAGGTCCTTCATCAGCCGGCACCCAAGGAAGAGCATCGCCCTCCCCACATCACCATCGGCGAGTCCGAACTGAAGTCTGTACACCAGTTTACCTACCTTGGCTGCATCATCACGTCAGACGCCAAGCTGGACAAGGAGCTGGACAACAGGCTGGCAAAAGCGAACAGTGCTTTCGGGCGACTATTCAAGCGGGTGTGGCACAATCAACAGCTGAAAAAAGGCACCAAGATCAGCGTGTACAGAGCTGTCGTCCTCACCACCCTGCTGTACGGTTCCGAGTCCTGGGCCCTCTACCGCAGCCAACTACGACTCCTCGAACGCTTTCACCAGCGCTGCCTGCGTGCCATCCTCAGCATTCACTGGAGTGACTATGTCACCAACGTCGAGGTCCTTGAACAGGCGGAAACTGTGAGCATCGAGGCTTTGCTGCTGCGGACACAGCTTCGCTGGGCGGGGCACGTCTCCAGGATGGAGGATCATCGCCTACCCAAGATCACTCTGTTCGGCGAGCTCGCCACTGGACACCGACAGAGGGGCACCAAAGAAGAGATACAAAGACGGTCTCAAGAAGTCGCTTAGTGCCTGCCAAATCGACCACCGCCAGTGGTCTTCGCTTGCTGCGGACCGTGACACCTGGCGCTCCACCATTCACAAGGCAGCCGTCTCCTTTGAGGACTCTCGCAGAGCTAACCTTAAGGACAAGCGGCTTAGAAGAAAAAACAGAGTTGTCGTAACTCAGAACCCTGACCAGACCTTCCGCTGCAGCCACTGCGGTCGAACCTGCCTGTCCCGGATTGGCCTCTGCAGCCACGAAAATGCCTGCAGACGACGTGGGCAAGCCCTATAGAATCTTCGTTCGCGAAGTCAAGCCAAGATATATATATATATATATATATATATATATATATATATATATATATATATATATATATATATATATATATATATATATAACATACAAACAAAGGACGCTCTGATAGATCACGAAGGAACTGTCAGTATTGGAGGCAGAACAATCAAGAACTTGCGCTTCGCGGAGGACATTGATGGCCTTGCAGGAACAGAAGAGGAACTAGCTCAGCTGGTGGTAAATCTGGACAGTACAGCCATTGCGTTTGGGATGGAAATCAGCGCAGAAAAGACCAAACTGATGACCAATAACGCCAGTGGCATTGGCACTGAAATCATGGTTGGAGGCCAAAAACTGGAAACAGTTCAGAAATTCAAATACCTAGGAGCCATTGTGACAGATGAGGGATCAAAACCATGAATACTGTCCAGGATTGCGGAGACAACAACAGCGCCGCCGACCATATGGGAGGACAGAAACATCACACTCTGCTCTAAGATCGGACTGATGCGCTCCTTAGTCATCTCAGTGCTCTTATGTGCCCTGTGAGTCATGAACCCTCACAGCAGACCTCGAAAGGAGGATACACGCCACTGAAATGAGATGTTTTCGAAGGCTGTTTGGCATTTCGTACAGAGATCACATCACGAATGAGGAAGTGGGAAGCAGAATCAGACAAGTCATCGGGCCCTATGAAGACCTATTAGCCATTGTGAAAAAACGCAAACTGAAGTGGTATGAGCATATCATGCGACCAGCAGGGCTTGCCAAGACAATTCTGCAAGGCACCGTGCAAGGAAGGCGAAAACAAATAAAAAAAATGGGAGGACAATATCTCAGAGTAGGCAGGACAGAAGCTGAGCGACACACTAAGAATGACAGAGAACAGAGTGGAGTGGAGGGAGCTGGTTGCCAAGTCATCAGTGGTGCCCCAACGGTCGGCAAGACTACGGGATAGATAGGTAGATAGATAGACAAACAAAGGCGTCGCCGGCAAAGCCAAAAGTGCACTCAATCAGAGTAGCTACAAGGGGACATGATTTTACGTGTCATTTCTGAGAGTGCTCTGCAGTGCTAATGCCATGCAATAGACCGATCCACTTTTTACCTGAAATGTCACTCAACTACGCGTGCAGTAGAACCATGTGGGTCTGAATGCCACGCCGAGCTCCGGCAAAACAAACCGAATTTGTTGGCTAGACGCGTCTGTATTTTCTGTTCTTTTAGATGATTTCGGTGATACTGGAGGTGCGGCCTGGAAAGCACTGCTGCTATGGGAAATGCAAGTCATATTCCCGATACCCTGATCGACAGATGTGTAGTTTTCTCATTCCCGATGCCTTTCGCTCACGACTGCAGACCGCTCTTTTGTGTCTGCAGTCGTGAGCGAAAAGATTCGGGAACGGAAAAACCGCACATCAACTGAACCCTGAAAGATTGACAAGACATCACAAGTATGCTCACAAGTAAAATCATTTTCTGCTTTTCCGTGTTCAGCCATATTCTTCACAGGCTGACTTGATCGCATGTATTTACATTTGACCTGCAAAATTGGATTTTAGATCTTTCAGTTTTGTGTGAAGCTTTCGTGCATGTATGCTGACACGTATGACTGGGTTGAGAGACGCCTCAGTGATGTAAACAGACAGGCACCAGCAGCAGTTCTCGGATGGTAAACGTGGTGTTTGCAGACAAACTGAAATGTTAAGAGTCTTTTCTGCTAGTGGTTGGTGTGCACACAGAAAAGTGTACTGTACCTGCACGGAAATCTTGTGTAAGTATGGCCACATGTAGGCAGGATCACCCATATTCAGCTTGTAAGCACATAAAGACCGATATTACCGTTGGAAAGGGTACATAAAAATGTGTAGTCATGCAAAATGTCAAAGCTCTATATTTTATAGCTATGAAAACTCAAATAGCAGTCTACATTCGCGCTGTTTTCCGAGTAGCGCGTGTAGCAAGCTTGCCGGATCCCGACTAAAGGCGCTGAGCCTAAATCTTCCCTTCAAGATAGTGGGTCGGTCTATTCCAGAGAAGGAATTACACACACACACACACACACACACACACACACACACACACACACACACACACACACACACACACACACACACACACACACACACACACACACACGAACGCACGCAGGCACCTGCAGTGCCGGAATAACCACTGATGTGAAGTTTGTAGTTTGCACTGGCTCCGTCAATAAAGAACTCCGCGTACTCGGCATAGAATGTTGCTCCATTAAAGTCAGTCAGATCCACACGCAACTTGAAGTTTTCAGATTTGGTCATATCGTGGATTAAGTCCAGGCCTGTGCACACAAAACATGGCACTGTGATCATTTTGTGGACTAAGTCTCAGGCCTGTAAAGCTTTTGAAAATTGTCGCGTTGAATGGTACATGCTTATAATCTTAGTATCTGTTGATTTACGGCAGAAATGGTGAGTGCTTTTTTTCTGTCAACCAAAGCCAATAGCTGATATATTTCAAAACAAAAGTAAATTTCCCACAAACAGCATGCACAGGAAAATAACTCCAAAAATTAGCGTCAGCTTCCCCAAAGCCAGCACGATAATCAGCCCAGGGCCTGTAGAAGTCCGTTGTAGCGTCTTGGCGTCGCTGTATCACCTACACATAAAACATGTCCCATGGCAATTGGTAAAACATTCAAACAAACTGTGTCACCAGGCAGCACCTTTCGTACATCTTGTCGTCAAATTCAATTCCTATTCTTAACTACTTCACTGCCACAGTGCATACAGGGGCGGATCCAGAGGGTGTCTCGACAGGGGGCACAAACCCCCCCCCCCCACTGGTCCCCGCCCTGGATCCGCCACTGACGTACGCCGACGTACATGTTGGTTTGTGAGATCTTGATTCAGGAGAGCTGTGATGGCGTGGGGCCCCACTTCACGATGCTAGACTCGGAGGGACTGAAGCTCCTGGGTGACTATGAATCAAACAGTTTGGGAATGGGGATCGCACGGTTGTCTAGAAATGATAGTACACGAACACTCCACTTCTATGCTATAATGGAAAAGACAATTCTTTTTAACAGCACACGATCAACTGTGCATAAACAGTCTACAGAAGCCTGCTGCTCCTCTCGGCTCGGGGGTATGATGATTATAATGCACTGGGAGCTGAAAAGGTTCAAAGTGCGGAAATCAGCTGAAGCACTACCCTAGTTGATCCTCTCATACACCTGGACAATTGCAGTATGACGGTGAACAACGTCAACCTCATAAAACGACGTAGGTCACGCAATGTCTCTTTCTTCCACGCACATTTGCACGTGCCACAGGGAACACTTTGTTTTACGTCTGACCCACTTTAGAACTCAACTGGAAACAACACTCAAGGCCTCATTTTGCTCGTCCTATCTGAGCCTTGTACAAACGCTCGGGCTGACAATGTCCACCCTGCTGGGTGGACGTCGTCTGCCCGAGCGTTTGCACAAGAGCACGATTAACTCACTCGAGACGTGCCGCCTACGGATACGCGGCTTATGCCGTGTCTCGAATGAGTCAACGAGAGCAACTACTAGCCAGACAGCAACAGCTCTCGTGAATCGGGTACTCGTATACTTAAAACTACTTCACTTTTTCTCGGAGAAAGCTGTCCAAATATATTATTGCGGAAACACCTGGTTCACTGGTTCTGGCAAACGAAACATAGAGTGACATTCTTGCTCCTGCAGTTCCAAACAGATTCAAGCCCAATCATAAATGCAATCATACCCAATCATAAACTCTCTGGGGCCGGGTGCACGACAGGCGGTTACCGCTTCAGCTGTCAGGTAAACTTCACCCGTCTGCTAAAATCTGCAAGTTAGCAACAAACTAAACTAACTGTGGTTGCGTGAAAGCATTGTAGACTAGCTCACTAAATTAACGTGGTGAATTGGCCCCAGAAACGCTATTAACAAGTTAAACCAAGTTAAGGAGTAAACAAGAAAGGCAAAGCCATTATGGCTCACGTGTATGAGCGATTTACATATGTGTGACCTTTGTGACAATAAGTGCTGGCTTCTGCACCAGCGAAATCCACGTTTTCTCAAAATGTAAGCATTTCTTTACACATCTGCTAACGCCCCCCCCCCCCTCCCGTGACCTTTGCGATGAGTCGTCTAAATTAGTATAGAAAGGTCTTTTTCATCAGCTACCTTTGTGCCAAATTTGATTGAAAAATTTGCAAAAATGTTGATAATACCTGCAATGTTATAAAAAATTAGCATTTTACACACACATTTTCGGCCCTTTGTGACCTTTGACCTTTCCAAGTGGTCATCCAAAACAGTATGCATAGACAGGTCTTACCATCAGGTATCTCTGTACCAAATTTGGGTTTGAAGTTATGAATAGTATTTGAGAAAAAAAAAATCTTTTGTCAAAATATGGCTATTTTGGACCTTTTTACTGAGGTCTTGTGACCCCTGACTTTTCCGAGGGTTCATCCAAATTAGTATACATAGACAGGTCTAAACATTAGGTATCTCTGTACCAAGTTTCGGTTTGAAGTTGTGAATAGTATTTGAGAAAAAATAAATTATGTCAAAATAAAGCTATTTTTGATATACACTGCGCGCCATAAAAACAAGACAAAGATTTGCCGGTCGATATTTTGCAAACGGCTTAACATTTTGAAAGTCTGTTTTTTTCACAGTGAAGTATTTTTAGTCCTCTACACAACATTCTTAGATACATTTTCGTCCATTGCGTCGTCGTTACGCTATGACCCGGTAAACTACCTAATCCTAAAATCAAAAATCGAAAGATGGATATTCTGAGTGCTGCATTGTTTTAACAGACGTCTCATATTTGGCCAGACACACTAAAAAGCGGATAACACCAATTCAAAATGCCTTCATTTTTCTTGATAACCTGAAGATGGAGAGCCATTTCAGCAGAAAACCTTTTTGCGTGGTCTTTTCCACACGTTCACCTCCGAAAACATCGGACATGTAAGATTCAGCCCGCGAATGCTTCGCATCTGAGGGCAATCAACCTAATTTATTTTCTGCACTTGTAGCCACAAGAATAATTTTACATTCAGTTGCAACAAGAAAGGAGGATTTTGAGTGAAAAATGGAGATGTCGTTGTCACAGGTACGCGCCTACCCTTCAAACGTAAAATTGATTGCCATGATTAGTTGCTGGTGGTTTGTTTACGTCAGTGTGGGTGTGCTTGCATGCGTACGTGTTCAGTATTTGTTTTCTGTTGTTTGTTTGTTTGGTCTGTATTCCCATAATGTGACAATGCCAATGTGTGTGTGGGTGGTGGGGTGGGGGGGGGGGGGGGGTGGAGGGTGGGGGTTGGAGGTTTGGGGGGAGGTGTGTGTGTGTGTGTGTGTGTGTGTGTGTGTGTGTGTGTGTACACAAAAGCCCCAAAATGGGTGACTTTCTTTACCATCCTTATGGAAAATGGGTGTATGTAAAATTCTGAGTGCCCAAGTCAGACGCTCATTTTTTTTTAGGGTTGTTTCTGCATTGTCCTGCGGTAAAAAGTTATAAAAAATTAAAAAAATCAGTGTTTCCCATTTCAGAGTTTCGACATGCACTTTTGTGTTTAAAAGACACTCCGCTAGTGTGTTTGAACTTGTCGCAGCAGTGTGTGTGTGTATGTGTGTGTGTGTGTGTGTGTGTGTGTGTGTGTGTGTGTGTGTGTGTGTGTGTGTGTGTGTGTGTGTGTGTGTGTGTGTGTGCACAAAACCCCTTGTGTGTGCGATACCACCCTTCTCAGAGCCCTGATTGGTCGACTGCATCGGTGAGCCGAAGTGAAACGGAAAGATACGAAAGGTAGGGGGAGGGGGAGGGGGGGGAGGAGGGGATGGGGGAGGGTATTGTAGTTGTGTAAAGGAGTAAATTGTTTATGTTGCTGCGAAATGAGGTTTGTTATTTGAGGGTGTGGTTGTTTTGTAAAAAAAAAAGTGTTGAGTTGTGTATTGCTTCCGGGGTGATGTGGTGGGAGGTGATGTCTAGTGTCAAATTTGAGAGCAATGTATCAGTGTGCCAGGGACTTGGGCAATATATTTGTACGCGAGCAACTTGCTATGAAGTGAAGTGATTGTATGAGTGCGCAGTGTGAGAGAGGATGTATAGACTTTGGGTGAGGCTGCTGTTGTCTTGTGTCCTGCCCGACCTTTTGGTTCAACCTGTTGCTTTGTTTGTAGGTTTGTCGGTGTTATGAATGCTTTGGTTTTGGCTGCATCTCCTCTTGGATTGTATGCACAAATTGATTGAATGCAAATGACGTCACACAGTTAGCGTCGTTACGTGCGTCGTCTGCTGCAGTCGGTCGTTTAGTGCAGTAAAATAAGTTCAGGCTTGGATGGGCCATTTTCGGATGTAATGCTAGGTCAGAGAAAGAAACCAAATGTTGCCAAAACGTGTAAAAGGAAAGTATTATTTGTGTGAATGCTGTCCATTTGAGGGAGGGACTGGAAAGTCGAGTGTTGAGCGAAGAGAGAAGGCGACAATGGGAAAAATATCCTGCACTATACGTTGGAATAGATGCATAACAGTTACGACATGCGGGCTTGTAATTTAAAACACTTTTAACATTAACAAAAGTTGAGTTAAAAGAGGTTTTAAAACAGTTGTAATAAAAACTGTTGCCTGACATGCTTCTAAAAACAACAGTTTCTTAGTTTTAAACCTTGTACCGCGCCATAAACGCCGCGATTGCTTCTCAGTCTTAGCTGTCCTATAGTGTGGAATGTGGGACTTGGCCAACTGGATCCATCTGGTGCCCTCCACATGCGTATTCGTGAGTGGTTCGACGTGCAACTCGGTGCGCGCCTCTGAAATGACCTACTGATTCCACTGATAATAAAAATCGTTCATTCATAAGAGAACATTCAGCAGCTCTATAAACCAAAAGTGACGATCCCCCCTCCCCCCTCCCCCCCTACAACCCCACCCAAACAATCATAATAAAACAACCAGAGGTATGTTTAGTGAAGTATTTTGTTCACTGTGTGTTGTGTCATTGTTCTTGACAATTTTAATGCAGGAAAAAAAAAAGAAGAAATACACATTAAGTTGAAAAAAGAATGACAACAATCAAATAAATGTGTAAAAGAAGCATCAAATATTTCATGAACTTTACCTTATTACAGACGCCTAATTTTATTAAAATAGTCCATGCTAAAATGAATGATTTGGAGAGGACACCCATTTTCACTGTAATGCCAGTTTTTGTGTGAGAGGCACCCACTTTATTGGTAGAAGCCCATTTTTCTCCATCCAATGGTTCTGTTTCTAGAAAATGTTTATTTTATTTTAAGTTGTAGAGCTTAGTTATAATGTGAGTTCTAAACATTCGCATCAACTCCAGAGCCTTAGAATAAATAGAAATATGGGAATCTGTTTTCACATAAAATGGTAGGTTTTGAGGCTTTTGTCTCCATGTGTGTGTGTGTGTGTGTGTGTGTGTGTGTGTGTGTGTGTGTGTTTTCATGATTCTATAGATGTGTATTTTAAGGTGGTCTGCTGGTGGGCTGATTACATCAGTGTGTCTGCTTGCATGCATATGTGTTTATTTGTTTCCTGTCGTTTGTTTCTTTTTGTGTGTATTCTAATGTAAAAATGTAAATGTGTGATTGTGCATGTGTGTACATGTGTGTGTGTGTGTGTGCGTGTGCGTGCACAAAACCCCTAAAATGGGTGACTTTCTTTACCATCCTTATGGAAAATGGGTGTGTGTAAAATTCTGGGTGACCAAGTCAGGCACCCATTTTTTTCTGAGGGTTGTTTCTGCATTATCTTTCATTCAAAAGTCAGAAAAAAATATCAAAATAGGATGTCCCATTTTTGCAGGTTTACCTCATGTTGTGTGTTTGCAACGCACTGGGTCTGTGTGTTTACCACGGAAGCGAACGTCTCTATGGATCTGGATCAACTTGATACCTGATTGGTTGGCTGCGCACTGTGACATGAACTGAGTTGTTTCCCCTTCTATTGTCTCTCGTCCCGCCAATCGTTGTTCCATCTGCAGAGGTACGATTGATTTTATGCAATATTTCTTAGTTAAGAGCATGCCCAAGTGTACTTCTTTAGCGCAGTTATTTAACTGAGATGCTCTCAATCCGATACAATTGCACAGTCAGCCGATACTGACCCGTTTGACCGAGAAAACTGAGACGTCTGCTACGGCCGGTCGGCCGGCGTCTGTTGCTCAGACTTGTACTAAAAAATAATAGAACCCCACGATTTTAAGAAAAGCTTTCTTCTTCAATGAAAGGAATTCGTTCAATAACACCATTACAAGAAGGTCAATATGTCACGCGATTGTGTTGCTTTTTTTCCCGACGTGTGATTGTGATCGAAAAGTTATTTGACACATGCATGCACTATAAACAAAAATGACGCCAGATTTCAGTGTGTATTTCAATCCTCGTACGCAAAACTACCTCGCAATTCGAAGAACAGACTTCCACGAAAAGGTTTTTCGGATTGTGGAACTGAAGTGTCGCTTTTTACTGTATTACAAGTTGTTGTTCATAGGGGGCATGGGGTACTGCAGTAATTATGTATATATCTCATCCAAAATGTCAACGGTTTATAATGGTTGCATTTGACATGTTTGCATTGCAGCACTATTTAGGCCACACTCAGCACTTTCTGCACACACCCAGAGCCAGATGGCACACACCCAGCGCCAGATGGCAGCAGGATGTCCAAGCCCATCGGGATCTATGGAAGTGGACAAGCACGCCCCTTCCTGGCACATGACCAAGGCCCATGGCAAAATTAGTCAGCTGTAGCATGATGGCTCAGCTTCTGCTGCAGAGGGTGTGTCTGGTAGGAGGGTGCATAGACGGCAGCGGAATGCCCCCAATTACAAACTGGTAAGTTATTCTATGATCATCTTCATTTTTTTGACTCGCGTGCGAAGCAAAAGTGAGTTTATGTTCTGGGCCTCTGGTTGTCCGTCCGTCGTCCATGGTAAATGTTAACAGTGGCATTTTCTTGGAGACTATTCAAGCCACATTCTTCAAGCTTGGCCCAAGCATACTTTGTGGCAAGACCTTTGTAAACATACCAATTTGAGTGACCTCTCTCAAAGGGTCACGCGGGGTTGACAGATGTGTGAAACTGCTTACATTTTCAGAAAACATGGACTTTGCTGCTGCAGAAGCCAGCCCTCGTCACCGAGGTCACACATATGTAAATCGGTCATACACTGGATTACTCTTTATATTCTTGTGCAAGGCCCCTTAAACCAAAATTGGGCTGTTCCTGTCATAACACAGCTTTTTTTCCCTTTCCTTTTCCAGTTGGCAAATGGAGCCTGGGATGAACCTGAGACTGAGAGTGCAAGCGCATCGCAATACAAGGGCAGTGATGACGAGGAGTTTGTTCCTGGCTCGAACTCACAGGATTCAGATGGTGTGTCGCCATCAATCTCTGGGGTCTCTGACACAGAGAGTATTGTATTGAATATGTTAAATATGTTAGATTTCAAAATGGCTGGTTCTGGGTGGGCAGGTGTCAGTGAAGCAAGTACCAGCAAGGTGCAGTGTGCATTAGGGGGTGAATTAGGGGGTGGCAATGACAATGTGGATAGGCAGAAGGAACATGACGTTGGGGGTGGGGAAAGAGCACTTACCGAAGAATCGGGCGTGCACGTGTTGCAGAGAGGGAAAGGAAAGTACAAATGGGACAGGAAACATGCATGCAAATTGTGTAGCAAGCTTGTCTTGAAAATGAGCACGCACTTACAAGATGTCCATGCAGATGAGGCAGACGTTGCTAAAATTTTGGTGATGAAAAAAGGGACTAAGCAGAGACGTCAAGCATGGATCAGACTACAAGATGAGGGTGATTACATGCATAACGTTGCCGTTCTTGAAAAGAAATCAGGATGTTTGATTCCTAAGTATCGCACCAAAACTAGGTAGGTAGACGACCTTCTCGCCTGTAGCCACTGCAAAGGGCTCTACCAAAAAAAAGCTGATCTATGTACACTCAAAACGTTGCTGTCTGAAACCAGGAGGATTTCAGTTCGCTAAGATAGGTTTGGCGGCACGATGTGGGAGGCTAATGCTTCCAATACCTTTAGACGTTGACTTTTCCTTCTAACAAAAGATTTTAGCCAGACAGAGAGATGATGAGATAAGCCGTCTCATCAGAACTGACCCCTTGCTTCTTGAGTATGGAAAGAGATTATATGACCGCAGGGACATTGAAGAACACACGGCTGGGCAAATCAGCTCCAGGATGCGGAAGTTAGGGAGACTATTAAAGATTCTTAGAGTGAGGTCAGAAATGAAAATCGCAAGTTTAAATGCTGTGATCAATTCAGCTAGCTTTGATCATGTTGTACTGGCTGTAAAAGAGCTAGCAGAATTTGATGAGGACACACATCAGTTCAAAAAAGGCAATCTCGCAATGTGCATAGGCCATGCTTTGAAACTATGTTACAGATCAAACAGTTGCAGGCATCCAAACAGCTTGGGCATGGTTCAGATGACAGGTGGCGACAGGAGCTCTCTGAGGCGCAGCGGTTTGACTCTGTCTTCACTGGGGACTGATACGATTGTGTGTCAGCTACAGCAGCCCAGTCGGTCGGGAAAAATGACCATGAACAAACCCAAGCTGATCCCATCATGTGAAGATGTGAGGACGGTCCAACAGCTTCTAGAGACAAGGATTGTTTCGGAAGATTATCCGACAGTGGTTAAAGCAACTCTTTGCACTGTATCACTTTTCAACCGAAAGCGAGGGGGAGAAGTTCAGAGAATGAAGGTATCAGACTTCCAGAATGCTAAGATTGGATCGATCACCAATCAAGATATCTTGAAAGGTCTCACAGAGGTTGAGAAGAAAATGGTGAATCATTTTCAGCGAGTGGAAATCAGAGGCAAGTTTAATAGGAGTTTTCTCATTTTGCTGACGAAGAAGATGATGACAACTGTGGACAGAATAGTTCAAATGAGGCAATCAGTGCCAGCTCTCGCTGGTTCCCAGTACATCTTTGCCACACCTTCTGGTCAGAGGCCTTACAGAGGCCATGATGTTCTGAAGGAACATGCGCTACAAGCACAAGTGTCAAACCCAGCCATGTTCACATTTACTCAGTTACCGAAGCAGGTTGCTACTTTGGCACAGTCCATGGCCATCTTGGAGTTAGACCAGGATCAGCTGGCAGACTTCCTTGGTCATGATATTCGGATACATCGCCATATCTACCGCCAACCTCAAGACGTCCTTCAAAAGGCAAAAGTGGCAAAGATTCTTCTGTCAGTTAACAATGGGATGACAGATTTTGAGAGTTGCATTACAGCTGAACTGGGCGATGATGAAGAGATTGACTTTGACAATGAAGACACATCAGAAACTCGCAGAGAGGTCTCGGGGGAAATAGCACCTGTGAATGAAGCAAGTAGCAAGTCAACAACACAGGAATCAATGAGCATGACAGAGAAAAGACATCCAGAGCCTGATGACAATGTAGATAGTTTTGATGATGACAGTACTGCGTCAGCTCCTGTTCGAAAGAAATCTAGATTTACAAGGAAACCATGGGGGAAAGCTGAAGAGAAAGCTGTTCAAACTCGTTTCAAGACACACCTCGGCGTGAACAAACTTCCTGGAAAGGCCGAGATACAGCAGGCAATCGCAGAAGAGCCCACACTTAGACGTAGGCACTGGACAAACATTAATGATTACATCCACAACAGACTGAAAAAGTTACAAAAGAAATGAATTGAGATTCTCCGACACTCGCGGTGTTTTCATTTTCATACAGATTTATAACAAGAGTGTTAATTATTATGTATAGCATGTTTATATCTGATGGACGCCTGGATCATTTTGTATACTGTATAATTGCAGAAGGAAACAGCCACCTGGGGACGAAAGGCATTAATAAGATAAGAAAACCATTGACAACGTAAAGATTTATTACCAGTGTTATTATGGGGTTGGTCCGCCTGGATCATTTTGTATACTGTATAACATATAAAACTTTGAAAATGGAACTGCAAATGGAACAACGGTTGGGGACGAAAGACATTAATAAGGGGTAATAAAGCCATTGTCAACATAAAGATTTATTACAAGAGTGCTACTATGGGGCTGGTCCACCTGGATCATTTTGTATACTGTATAACATTTAAAACTTTGAAAATGGAACTGCAAATGGAACAACGTTTGGGGACGAAAGACAATAATAAGGGGTAAGAAAACCATTGTCAACATTAAGATTTATTACAAAAGTGCTACTATGGGGTTGGTCCGCCTGGATCATTTTGTATACTGTATAACATTTAAAACTCTGCAAATGGAACAGCGGTTGGGGACGAAAGACAATAATAAGATAAAAAGAAACAAACATTGTCAACATAAAGATTTATTACAAGAACGTTATTATTCGGTTGCTTTCAGCGTGTATAGCTCTGTTTTTATCTGATGTACACCTGGATCATTTTGTATGGTGTGCAACATTAACCTTACTTTGCAACTAAACAGTGGCTCCCACCCGGGTCTGCCCTGGGGGACTTGGGTGGGGTTAACTACTTTTTAGTTCCTAGGGTCACCCTGGTCAGCCCCAAAGGGTGGGTTTTCCTCTCAATTCTGGGGCATGTGTTTCTGTCTACCCTTGGACAATTAATTTAAATTTTTAAGTTTTTAAGCTCTCACTACTGTCTGCCCTGCCTGTATCTCTTGAAAAGAAGTACCCAAATGAGAATGAAACACTCTTAGAAAAGATGGTTACTGCACAATTTATTAATATTTCAGGTAAATCCGCTTTGTCAAAACAGACAAACAAACAGAGAGATCAGTCACTACTTATCTTCATTCGCAGAAGGAATGGGGCACATTCCTTCTGTGAACAAAGATAAGTAGCGACTGATCTCTCTGTTTGTTTGTCTGTTTTGACAAGGCAGATTTACCCGAACTATTAATAAATTGTGTTGTAACCATCTTTTCTAAGCGTGTTTCTTTCTCCGTTGAGTACTTCTTTGCATTTTACATGATTGGCAGTCACCTTTTGGATCTGAATTTTTTTTTTTTTTTTTTTTTTTTTTTTTTGGGGGGGGGGGGGGGGGGGTAGGAGGGGAGGTGGTGTATCTCTCTTGATTTTGGATGTGTGTTGCTAAATGGTTTTAGGTTTATTTAGCGTATTAGACCGGCTGGCAACATACATTCAACATTCTGTTCATTATTTTATTTTATTTTTTCCCCCTTCATTATCAGTGCTGGCACGTCCTGAAAAGTCGGGACGTTCAGCAGTGTACAACCAATCGGTACAAAAGACAATAATAAGATAAGAAAACCATTGTCAACATGATAAAGATTTATTACAAGAATGTTATTATTTCAGTGTGTATAGCTTGTTTTTATCTGATGTACGCCTGGATCATTTTGGAAATGTCTGCAACTTTTTTTTTGTTACTATAAAGTACACTTTGCATACTGTGCATTGTTTCAAAAGTCACAGGAAGCATAAACATTAGCTGAGTTGGTATACCTCGCCCTCTACCTAGATTAAACGCACCAGCGGCGCCATTGTTGCTTTTTCGCACCAGACCGGTCGCTCGGACCGGTCATGTGCACCAGAACTAGGCGCAGGTTAGCTTCTGCACTTGTAGTGTGGTCTCGTACGTTCACGCGAAAGATTGTGATCGCAGTCGAAAAAAAGGTTCGTTTGCGGTTTTAACTTGTAGCCGCGCCTTTTACCACCCCGAACACGCGAGTTTTGTGTTGAGATGGCGGAGGCTTGTGTCATGCCCCACACCACTGAATCAAGTCTATTGTACATGTAGTGCGCGCATTTCTCGAACTTCAACTATGACGGTGCTTTCTGCCGCAAACGACGCAGATGTCGCAAAATCACCTCCATTGAGGATTTAAAAAAGCTATTTTTCAAATCTGCCAAATCGCCTAATGTTTCGTGGTGCTATATGTATGCAAACCAAGGGGAATCACAGCGCTGGACAGACAAACAGTTAGATCCCCTGCCCCCGCCTATCAGGCACCCAATCGCCAGCCCACAGAGAAATACGCAGGTATAGAACAAGACGATCATTTCCTTTAGAGGATGGAAATGATCGTCTTGTTCTATACCTGCGTATTTCTCTGTGGGCTGGCGATTGGGTGCCTGATAGGCGGGGGCAGGGGATCTAACTGTTTGTCCAGCGCTGTGATTCCCCTTGGTTTGCATACAATTCTATCAGCGCTAGCCTCACCTATCTGGTTTGTGAGTTTCGTGGTGCTAGCATAATGATGGATGCATTATTGCCGGATTGCATATGTGGGAAAGGGTTTATTCTTTATTCATGTTATTTTGCAGCAATCAAATGAAACTCACGTGATTCTTTCTCCGAGGTTGCCCATTACAGGTGCAGAAAAAAACACACTCTAAACCGATCCGGTGCACCAGACCGGTCCGATCGACCGGTCTGGTGCCAACAATAGCAACATTGGCACCGCTGGTGCGTTTAACCTAGGCACTGCACGAGGTATACCAACTCGGCTAAACTTTATTGTGGCACTTGCTAGAACTCAGTATTATACTTCTCTCTCCAATTTATGAATAGAGGCACATAAACCGCAGAAACCCTTTACGTGCCAAACTTGGGCAAGAACTAGTTTTCCTCATCACAAAGTTGCCAGAAAAAAGGTTTGACTGCTCTTGATTGTTTGATTTGAAGTGTTTACAAACAATTACTCTGTTTTTATATGCATGCACCTTTGATGTGATTAATAAAGGCTGAAGTTTCAAGTGATTTCCTATGTTGTCAGTTAATTAATTAATGTCAGTGTTCTGTTTTGTCATTTTAACTCATTCTACCCCAAATGTTGAAGTCGTCTTCTGAAGACTGCGTTGCAGGGCAGGACATAGATCGACCATGATAGTTCAAGTGTGATGCCAGAATAGCTTGGCGCCCCTAGGCGCCAAGCTATTCTGGCATCACCCTTGAACTATCATGGTCAATCTTTATTTTGCTGTGGTGTGTCTGGGGCAGAATGAGTTAAGTGTTAGTTTCTTCGTCTGGGTCTTTTTCTATCTTTCATATTTTTCCACACTTTTTAACCCGCATCATACTGAGGCTAAAAGCTTCAAATTTGTACACTGGCATATATGCAAGCTACATTACAAATAAGGACATAGACCAATGGCATTAGTTCAAGGGTGGTGCCACAATAGCTTGGCTCCTAGAGGTGCCAAGCTATTCTGGCACTACCGTTGGACTATTTTAGTCACACTTGTTGCACACACTGGTGTATTCCGAATGATAAGGGTTAATCAAAATACTCTGTTGCTGTTTGTCTCAAACTCCAGAGTACATAAAAAGCGTCCTTTAATTTCCAGAATTCTCACATAAATGCCATGATAAACTGTTTTGCTTCAAAAGGACAAAACGTAGCAATGTTCTAAAGATTTCCTCTGTAAAAATCATAATCGAAAGGTTACGAGCCAGTGTTCATTGAATTTTGCACCATACAATGTTAAAAATGTTAATGCACACATACACATTAAGTTAAAAAACAAAACAAAACAAAAACGAATGTGAAAAAGAAGTATTCCATGAACTTGACCTTATTACAGACGCCTAATGTTGTGAAGACACCCATTTTCACTGTAATGCCAGTTTTTGTGTGAGAGGCACCCACTTTATTGGTAGAAACCCATTTTTTTCTCCATCTAGTGGCTCTGTTTCTAGAAAATGTCTATTTTATTTTAAGTTATAGAGCTAAGTTATAAGGTGAGTTCTAAACAATCGCATCAATTCCAGAGCCCTAGAATAAATAGAAATATGGGAACCCATTTTCACATAAAATGGTAGGTAACCCACTCTGAGGCTTTTGTCTCCGTGTGTGTGTGTGTGTGTGTGTGTGTGTGTGTGTGTGTGTGTGTGTGTGTGTGTGTGTGTGTAGGGGAGGGGGTGTTTGTGTGTATGTGTGTGTGGGGTCGGGGGGGTCCAGAGGGAGGGAGGGGGGAAGAGGGGTACGGGGAGGGGGGAAGTGCGAGGGGAGGGGGGAGTGCGAGGGGAGGGGGAGGGGTGTGTGTGTCTGCGTGTGTGATAACCCCGATGGTGTCTTTCAGTTTGTGTGTGTGTGTGTGTGTGTGTGTGTGTTTGTGTGTTTGTCTGTGTTTGTGTGTGTGCGACAGCGACTAGAGCCCGCGTTTGAGGTCGGGAAAGCATAAAATTTTAGGATATTGTCTGAAAAAAGAATAATCTCGAGACAATTTTTTCGATTTTTTCATTAAGATGCTAATTGGCGAGAAAATGGCCGTTTCACAATAACCGGTTGATTCATACTGGAGTCAGTAATGTTTCATATTTTCACTAGATATTTTGCGTATAGTTAGATAGAAGAGAAAAATATTGAATGAGTTCGTTAACCAACATTGTACCTCTAGTGTACCTCTAGAACATTTTGAGTGATAATTAAATATTATTTGAAAAAATATATTTTCACCTTTTGGGGATTAATTTCACGAATTATATAGGTTAATCTTAAAACAATTGAATCTATTTTTTTTTTACGAATAAAACAACCAACAACAATCTTCTCATTTATAATCGCATGATTTTTCGTATACGGTATTTACATTAGCCTACAGTTTGTCTCGGCTGTCGGGTACGATTAGGTCAATTGTGACCTGTATGACCTAGGTGTGAAATTTAGACAATTTTATGCACCACTGTTTCAGAGTCAGTTGTGAAATAGCTAACATAACTTTAATTAACTATCGTCTCATTAATACCCGCATGATGTTTTTTTTTATAAACAGTATATGCATAAGCCTGCTGGGGTAGGATTAGGTCGAATTGTGACCTGTAAGCCCTAGGCGTGAAAATCAGCAAGAGATTTGCAAAGTTGATTCTCTGATACATCAAATGTTACTACTGCGGTGAGTGACGTATAACATCGAGTCATCACTATGAACACGGCGTCGTGGGACTAACGATGCCACGACGTGAAGTAGGTTAATACAAGACAGGTCCCACCCAGGTATGCATCCTGTCGGTCTGGTCCCGACACATATTGTATGCATCCTGTCGGTCTGGTCCCGACACATACTGTATGCATCCTGTCGGTCTGGTCCCGACACATAATTGTATGCATCCTGTCGGTCTGGTCCCGACACATATTGTATGCATCCTGTCGGTCTGGTCCCGACACATATTGTATGCATCCTGTCGGTCTGGTCCCGACACATAATTGTATGCATCCTGTCGGTCTGGTCCCGACACATATTGTATGCATCCTGTCGGTCTGGTCCCGACACATATTGTATGCATCCTGTCGGTCTGGTCCCGACACATATTGTATGCATCCTGTCGGTCTGATCCCGACACATATTGTATGCATCCTGTCGGTCTGGTCCCGACACATATTGTATGCATCCTGTCGGTCTGGTCCCGACACATATTGTATGCATCCTGTCGGTCTGATCCCGACACATATTGTATGCATCCTGTCGGTCTGGTCCCGACACATATTGTATGCATCCTGTCGGTCTGGTCCCGACACATATTGTATGCATCCTGTCGGTCTGGTCCCGACGCCTATTAACATCCGAGCATAAAGTCAAGACGTGTGAAGCAGTCGGAGGCGTTTCGCTCGGTATTCGTAGTTAGTAAACTACAGGTTCCGATTTACTAGGATAATAAAAGACAGGTATGCATCCTGCCGTTCTGACACTTAACTCATTCTACCCCAAGACCGAAATCCCCAAATTTTGCCGTTGTCCTCTGAAGACTGCATTGCAGTGCAGGACACAGATCGACCATGATAGTTCAAGGTGATGCCAGAATAGCTTGGCGCCCATAGGCGCCAAGCTATTCTGGCGTCACCCTTGAACTATCATGGTCGATCCTTATCTTGCTGTGGTGTGTCTGGGGTAGAATGAGTTAAACCAACGGCAACAACAGCGGTCAACAAAACGACAGCCACACCAAAACAGTAGCAGCAACTACAACACTAAGCTGCTTTTAAAGCATCAACTGTTAGATATGCACCACGGCAACACTGCGGTCGTTATCATCTACACAGAGGGCGAAACAAATATCAGTCTGTTGCAAGTGCAGCAACACAGCCGCACAAACGGCAATAAACTATCCCAGCCAGTAACATCTACAAACACGAATACAGAAACAACAGCAACAAAATTAAATCTGAGATTTATCCGTCAAAATGGACGATTTAATAAACAAAGAATATGACTATCACGCGACAATAGACGCGCACGCAGACTCCCAACGCTTTCCGGTGTCTTATCACATCTAAGCCCTGCTGATCAGGAAATGACCGACGACTTTACAAGCACAAGCGCCGTGGGAAAAAATAAGACGCGTTGATACAAACGTTTTCCGACATGAGCATAATTGAACTAACTGGATCTCGCAAGGAGTTGAAAGCATCATACTTTACATCAATTATGCCGCATCAGGAGCCACATTTACATGCATGGACCGCATTGACAACAATTACTATGTCCAGGTGTAAGGGAGGAATACACCAAGGAATGGACTGAGAATTGTAGGCCGGTTCCCTGATGAGTAAATCGGAGCCTGTATTTACTAACTACGAACACCGAGCGAAACGCCCCCGAGTGCTTCACACGTATTGACTTCATGCTCGGATGTTAATAGGCGTCGGGACCAGGAGTCAACGACAGGATGCATACCTGGGTGGGACCTGTCTTTTATTACCCTACCAAAAAGAGACTTTGTTATAGCATTTTACATAATTTTGGGTCGGGGGGTGGGGGGTGGGGGGGTGGGGGCGGGGTCTGGAACCCCTGGAAACCCGCACCCCCAGATCCACCCCTGGTACCCATCAAGCGCCACCGACCTGGTCAGTTCAGCTTGAAAAGTTTAAACCCTGCGCTGCTAGTTTTTTTTTTTTTTATCAATGTA